>VXBZ01006330.1:88335-143344 GCA_013399135.1 Heliornis fulica | reverse complement strand
AGTCCCCAACCTATACTGGTACCTGGGGTTGTTCCTCCCCAGATGCAAGACCCTACACTTGCCCTTGTTCAATCTCATTCAGTTTCTTTCTGCCCAGCTCTCCAGCCTGTCTGAATCATGTTGAATGGCAGCACAACCTTCTGGGGTGTCAGCCACCCCTCCCAGCTTTGTGTCATCAGCAAACTTGCTGACTGTGCACTCTACTCCCTCATCCAGGTCATCAATGAATATACTGAACAATACTGGGCCCAGTAGCGACCCTTGAGGGACTCCACTAGTTACAGGCCTCCAGCCAGACCCTATCCCATTAATGACAACTCTCCCTTCAACCAGCTCTCACTCCACCTCACTATTCTACCCTCTAGGCCACACTTCCTCAGTTTACCCACCAGGATGCTGTGGGAGACAGTGTCAAATGCCTTACTGAGATCCAGACCACATCCACTGCCCTACCATCATCCATCCACCTGGTTATATCATCGAAAAGGCTATTAGGTCAGTCAGACATGACCTCCCCTGGTAAAACCATGTTGACTGCTTCTAACAACCCTCGTAATCCTTGATGTGCCTGGAGACAGCACCAAGAACAAGTTGTTCCATCACCTTTCTGGGGATGGAAGTGAGGCTGACTGGTCTGTAGTTACCCATATGCTCCTTCTTGCCCTTTTTGAAGTTTATTAGGGACTTAAAATAGCTACATTACAGAATGGACATGTATTTCACCCCTCAATCATGATGTCAGCACTACAAGGCTGACATCATGAGGGTTAATTACTGGAACATCAAAGAAAACTAGAAGGAAACACACTCAAAACAAGCAACGAGTGCTTTACCAAGTAGAAAGTTGAGTGACACTCACAAAGGACACTTCAAATGCTGAGGGTTTACAAGGTTTCAGAAGAGACACATGAGATCATAGAAATACAATCTATGGAGGTTGAAGATTGATGCAGTCTATGAGGACTCTTAACAGTTGGTAAATTTCTAATAACTTCTCTGCCTCAGGAAGGCTATTAACTGCAAATGTCTGGAGGAGACTAGACTAAGGTCTTTAAATTAGGTTTAAGTACAGCCTAGGTATTTGCCTGATCATAGTGAAAATCAAGACACTACCACAGATTACTAGATCTGGCAACACATGGCTACTGCTACACAAGGCAGCAAAACTGCTGATAAAGGAGTCTTTAAATCCACAAGTATGGCATTAGTGAAAAATAACAGGAAAACACTTTAAAGATCATAAAAAGGCCTGTAGAGGGGTGGAATGTAACAATATTTCCTGGATGTCACATCAACAGGACCACCAGATTTAGATCAGATTCATCAACACAATATTTTGTATCATAGGTAACTAAGCTCATCTTGTAAATTTCCTTCTTTGATTCTTTTTCTTTTGTCTGGTGGGGCAGGTATCTGCTATTTTCTATTATTTCTATTATAAATGTCCCTCCCCTCAAACAAATAGAGTAGGCTTTGTTGGGCTTATGTGGTAAAGCTCATCTGAAGAGACAGAGAGCTCAAAGAGACAAGGATGGGAGGTAGAGGGGAGAATAACCCCAAAGAACACCTTGCCATGCTACACCAGTTTGCCAAATGCCCATCTCCACAAGCCTAGAGGAGCATAGTGTGAGCAATAGCAGGCAGGAACCAAAATTTATGACTCTCAAGGACTGAACAGCTTGTCCGGGAACTTCTAGGTGACTTAGAGACATGAACCCTAGGATCCAGATGTAAAGCTCATCAAGACAGTAAACAGGACTAGCTCTCAAGGCTTAGCAGACTTAGAGGAGTTCCTACCCAGGAGTTGAAGCTAATTACAGGATCAAGGAGAAGAGCAGTTCAGGATTGTGCAGAATTTATGATGAGATATTTAGGGGAGCAACCAAAAGCAGGAAAAGGGAAGTGGTTATGGAATTTTGGAAGGACAAACTGTGGGAAAATAAAGTTGCAAGGGGATAAAGGGGTCTAGTGACATGCAAATAGTTTGCTAATCAGCAGTCTTTTCTGGTGATGCTTTGCCTGTTCAGTACAGCTTGTCTTGTCTCATTAAATTCCTTTCTAACTCTTCCCTGGGTGAAGGATCTCTATCCTGCATGTACATGTGTGAGTGCAGCAGCTGGAGTCAGGCCATGGGCTGGAGGGACCACTGGAGTATCACTGGCGTGAGTAGCTGGTGTACAAGTGAGTGTGTGACCATTAACAAAGATCAAGCTGGACTAACTGTTGTGTGGACAAAATTCCTGGGAGCAAGGGGGACAGCAGGTCTCCAAAGGCTGCCTCTGCGTCTGACATCATCTGTGTATCTCCAAGGATGAGAACAGAGGAGTGTCAGCTCTGGGATCGGGGGGTCCTGGCCAGCTCTGTGTGCGTGCACATAATGGTCTGTACTAATAGCTGCAATGGGGCTGCATCCCTGGGGGCTTGTATATCTAGATGTCCTTGCCTCTCTCAGGCCGTTGGATCTGGCATGACATATTTTTCTCTAATGCCTTGAAATATACTGTGCATTTTCCAAAGTTTCTTGGTTGCTGTTTTTTTTTAAATACCCAGATGTATAGATACAGGCAAAAATATAACATCAAGCAATAAAGTCGATGTGTGTAAATATATATTCGTAAGGAATAATCAAGGTTTATCAGCAAACATACAACGTAGAAAACTTGGAAACTGGGATTCTTTTTTGTTTTATTTTCCTCTTGTGTTTGTCTATGTGTAGCACACAGTTGCTTGTAGATCTTATTATTCTGTAAATAGGGAGATGATGGGAAAATTGGGATAAGAAGATCTAAAAGGTGGAAGTAGGATTTCTCTGATTAAATTAAGACATACAAAAAGTCAACCACCATAGTATAAAAATCTGGTTAATAAAATTACTTATACTAAAGAACAGAACTTGGTCTGGGCCTAGATTTCTAGTATAATATGGATATAATATGGGTAAGTAGGTTACTAATAAAAGAATCCATTAATACATATCTCTCATCAGAAAAGGTGCATGACAATCAACCCCCCCTCAAAACAAACAGGAAAAATATTAATGAAAAATATTGCTATGTAGACCCACAGCAAAATCAATATAAGCATCACTTTCAAGCACCTTTATGATCCACTGAGATGAATTTGAAAGACCTCACAGGATCAAGTCTTACTTAAATTGCCCTGCTAATAGCTTCTATACATATGTTTTGCAAGAGGTAAGAATACTTTCAAGACTTTTCTGGAATATCAAGGATTTGGATAGATCAGGAATAGGCAAGATAATCTGTGTAACTGTTCATTCATGCCGAAAGCTCTTGCAAGACAGGTATGTTACTTTGAAAACGTTCTCCCAATTTCTTCAGAAAAGATGACATGAATTGATTTAAGGCTCAAGTCATCATGGTGCTGATTTAATCTTGGGAAAAATAAAATTACAGTAATTATCTGCGTCACGGATTTTGCTCATGAGTATACAGTAATCTTCTCTGAGGACTTCCATGTTACTCAAAGCATAAACTCTTCCAGAAGTTTCATTTAATTATCATGTACATTAATGTAAAATGAAATACCAAAACCAGATAGCTATAAAATGTTTCATTGCTGAAGTGGTGCTTTCCTGTTGAGCCAACCCTTTTTTATTTTATACTGAATATTACAACTTTATACTCTGTAATAAATATCTCAGTGACTTCTTTAAAAACTTAAGGGGTGTCCTCTGAACTCGTGGACTATTTAAGGTTAAATACATGTGTGCCAAGAGAAGTTAAACTGTTATTTATAAAAAATATTTATATTTTGGACATGCAACAGCAACAAAAAAAAAGGTGTGTGTGTATATATATATTCTCAATAATATATATATTTTCAAATCAAAGCACTATACTGCAAACCCAAAATAGATGTACCTTAGGTTACAGTCAGAGGAGTACAGGCACAGAGTGCTAATTCCATAGTAGTCTAAATGATGATTCAGTTGAAGGATTTCACAAAAGTAAAACCGTCTTCAGAACAATTTAACTTTATTTCCACTTAAGAGACAAAAAATAAAACAACACACAAGCACACCTCAAACAAACATACAACCTTTCTAAGATTGTAACTTGAGCAAATAATCCCAGAAATTATCTTTGTTACAACTGGTCAGAGTTGGTATTCATAATACATGATATTCATGATGGGTCATATATTTTTTTTACAGTAAGCTCCCCTTTTTTAACACCTTTTATGACTAGTGTGTGAGTTTGGTTTTATAGAATATGATGATGCAACTTCTTGCCATATAAAAAGAAAGAAGAGGTTGAATAAAAATCCTTAGACAAGCGAAACAGGAACATTGTATATATCTCTGAAATGTAATAACATAGATTACACCTCAATTATAATTGTATTATAGCATTAGCATTGCTTTTATGGAAAAGACATGCTCCATCACTGTCATAATAGAGTATTATTCCTGAGGGGTCTTTTTTGCTGCTTTGAGAGTACAGTAGGTCCAGAATAGGACTTAAACTTTAGGTCACAGAAAGAGCTGGAAAGTTAGAAGATTACTGCTTTCAAATTCAGAAAATATACAGGTTTTCAGTTTACAAAGCTAAATACCAGCAGTGTTATCAGTTACCTCAGTTGAGGTATAATTTATTCAGAAATGGATAAACACAGTACAAAATGAAAATAAAGATGTAAACCTTGAAGCAATCTGCTGCACAGAAAATCTTGGCTGGTGATATTAATCATTTATAGATGATAGCATAATAGTTTTGTTCAGGAATAGATTCAGTGTGAAATCATTCTTCAGTAGTAAAAGAACAAGAAAAATAAGACATTGTTTACATACAGTATAAAAAAAGATGCTCATGGAAAATTCAATATTCCATTAAAATTATTTTTAATGTTTAAGTGTGGCATTGAAAAGATCTCGGCATCTTGTGATAAAAGAGAGCTCACAACACATGAATACCGTGGAAAATGTCATGCATGCTCCAGAACACATTACAGGGAAGGGCAATAAGGCAATGAGGCAGAAGGGTTGGAACCTGAAAAACTTCAGTGAAGGAGTTGTATACACATGGGTGACAGAACTTTTACTGGAATAAATCACCAAACTTTTGAAATCACATAAATGTAAATCAGTCTATCTCAGCAGAACTACAATGCATCGGCAGCTGCATAACTATCTTCTCCATAAAAGCTCATTACCCAATCTACACTGTGTATGTACACAAATAAACATGGTAAGAAGTATAGAGACAATATTTATAAACTCAAATCACAGATATCCTTTTTTTTTTTTTAATCTAAAGTAATCCTCTTCCTAATCACAAGACTGAAAATATGTCCTCTTCCTAGTCACAAGACTTTGTTTAGGGTGTCCAAACAAAGACCTCAGAGTTTTCAGATAAAATTCACTGTCATTCTTATCCATCATATGATGCCATCCATAATACTATGCCCACTACATCCATCTTTGAATTACAGAAAGAAATTTTTATGTTTTTGAATCTTCATTTGCATATGAAATCTTCTTGGAGCTATGTCAGAGGAATTAAGCAAGTACCATCAAAGCACCTCCTGATATCCTGCAGAATTCTTAGAGGTACTGCCGGAGTTTCTAAACAAAATAATTGCCAGGGTCCAGGCATGTGCATCCACAATCAAAATGTCACATGATGAGAGAACAACACAGATATAAATTTTTTAGAGCAACAATTCATAAAAAAGATTGTGTTGTGACATCATCTGATTTATAGACGTCTCTGTTAGCTTCAAAGCATGTATATTTTAGTCGTGATTAGAAAGAGGGTATATCCTATGTGTGGCTAGAATTTGTTTTGGAAAGAAGAACACATGGAAAAAACAACCCTAAGAAGAGATAGTATTTCATAAACAAAGCAGGATGTTAATCTGTAAATTCTTAGTAACAAAGACCTGCTTATCTCAGTATGCTGCACAGTTGTATTAACTTCAGAGTATTTGAGACAAAAATCCAGTCTACTAATTATATTAAAATCAAGCAATATAGAATCATAATGGACATGAACCTATCTGATAATATGCAGTAGTGCTATTTTTTAAAGCAACTTTTATTAAGTACTATCGATCTAAGTTATTACTAGCTTTTAATATTCATGAATGAGAAATGTAAAGGGAAAGAAAAAATAAAACAGAATAGCTATTCATGATTTTTTTGTTTTCTATGGAGAGTAAATTTCTGTGCAAAGATTAAAAGCACAGAAAATGGGCATGGAAGACAGAAATAACATTAAACAGGCGAAAAAAGAGAAATCATTATTCAGGCAATTAACAGCATTTTATACATATAAAGAGAAGTAATGTAATTTAAGAATAGGGAAATAGGTAAAGACATATATGAAGACTATAATTATATAATTTTGCCTTCCAGCAAACATTGCAAATGTTTTTGTGCGTAATGATGTGCAGTACGACATCCTAGAAAAAGGAAAAAGTGAACAGCCAGACTTTTCTATTGCCATATTAGTGTTCTACAGCAAGAAGAACTCATTTGAAGTGTAAGTAGGCTAAAACTGGATTTTTTTTCCCCTTTGTGGAACAATGTTTCTGGTTCAAAATGAGAGGAAACACTTTGGGTTTATTTGATGCAGTTACTGGGGAGGTAGAGATGAACAGCTTAATAGCACTAATAGTAGTGAATCTATACCATGACTTCTTGGTCTGCAATCTACAGGAGGCTAAAATAGAGGTCTATAAAATCCTGAGTGTCATGGAGAATGTTGTTTACTCTCTTTCCTCGTGAAAGATCTATGGCACCAGGTTCAGAACAAATAAAAGCAATACTTCTTCACACAAAACACAGTTCAGCTATTGAACTGTTTGCCACAGGACATTTTGAGTGCTCTAAGTTTATGTGCATTCAAAGAAGATTTGGACAGTTTTTTTAAAGAAAAATGCTTTGAGGTCTATTAAATGGAATGAAATCACCTTTGGGTCAGAAAGATCTTGAGTCACAAATCATTATAGGCTGGAAGAATGTAAGCATCTAGGAAAACATCACTACATGTGTTCTGTTCTTACGCTCTTTCTGAAGCGTCTGCATTGCTCCTCTCAGGAACTGTGCATCAAGCTGCGAAGATTTTAGTACTGACTTTCTATTTCATTCTTAGGCTATCCTCTTAAATAGTCCATTTGTAAATACAAAACTAATGTCTGTGTGTAGACTAGCAAAGGGATTAAACTCCAAATCAAGAGCTCTTAAACAATTAATGAAAAAGACAACAGAATAGTAAAAAGTGTATTTTTTTCAATATTTATTCAAGCCAAAACAACACCAAAACTCTGTCTTAATCTTGTAGTTGCTGCTGTAAATGTACTGAGTTCAGGACTCGCAGTAATCCCAAGACTCCTCTTGTCAGTGTATCAAACAGGAGATTTTTTTCTGTTTTCAGGTCAGTTAAAGATCATATCATATATTCATCACGTATTTATGTGATTGAAATATAAATATCAAAACTGAATTACCGACAGAAGTATAGACGACAATTTAATTTCTTTTTCCTTTTTTTTTTTTCTTAAATAATTCTGAAGGCAAAATAGAAAGATACATCACCATAATCAATTTCATGATGATGCTGCTATTCATGGTCAATTTATTTTATGACACTGTGATGAGGAAGGCTTAATTTTATATATTTAGTTGCTGAGCATGGAAATGTTACAAGGGTAATTCATAATCTTATGACAAAACTAATTTTTATTTGGTTCATATTGTTATAAGATCTTTGTTTTCTAGCTCAGCTGAGAAAAAAAAAATAGTTCTCCATGGGCTAGTAAAATTCATATGCCATGGTTTTAATACCAAAGGAGCCCGAGTTCAGAATACAAATGACTCATTAGTACAAAATAGTTTAACATTGTCAAGTGTACTGAACAGAACACCGAAAGTATAAAAATACCATTGATGAAGTCTTTTTATGGATCTTTGAACTGATGATCACATATGGACCACTGACAGGGATTATTTTATATTTGCCCTGAGATCTCAGCGCACACATGATTTTCCTTGGTTGTGAATATGCTGTTGTTTCCAATGAAAATGGAAATAAGTGCTTGTTAAGCCATGACCTCACTGCAAGATTCACAGCATTAAATCTTACCCCTGTATTCTGCAGCCACAACAATGTTTTAGAAGCAACAAAAAAATGCTGCAGTGTTGAAGAGTTAGATGTTGAACTTTCATGTGATTTATTATTAAAGAACAATGAATTTAAAATCACTTATTTTTGGAACTGTACTATTTCTCTCTTTTTAAAAGTAAAAAAAAACCTTAAAATCTTAACAAAACAAGTAAAGCTGCTAAGAAAAAAATTACTCCTTGTGTACTTTACAGAAAAGTACTGCAATTTCACTTTTTCCATGTTATTACTTTCCTAATACTCCGTTATGATGAATCCTTTCCTTTAGACCAACTGGCTTAATATTTATTTCCAAGAGATTACCAATGCAGCTCTGTATTTTTTTTGCCTGGTATGAAGTTAATGTTCTCATAGTATCTCCCACATGGATATTTTGGATTTGTAACCATCCATTATGGTCCTCCAGTCATGTGGGTTCTCCCACCAGTTTCTGTGATTCCTATGACATCATAACTTTCCAACTGGTCACTGAACTCTAGTTTTTTTCCTTTTGATGCCTAGAATTAATGCATTGCTTTATGTGTGCTTGAGGTGGCTCAACCTAGGCTTCTTGACTTCGGAAGAGGTTGGAGAGCACTCCTCACTACTTGGGTACATGTGCTTGTCCACCTTGCTGCACAAGCGTATACAGATGTTACAGCTTTGAGCCCTCCCAAGTTTGTAAGTTTAAAGTACAATTCACTAAGTCAGTCAGTCCACTAGCAAAGACCCTCCTACTTCCTCTAGATAGGTGGAACCCATCTCTCCCCAGTAGGCTGTATTAAAGAACCTGTGATTATATAAACCAAAGCCCCTGTAACATCACCAGCCACAAAAATAGGTACTCCTCTCCATAATGCACTGACTTCTGCTTATACTCCTCTCTCTCTCTGGCAAGAAAGAGATATTTAAAAGTTTCAAGTAATTTCTAGATCTTACGTTAATTTTAGCTGGATATTTTTTCATTTCCTCCCTTTGAATTAACTGTCGATTACTTTCTGTCTGACATCATGGCATGTATAGAACCACACTTCATCTAAACATTAGTGATGACAAGATGTCTTTTTTAAGAAGTCAACATTCAAAACACATTTCTCACTTCTCATGAATTTAACACTTTATGACTGTACATAAAAAGCTCTAAAACAAAGTGAAACATACAGCTAAAGGGATTTTTCTTTCATAGAAAATATGAGGGCATTCAGGATTGATTCTGAATTTGAATGAAACCACATTTCAAAATCTCAGATTGACCTTTTTTCAACTTCACTCAGTGAAAGATGAATTCAATATAATAATAATAATGTAATTGTGGAGTCAGTCAAGACTAATTTGACCCAGCATCTATCTAATGTACTTAGCGTCAAAATGATGTGTGACGGAAATCAGTACATTTTCATCAGTACAGATAGAGGTGTAATTTGCAACAACCAATGATCTACACCTACAAGTCTCTTCTTTGAGGAAAAAGATAACTCATCAGCCATTAATTAGCCTAATTCTTCATACACAATAACTCCATTTTACAAAAGTTCAATGAAAGAAGTGTTAGGCTAGTATAGCTACTGTAGATTTTCCTTAATGAATAGAGCCTCAAGTGTTATAGTTAAGACCTTAGTTAATTAAACATTAATCTCTTCATTTAGTGTATGTGTAACTTAATTACAGAACCAGTTTTAGAGTCATTTATCATTTATGGAATATGAAATAAAAATAAATCTGTTTAATCACACTTTAATCAAACAAGCAATTCATCAATTAATTCAGCATATCATACCTACTCCATAGTTCTTTAATTAATGCCTTAAAATTTGAAATTCCAAGTAAAATAACAATGCCTTCAGTGATAGCTTGGAGTCAAACTTCCAATCTATCTCTGTGTTTTCAAAATATGTATTTCACAGTGAAGATGAAAAAGGTTTTCAGGTATTAATAGGTTAATATTTTCTTCCCTAAGAAATTAGCTAAATATTTTAAATTTTTGTGGATTAATTTCTCATTAGCATCTTAAACTGAGTGATCACATTCTTCTATAACTTATGATTATTCCCAATTTCTTCTCCTTAAAAGAAACTGTATTACAAGACTCCAAAGTTCCCACTGGCAATAGATTTTCATGTTCTAAAAAACTATAAAGCCACTTTTTAAATTGTATTTTTATGTAGTTATATCTTTTAGAAAGAATCTTTAGTCACATCTCAGCCTTCTGATTTACATTCTGCTGTTTCACAGAGTCACATAATGTCAGGAGTTGGAAGGGACCTTGAAAGATCATCCAGTCCACCCCCTCTGCCTGAGCAGGATCCCCTAGATTAAACCACACAGGAATGTGTCCAGATTGGTCTTGAATGTCTCCAGAGAAGGAGACTCCACAACCTCTCTGGGCAGCCTGTTCCATACAAATGAACAAAAAAACACCCACATAACAATGTAGAAACTAGTTAGAGAAAAAAAATCTGATGCATAAACTATGTATTATTTAGGACACAAGTTACCAACACACAAACAACTCACTACCCAATTTTCTAAAGAATATTACTTTGATTTTGTGATATTTTGGGACTCATCTCGATGTGTGTAAACACAGAGTGAAGTCTTCTGTACCAGATTTCAGCACCTTATAACATGCAATTTCACTACTTACATTGTCTGAAGAGTTGTCTTTCTCTGCTAGAATATTTTAAATTCCACCTTCAGAGACATGCATATGCTTTATATAATTATAATAACGGCAACCGAAACTCTATATGGGTTCTACACTTTTTTTTAAATCAGTAAAGTTTCTTAAAGACCTTCTTGAAATCTCTATGTGTACATCTGCACACTTCACTTCCTCAGGAAGATATTTTGCAATAGCTAGATTTTAAAAAACATACATGGAGAGTTTTATTTTCATGTATTTGAATTCTAAAGCCATGGTCAAATGCAAACAGATTGAGGCCACAAGCTGGTTTTTATATGACACTGGAAATTAAAGTCTGTTCTTTGTCACTTGACTGACATATTGTGCTTGAGAGACCAGCTTGGGTGATTTTTCAGAGAAAAGAAAACAAAACATAATCTCATTTTTATATAATCCATTATTACCAAACACTTGCTATTAACAAGTTTATCGATAAATAATGTAATTCCTGACGCAAAATAATAATACCAGGTAATACTATAAGAATGCTTGTATTTTGTACATGCAAAAATATCTGAGAGTAGTGTATTATTTGTGGTGTTAGCAATGTAGTTTAAGTGATGCGGTTTTATTGAGCATTTTTATTGTTTGCTTCTATTCCATTCAGCCATCCTATTATGCATTTTGCAAATGTGCTGTATAAAGTTGCTGTAACAAATGTTGAGGCAATAACAAAACTTGAAGTAATAAAGCTTGACTGATATACAGCTTTGCTGTTGGGACTAGAAAAGCTGTTTTTTCAAAGTGCATTTGCATTAAATCTCTCGGTTTCATAAAGCCGGGAGAGCTTGTTTCCCTTTCTGGATAAAAGGAAATAAATGGTAGATAATCTTTTATGCAAAAAAAAAAAGAAGGGGTCAAATTAACAGGTAATACAAATATAAATTCAAATATATTAGAAATACACTCAGGGTACATTTCCTGATAAAAATTTACTGAGATGCTTAAGTTAAATTGAAAAGTAGTTTCTACATTTGTAAAACTATGTCCTGGTTCCAGCTAGGATAGAGTTAGTTTTTGTTCTAGCAGCTGGTGTGGTGCCTGTTTGGGAGTCAGGATGAGACCAGCACTGATAACACCCCAATGTTTCTAGTTGTTGCCAAGCAGTCAAGGACTTCTCAGTTCTTCATAACAAGAAGGTGGGGGGCACCCAGGGAGTTGGGAGTGGACACAGCCAGGACGGGTGACCTAAACCGGTCTATATTTATACTTTGAGTAAATACTGATTTCTGCAAAGATACAACTTCATACATTAACCTGAAATGATAACCCATTTGCCTCTTGCAAAGACAACAATTAACTTGTATTTAATTAAAAAAAAAAAGGTTTAAAACTACATTATTTTTTTACTAAAAGATTAACAATGTCTGCCATACACTACTTTTCTCTGAAGTGAAAGAATATTTGCGGTTCTACTCAGCTTTAATAACCTACTCTTTTCCATGCTGTACTAAGACTCAGAACTCATGGCTTGACAGCCAGCTAGCCTACTGTGGTTTATATGGTATCGCTTTGGCCAGTTTGGGTCAGCTGCCCTGGCTGTCTTCCTCCTTAACTTCTTGTGCACCCCCAGCCTACTTGCTGGTGGGGTGTGGTGAGAGGTAGAAACAGCACAGATTCTGTGTAAGCACTGCTCAGCAATAACAAAAAAATCCCTGTGTTATCAGCAGTTTTCAGCACAAATCCAAAACACATCCCCATAGTACCTACTGTGAAGAAAATTAACTCTATCCTTGCCCAAACCAGCACACCTATTCAACAAGGTCACACTTCTACAACTTGTTTTGTCAGTAGGGCAAGGGATGCAAAAATACATTGCTGAACATTTTGGTAATGTCCTGCACTACAGATAGTTATTTTTCACCAGAATTTGGTGTGGGACGCAGCCAGGGCAGGTGACCCAAGCTAACCTAAGCAGGTGTTCCATGCCATGCTCAGTATAAGAAAGGGCTGCATGGCTCCATGACTTGCATCGTGGGGATGGTCCAGCTTTGTGATGTGTCTGAGCTCTATGGTGTGAGTTGTGCAGTTCTGTAAGAAACTATATTGTGTATCATCAGTTCTGTATGTTCTGTTTTAAGATCTGTTGTTATTTCTCCCTCCTTTTGCTGCCCAGTATATTGTCCTTAGCCTAACCCTTGAGTTTTCCCTTTGCCTTTTCATTCCCCTCCCCATCCCTCTGGGGTGGCAGGTGAGTGACAAGCTCTATGGTTCTCACCTGCTGGCTAGGGCTAAGCCAAGACAGGAAACAAACAAGCCTTCTTCTATGAAGTCCATTGATTGTCATTCTGACATGGCTCTTCTCTTTTGGTGCAAGAAGTCGACTAAATACTTTTCCTTCCTAGAATGCTTGCCAATTCCAGGGAAGGGTCTAGGTAGGCATTTTTACATGTACTTTTGCATGACTTTAAACAATGTAAGGTGTTTTAAACAAAATGAAGTTGTTATCCACCATACCAGGTTAGGAAGCAGCAAACCCACAGAATTAAAAATGTAAGAGTCTGTATGTTCAAAACTCTCATATTAAAAAGCTTGCTCAGAACTGAGTAATATCCCTGTATTTAATGTTTTGACTTGGCTTTCTTTGCTGTATCAATGTAAAGTCATCTGCTGCCTAATATTTGGCACTTTTTAAAAAAGCAAACATCATTTAATTTTTAAATGCATCCTTTACTGCTCACTAGAAATTACTGAGGAACTGGAACACTAATTTTATTAGTGCTGCCTGACAGAGTCTGCATCAGCATTTAAACGTATCAGCCTGTTTCCAGAATTACCTGCAAAAACACCATCAATGGGTTGGAGGAAAAGCTTACTCTATTGTTACAAGAGCTTCTAGCCAGTTGTAGCAGTGTGTTCCCTTATTGTGGCCACTCCTTCTGCAGAGCTTTTAGATAGCTGTGATCTGTTTCCCTCAGCATCAGATCAAACACATGAAAACACTGAAATAAAATACTGATATTCCCCTGGAGGTATCCATTTCTTTTTCTGTTACAGTGAGGTATTACATTTGTTCCTTAATTATCTTCTAAGTTATTATAATAACTATAAGTCATGGAATTTGGGATGTTTCTTGACACCAAGAGATATTGTCTTTGATGTGGTAATCTTTCTAGTTATGTTTTCACACTGTTGTCTCAAGTTTGCTAGATACTCAATCGTTTTATGAGATCATTTTAAACTAAAAGGATAAAGAAGCTATGCAGGTATTAGTGGAAATTATAATTACATACCAACATCAACATATGGAATGAATTCTTGGTGCATTTTCTGAGTGTATAATTTATCTCAACTTTGCAAAATTTGCAAAATTATTGATAGTTTCCAGAAGCTTTTACTGATAGAGAATGGTCATGTTTCTGAAGCACATTTTTACATTCTAATAAATACTAAAGTATCATTTAGATTGCTTCACTACGGAAATTCATCCCTGATAACTCAGAAGAATACTGTACTTTAAGTGGCACTCGTATTTCCCAATTTTATGCCTCTAAAATACAAATATCTTGTCTGAGCTGGAGGTAATTTGGGAGCCTTTCTCACTGGTTTCGGAAATAACCTCCTGCTAGTTTCTGAAAACAGACACAAATGTCTGCCAAATAAATATCATGTCTATAAAAGATGAATTTTGTTTTAGACAAATTAAGAGCATATAGATAAAAAGATTTTCAGCCATGAAGAATATCTTTCTCCCTAGAGAAAGAAATGTGATGTGCATATTAATTCTGTTACCTGTGTGTCACGAAGTCAAAAAAAAAAAACAACAAAACAAAAACCCTACATCAACCAAAACAAGCTCCCTCAGTCTGAAACTCAATAAAAAATGTTTTTTTTTTCCCAATCCCTAAGATAAATATTAAGGGTGATTTAGTGATGTTTAAAGAGTACAACTTTTCACCAAAACGAGTGAAGACAATGCAATGCAGATTCAGTTAGAACTCCTCCATGAGAATAATCATGGTCCAGGAGCCTCTGTGTGTGTCAGGGAAGGACTCGTCTCTTCCTGAAGCATTTGTCTAAAATGGATTTAAGAAATTACTTACTAGAATTTCCCATTTATCCTCATTGACAATTAATGTCACCTAGGTGATTATTTCAGATGTAGCAGCCTACATAACAGAGGTTCAAAGGTTAATGAAATCAATCCCTAACTCCCAGCAAAATACCCAAAACAATCCATGGTTATGCAGGTACGACCCTTCTTCTGAGGCTTATGAACATAGTTGTCCTCAAAAGAAATAAACCTTTGTGCTCTATATCCCAAAGGAAGATTTTGCACGGTCATTCAAAATATGTACAGATTTTAGAGGCATACCTTTTTGCTGCCATTCTAGTAATGACATACTGTTGTTCTGAAAATAAGTTATCAGGAGGTATCTCACACTTTCCTTAGGATCATGAATCTGGGAACCACACTTTTCTGTAATGTGGATGAAGCCAAGCACTGAATAAATTCTGATGCTCATCCAAATGTTTTGGATCTCGCTCAAACTTTTATTGAAGGAAAAAAAAATACAACTAAGTAATTACACTTGATATTTTTTGTATTTTTTTACATGTACCTCAAGTGTATATAATATGGGCAATGTTTAGATGCATAATTGGATAAAAGTGTTCTTAGAATATTTCAGTATCTTATATTTTACTTAAAAATTCTACATGGGAGATACGAGAAATTTTGCCAATTAAATTTGCAGCTTAGCGCACACTTCAGTATATATAAATATAATTTATCACCCATAAACTGTAATTTTTATGACTTGAAAAGGAACTTACAGAACGGAAAGATTAAAAACTAATTCTGTATCACAAAGAAATTTTTTTTGTTTGATTTATAAAAATATTCTCCCTATATAATACAGGTTCTCATAAATCTATCATTAATTTTCCTGCACACTTTAGAAATTAAATTTTCAATTAAACTAATTTTTTCTAGATCTTTAAAATATGGATTATATAAATTAGATACTTGCCATGAAAAAAAAGGGACAAAATTAATGCTTTAAAATCAATTAATAAAAGTTTGCAACAGGAAAGATAATTATTTTAGTGTTTCATGTCCGATGCCTTACAAGCTACACAAGATTCTGAATTTCCAATGATTTCCAACTTCAAATGCATATAGAAACACTGGGAAGAATTAGAACAGGACTGAAACCCTATTGTCATTGAAATAAAATGTAATGTTTTAAAGTGATTTTATTGGGGATCGCACCTTTAACATCATAGCAGAAACCTTCAGATGTCCAAGCAAGTATTTGGGGACAGTTTATGATTTTGTCTGTAAACTTTGTAGTTCAGTTCACATGGACTCTGCTTTCTGCCTCCTAATGTGAGACAATTAATCAACTGAAGTTTAGAGTTCAATAAAAGAATGCTGCATCTTGCCATTCAGGCCTTACTTGTGAACAAGTGTGGGTGTTTTTGCTGGACTTGCAATAAAGCAGTGCAAAGGGGGGTTTCCTTGTGGATCTTTCTTATATTGCTTTCTTATACTGCTTGCAAATGCAGCAACAATGCCAAAAAGAGTAACAGAAACTACACTAATGCTGCTTTCATTATAGCTGAAAACCATAGAGAAAACTTAAATGATTCTGTTGTTTGTTATGTAGCACATGTAAAAATATCTCATCTACTAAGTTTGCACAGACACATACTGCCTTTCAAAATATTATTTATTCCCGTGTCAGCAGCTGCAGAGGTGTTTGGAGCCTGAGAACTTCAGAAAGGGTCACAGTCGTGCCTCTTGGGATTAGGATCCTTAGGCTGACACTTGCCAATATCATTAATTTACACCTATTCATTGAAGGTCATTGCCCAATATTTACAACTTTTTTAAAGATCGAGTCATGTCTATATGTTTATTCTCTACCCATTAATTCCATAATCTTTAGTGTGTGACCATTATCTGGGCTCCCTGCACAGAACAGAACTACTTCAATTTTATTGTACTGGGAGTGCAGCTGATTGTCTAATTTAGCATTCTGTAGCTAAAAGCAAGCTCTATTAAAATTACCACTCTTCTACGTGTCTTTCTTATTTAAACCATAGATATAAACTACAAACAACATATGGGGAAAAGTAAACCACCCCCATGTAAATCGGTGTATGTTTCATGTCTCAGACATGTTTCAATAGTACTGGGTTCCCCTTCAGGTTGGCACTTCTCTTAATTTTGGGGGGACAATGACAAATGGATGCACAGGATGTTGCTGCAGTTTGCCATTCTTTGAGTCTGTAATTGATGAAAAGGGTGTTCACTTGACATGTTTCTATGAACTATCTCTGGGGCAGAGTCTTCTTGCATTTGAAAAAACATTTTTCCCCTGATCCATTTGCCACTAAATATTAAAGCATTTAGTTCACAACAGCAGCAACATTCTATCCACTAGTGACAACCGTCAGCGGTCTACATTATGTTTATTCTTCTTACTAGGATATGCTCCAACAGAACTGTTTTTAGACATTTACTATACTGCTATTACCATTTCTTTATGCTTCTGTTCTTTGACAGGGATAAGGATCCACTGAGGTAGATTAGAGTCTGAAGAGGTAAGGAACAATTAGATTGTCAGTACATTGACAAGGGGAGCCCTATAAATTAGCTTGTAAGAAAGGGCGGAAAAGGGTACTGCCTCCCATTGAACCTATGACACTTAGTATAAGTCATTAAACACTAATTGGTTTGAAGACGTTAAGAGTGATACACTGTGACTGATTGTTGTAAGTCAGAAAGTCAGCTAATGCTTACTATAAATTAGGAAATCCAGAACACATTCCAGTTCTCTTTTGCAGCAGTATATTCCAGTCGCTGACGTCTGACTTTTTTGAGGTGATGGGGATCTCAATAGAAAATTCTGCAGGAGACCTCTGCATGTGTGTTTGCTTATAACACAAAGGAAATCTAAGACAAAATACAGTACAAATCAATAGCAGTACAGGTTATTCATACAGAGGTAATGGTATAGAAGACAAGAGAATGTATTGCTGTATGCTGGGACTAAGAAAAAGAAGGCCACACATTTAAATGCCTAATTATTCACAATAGGTTAGTTTTTAGAGATGTATTTTTCTTACCAGCATCTGACAGTGTCTTGTAAAAATAAGAGCTGTCTACCCATTCTTCAGCCTTGCAAGAAGCACAGCGACTTCAGTGCTGAAGTTTGGAGTAGATTTCATTATTTCATCCGGTATTAATGGCCCTGATGGGTGACTGAGTATTTCTCTACCTACCATGTTCTTGAAATACAGTTCCAGGCTTTTCAGTGTAGAGAATACAACATTCTGATAGCTACATGAATTGTAATAACAATTGCAAGGTGTTTTGTCATTTAACTGGAAATTTCTATTACATGGTTTCGACTCAAAGAAAGTAACTGTGATGAAGTAGTCTTCAAATCACTTGAGAGCTTTGCATCTGTACAAAATACTTATCTGCCTTTGATTTATTCTTTTTCTAAAATTAGATAAGGTTTGATTGAAGTGTTTAATTCATCCAGGGAAATGGGATAGTAAGTTTTCGGCAGTATCCAACTGCCATTTGGATGATTACTGTATCACAGGCTCTCTCCATAACTCCGATGAAGTAAATTTGTGTAACTTCACATGCCTTGGCAGAAGTGGACCTGAGGTCGTTTTTGCAAAGAGCTGCCAATTCATTGGCTTTCTCTAGCTTTTTTTTTTTTCTTTAATTACATTATGCACCACTATTATGTCTATATTTCTGTAGCTATGTGTACTGCATGTCCACATCCATCACAATGTAAGGAAAGAAAGGCAACAAAGTTTTCCATTGAAAGGCTGACTATTCCATGAGTCACTAATGGATGATGAATCCCCCTTCCTGAAATTGATCGATACACATTCTTAACCCCATTAACTCTCTTAATTCTTTTAAGTTTCCATCAACTTTATTTACAGTTCTTTCTCTGAAATTCCTCTGAGTTACCTTTGGTCTCAGCACATCCTTCAGTATTACTGTTTCTATATGCTTCAGAGCAAACATGAGAAACGCACACCAACACACGAAAAAGACTCTATTTGTGTGTGCTGTGACATACAGCTGCTGCACAGTGACATTAAGTGGATAGCAATACCATTTCAAGACAGAACAAGAAAATGAGAAAACAAAAATATTTTATTAGTGACTGTAGTCCCTTCAGTGCCCCTCACTACTGCTTTGCCTTTTACATTTGGGGGATTTGTGTTCACACAGTTCAATGTGTGAAGACTAGATTCAATTGCTGTGAAAAAGTACACACCCTTTCTTCCTTCCTTTCACTTCTAAGTACAACACAGTGTATTTAAGAGTACAACAAAAGCAGGCTGCTCTGAAGAAGGGGATTAGGATATGTAGGGTAGGTAGGATAAAAAGGCCTCACCAACATGGAAGCAGGGTGAGAGCAGGGTAAAGCAGAGCAGGGTTGGTGACAAAAGTCAAGTCCAAATCACCAGATAAGGCCTGGGAAATTACCTAGGTGCAAGCTGAATTTGCAGTTGAGGGTGAAGATCAGATGTGGAGAGACTAGCCATATACACCCCAGTGATCACCAGGTGAGCTCATAGTGATGAAGCAGGTCCAAGCTCAAGCTAACAAGTCACATTTTTTATCAAACTAAGGGTACATGGCCCCATGGGGACAAGCAGACAAGCTTTAAGAGGTGTATTTTCTAAGCTGAGGCTGTTGCTGAGTAACAGTGAAGCAGAGATGTTGGGAGGGGAACCTTTCCTGAGATTTCTTCCAGCTTTTGCCTCAGGATCTCCAAGGCCAGTTGAAGCCTCTCAAATAGCTCTCCCTTTTCAGAGAACTGGCCTTGCACACAGATTCTCAGAGAATTACATTCCTGAGAAGGGATGGAGCATGCTCTGGACACCATTTTTCAGTAATGCAAAAAACAAAATTATCACCACTCTACAAGACTCGTCTGCCTTTTTGTGTCCTCAAACCCAGGGAAGATGAAGAGACCCCACTTACAGCCTGTGAAAAGGCACCATGGAGCAGGCTGAGACAAATGGAAGACACTGTGACCTGCGTTGGAGCAAGCCCCTGAGAGCACCTGCAGCCCAGAGAAAGGTAAGAGGCACAGAGAGAGAGAGAGACAGAGGCCCACGCTGGAGCAGGTTTGCTGCGGGGGGAGGAGGGCTGTGGGGATGGATGTACTTTTCTCCCCTTTCCAGCTAAGAGGGGAGTGATAGAGTGACTTTGGTGGGAGTCTGGCCTCCAGCCAGGTCAAACCACCACAGAATGAAAAAAGCTCCTAGTGAAGCTCAGCATAAAAAAAATGGACATAGAACAGTTAAAAGGAGTCAGAAGTTGAGACAAACATTTATACCTTGGAATGTAAATAATGCATTCTTAAGTCACAAAAGAGACATTATATCAAAATACTAAGACATGTAAATTCATAATGTATTTAACAAAAAGAAATAATTTTTCGATCTTCTGATAACATCTATTGGAATACTAGGATATGAGTACTAAAAAAAGATATTGATACCTATTATGATCCAAAATTTATGTTTTGAATGGAGAAAGTCATCTGACACTGGTTCTACTAGAATACAAGGGATTAATAAATGAGACAACCCCATATTAAATAATTGGATTACATTTATTTTTCCAGTTGTCTAAGACCAATTTCCTTTATGTGAATTATAAAACAGAATTAAACAGAAGCTTTGCAGATTAACAGGTTTAGCTCTGGAGGCTTTCTGTTCATTACTTGTGTGTCAGAGCTGTTTTTTGAAACAATACCGTATAATTACCACTCAGGACAAAAAGAGATAAACACCCATGAAAATAACATATTGCAAATAAAAGTAAGGATGATAAATTGAGCATTTAACATTAACATCACTTGATTAAAAACAGTATCTTAATAAAAGAGCTTTTTTAAAATCCTATCTTCTACTAAGAGAAATTTTCTTAGCACCTGTATTTCATTCGTTCAATTCAGTGTTCTTTCACAGTTATATGAAGTAATTGATTCTTGACATTCCTTTTCATTTGCCTCTGTCTGCAAAACTCTTTAGATTTAAAGATAATTTTCTTCAATGTCATTATTTATTACTTGTCTTTCATATTGGAATTTTTGGTAAGATGGTTTTAAAATTATGTGCAATTGCTTGACGTGCATTTTCTACCTATGCTCTTGCCATTCAAGATAATCCCGACATCTAATAAAAACAAAACACCATTACAGGCTTTAAAAATGTCATGAATAAGTTTGATGAAAGTATTTTTAACATTTGTATAAAATATAACCATTTTTAGAAGCTGAATCAGTAAATTCATTAATGTATGTTGTACAAAAATCATTGCATACCTTAAAGTTAATTTATAAGCATTTTTAAAAATATGTTATTTTGGGTTTAAGTGTGATATATTACAGCTAAAGATAAGATCTAGGATATTGTTTGTTTGCTTTTGCCTTGAGATAATTTCATTAGCAGCAATTTCCTATTCAAAGATGCATATTAATATATTATAAAAATAAAATTTTTGAAAATAATTTATTCCTACAGGTACCTATTTCTCTAATATTTTTTTGCGAATTACCTCATCATATAGCTGAAATCGACAGAGACAGTCTTGATATTTGTCTTGGTGTTCTTGCCACTTACTGTTTTGAACAGTAAGTGG
Organism: Heliornis fulica; assembly: GCA_013399135.1. Taxonomy (NCBI): domain Eukaryota; kingdom Metazoa; phylum Chordata; class Aves; order Gruiformes; family Heliornithidae; genus Heliornis; species Heliornis fulica. The sequence goes on along the minus strand of VXBZ01006330.1, from coordinate 121,893 downwards.
CAAGAACAGGCTTTAAACTATCTTTTGCTTGATAACCACAGTAAATTAAAGCAAAATATCACAATTCACAAAATGTGTTTACCTTTAGTTTATCTTCAAAAGCCATATATAACATAGCCAAACATTAAAGTCTAAAATCTAAGATCTAAGTTTGCAAAATAATAAACCTTCAAGTGCTTGCCAATGTGAAAAATTTTGCATGCATCTGAAAGCCTACATCTTGATATTCTTTGTCATATTAGCCATATATTATGAAGTTTTGTTGTGGGTTTGCAATGTGGTTTCTTTAAGAAGTGTCTAGAAAATTTAAGGGTCCAACAAAGCAAATCCCAGCTGGGCTCCCAAGGCCAAACTCTCAAACCGTCTTACTGACAAGGCCGGCCGGGCCAATCAGTGCCAGTCACAGCACCTCTGGGAATCATATTTTGGAGATAGAAGAATGCAAACAGCCGCATTTTGCCATCAGAGAAGGGAGTGAGGAGATGTAAGAAACTTTGCAGACACCAAGGTCAGTGAAGGGGAGGAGGAGAAGACACTGAGAGAAGATTCCCTGTGGAGAATACAGTGGTAAAGTGGGTGTCCCCCTGCATCCCATGAAGGATGTAGAGACCCCACTTGCAGCACATGGAGAGGTACCTGGTTAGGGCAGGAGCCCACTATGGAGCAGGTGGAAGAATATGGAAGAATCTGTGACCTACATTGGAGCAAGTTCCTGAAAGCACCTGCAGCCCAGTAGAGAGAGAGAGAGAGAGAGAGAGATGGAGGCCCACAGTAGAGCAGGTTTGCTGGGGGTTCTTGTGACTCTGTGGGGGACCAGGCTGGGGCCAGCAGTCCGGGATTGAGAGACATTCTATGAGTTTGTAGAAGTGACCCACACTGGGGCAGCTGGTGAAGAACCGAGGCCCTGTGGGAGAGGACTCACATGGAGAAGGTCATGGAGGACTGTGTCCCCTGGGTGGGACCCCGCACTGGTGCAGAGAAAGCATGTGAGAAATGCCCCACCACCACCACCACCACCACCAAGGAGAGCAACTCATGAGGAACTGACTGAAGACTCCATTCCCTATTCCATCCAGCCCCCCCCTTCTGCCATGCCATCCTGGGGAAGAGAAACATCATGAATAAAGTCGAGTCTGCAAAGAAAGGAGGGGTGGGGGGTGGTGTTTTAAGAGCTGTTTGTACTTCTCATTGTCTGACTCTGGTTTCTCTGTGTATGAGTAGTGTAGTGTAATAAATTAGAGTTTTTCTGTCCTTTCTTCTGTGTTGAGTCTGTTTTGCCTATGACACTGATTGCAGAATGATCTCTCCCTGTCCTTATCTCGAATCCAAAGCCTCTCAACATGTATTTTCTCCCTGTCCAGCTAAGAGGGGAGTGATATGGCTTTGGTGGGAGTCTGGCCTCAAGACAGGGTGAAAACACCACAAGTTTGTATTGTTCCCATCTTAAAACTATTTTAAAAAGAAGCTGGTTCATTATTAAAACTTTCTTTTCACTACAGTCAACATATCTTAAGCTTCCAGAATGGACTTCATCCTCAAGATGAGAGCTGAAGAGGATTTAAGATCTCTTAATTTAACTGGCATCCCAGTCCCTTTGCACTTCTACTGAAATCAGAGGAAAGTCAAACCTGCAGAGCAAAGTTTGTCTATTCACCCAAAAGCAGGTGATACACTGACTGAATATGTGTGATACTGCACATACTACCCTTAAGACTGACCTGAAAGATCATGAAAAATTGTATTTCTATGCGTTACTCCACAGAAATCAGAGAATGTTAGGAGTTGGAAGGGATGTTTGTTGGGGCCCTGGCCACGTGCAAGGGATCCTGACCTTGCCTCAGAGCCTGAATGCTGCCTAGGAACAAAGAAAGAGTCTACAAGGGGAGTGACCGAGAAGATTGAGATTCGCGGGCTTTATGCGTTAACCAATCAGGTCCGAGTATTTGTTGCGTAATCGGAAAACTATAACCAATGATAAGTTCACCCTTGCCGGATGTTCCCAGACACTGGTACCAAAGGGTATATAAAAATGTGTGAGAGGGGAAATAAAGGGATTTGAGTCTGCACCACATTGGTGTGTACTTTCACCCCGGACTCGCGCTGTAACCACGGGCCGCGGCAGATGTTGAAAGATCATCTAGTCCAACCCCCTGCATTAGCAGGATCACCTAGACTGCTTAATTTGTGAAGAGCCCATACTTAAACTACTTCTATAGCTGAAATGATTGTATGGTACTGGATCAAAGCACTGGCTATTTATGTATATATGTTTACATATTGAGGATCTCAGAAACTATGAAGTGGCTTTGCCTTGATGATCTGTATTCAGGACATTGAATAAGTGTTTAACCTCAAGGCTCAAAATGTGACAAATGAAAAAGGAAAAAAAAAAAAAAAGGAGGCGAGGGGGAAGTGATTAAATCAGAAGTCAGTAATGTTCTGGTCTGAAATTCTTGACATTTATTCTTCTGCTTCCTGTCTTGTTTGGCACTTGATGAGTTCAGTAAATACTGCTGGAGTAATTAGCAATTTACTTTTTATTAGGGATAACTGGGAGAAAAGGAAATACAAGCTCTGTTCAGGTGACTGCACTGTTCCTGGGGTTTTTTTATTAGGTATGTTAAGCTCTGAAAGCTTTGGCAGGAACACAGAGAGGTATCTGAGAATCTCATTATGCAGATGTACCTATTTGTATCCCATAATATAAATGGATGCAACTCAAACATAAAGCAAAATGGCAGAAAGAGACAGAGGCTGAAAGACTAAAACAAGGTGAAAACTATACATCCAAATGTGTAAATATTAATAAATAAGATCATGGCTGGTACAATAGAGTGGGAGAAGGAAATGAAGATGAAATTTAAGTACATTTCCCTGCTCAATGTCAAACTTTTTCTAGAAATATAGTTTAAATTCTAGAAAGTGCAGAGATAAGAAGCTCTACATTATCCCTAAAAATATTTTTTTTCTTGTGCTCAGCAGAGAAATGAATATGCTTTATTCATGTCTCTTTAAGCATTTCCCATCTCTACATAAATAAAGGCACTGGAGTTTTGGAAAAAAATATTCCAACTATAAAGCTGAAAAACCAAAAGTGGAAAGCTCATAAGGTATTTGTTAATGTCACAAAAGGTCAACAGTAATATTAACATAGAATGATGCATATATTATTAACTTTCCATTCTCAGTGGAGAATTTAAAACTCATGGAGATTCCATAGCTCAGGATATAACTCTTTTATACTGATTTCATCACAAGGATATGAAACGAAAAAGGTAATATTGTAACTCAAGAACAATGTCATTCATTCAGTGAGAAAGAGAAAACGGCACATAGGTATATAAGGTACCATTGACAATTCAGACAACTAGTTCATATAAATCATCTTTTACCAACATATATACTTTAAATGCAAGTAGTTCCCAGCAGTGCACATTACAATTAGATAATCTTTATCTGTGCAATGTGTCCCATGCATAAATGAATATACATCTAAAACGTCAACATAAAAATGTTTTCTATTTCCAAATGTCCAGGGGTTTAAATAAAGCAACAAATAAAATCAGAAGCTGTGAATAAAATGGATTAAAAAAATTACATTTTTTTTACATTTCCTTCTCCTGGATTAGTGACAGAGCTGGTCAAGTGTTTAAACACTATCAAATATAAAATATAATTATCATCTACTTGAAAAATTAATTTCCAAAGTTTAACTTTTAAAATAACTCACCTTTATATGGATATAAGGTGAATTAGTAAGATTCCTCATAAACCAATGAAGATCCAAGCTATAATGCCTTTCAACTTATTTTGTCAGTATTTCTGTTTATGTTATTGTTAGGTAGTTTTTTAAGCTTCATTCCCACTCATTTTGTATATGCAACACTGAAACTGTATAACTTTGGAAAAGGCTGGGCCTACTGAAGATAAACTCTCATTGGGTTTAGCAGGTACTGATCATCCTTTTTAATTGGGACCATCTAGGGATATGTTCCCTTTTCATTTAATTCCAATTTACTTCATTGTCAACTCTCTTCCCTTTTGACTCCAAAATTCTACAAAAGATGCAAGAGGAACTTGTACAACACACTTTGTTAATTTGTCTTATGGAAAGAATCATTTACAACGGAAAATACCTTTAAGATCAAGTAGAAGTCTTAGTCTAACACTACCAAGTCCAGCCACTAAACCATGCCCCTGTGCACAACAGGCATCTGTGTGTCTTTAAAATACCTCCAGGGATGGTGACTGAACCACTTCCCTGGATAGCATGTTTCAATTCTTCGACATCTTTTTCCTAAGTTCAAATTAAAAACTCTCCTGACATTCAATGGTTGGACTTGATGATCTTAAGGGTCTTTTCCAACCTTACCAATTCTATGATTCTATTAAAACATTTCTGCCTGCCCATAGGTGCACAAGCTGGCATTTGTTTTCTGGTAGCAGACGGGAATCACAGCTTTCTGCCGAGGAGGAAACTATCATTAAAACTTGCAATGAAAGGGCTAAAAAAAAAAAAAATCTTTAATGACAGATTTTTACAGACCCAGTGCTCATTCAAATTTTGAATCTCTGATGCTGGATCCTTAGAAGACTTTCCTACAGTGAGAAGTTCTTCCTAGAGATTAATTCTTATCAACTGTTATGACTACAGTTTCTTTCTGGGTATTCCCTCATGGAAGGCACAGCAGAGAGTAAGACTTCTGTAAGCCTTCTGCTCAAATAAATGATATTACTGTTGCTGAAACCACCAATACCAGGGAACTGGGGTCTTACTCTAAGCAACTGGAACACCAGCAAAATTTCAGGACTTCAACTAAGCATGTATTCTGTTCAATTAAAACATAGTTTAAAGACTAAGAATCAAATATTAAGCACACATACTAACAAAGTATATGGTAGGTTGTTGATTCAGGTGGCTGCAGTCTTTGCAGATTTTCCAAGACTGAGAGCGCCAGAATCAGGGGACCCACGCTGAAGGAACCCAAAGCCTAAGAGGTTATTTTCTTAGTGCACTGAACTCCAGTGCGCATCACTGGCACTGTTACACATTTCATAGGTCAGGGCCTGTAGCCTAAAGAACTGCTTACTGTTTAGTTTAAGAATACTTAGGCTAAAAAACAAATGGCTGATTTCTGGGATCTGGTTGGTTATCAGCTCATTCAGATAAGTGTTTGCTGCTGGGTCTTGGTCTTTTGATTTCTGCTGGTAGCCACAGACTGGGTATTGTTATCTTGGATTTGTTATTCTTACGTGACTATGCCAAGCCATATTACAAATTATGCCTGCATAAAAAATCATAAATAGGTCAGAGCTAATTATCTAGCTGCAGCACTGATCACATTGAGGGTTAGAGACCGTCTGTTAGCTCTGACGAGCTTCAGGGCTGGCCCTTATTGAACTGGCTTTTCCCAGACTTGCTTTAAGGCTTGTCTGAAACTATATTTTAATATTTTTAGCTGTAAAAACAATTTTTAGCAACCACTAACACACATCAGCTGTTCCATTTTCTAATTTGGACTAGAATTATGGACTCATATCCACTGTTAGAGCAAAGCTCCCCTCATAAGCAGAAGGTATCTGTGGGACAGACACTAAAAATCATCTACTTTAACCACCAAAGAAAAATAACTTCTCCTGGATCCATCACAAAGAGGAATGGAACTTGAAATCACTTTGAGCCAAATGCCCTGTTTAAGTTCATTAAGACAAACCTTAATATCTCCTTGAATTCAAATTGTTCTGAGACTACCAGGCATATTTCTCTAGATTAACAAGAAATGTAGTCAAATGAGTTTTGCTATTGATAGGCACAAAAAAAATGAATCACTTCATATAAACCTAATAAAAAACCCCACAATAAAACAATGATTGTTTACTTAGTCATTAAAATCCTTGCATACAGGATAAAGTGAGGAACTATGAGATTCACTACAAATATTCAGCATAACTATAAAAAGTTTCCTGAATTTTAAATTTATTAAAAAATTAAGCTGTCAATATTAAGTCTTATGGCTTGCACATATTAAGTGCTTATTTCATAACATTTTTAGTAAAATAAAATGGCATTTGAAGACTGTATTTATATAGAAGATACAATTATATTTCAACATATATGTATAGTATAAATGGTTTACTCAATGGATACTATTTGAAAACAGGAATGACATGCCCTTATATGAATAGCAACATACAAAATTACATAAAATCAGGAAAAAAAATAATTTTAAAAGTTCTTTAACTTGCTGAAAGTATTTGTGAAATTGTAAACAGAAAGAGGCTAGGCAGGTAGTAATGTTCCTTTTTAACAGAGATTCTTTATCCTAAGCAAGATGACCTTGAATATCTAGATATAATTATTTCCAGTAGGTTTCCTCTGGATATGTTCCAAGATAAAAGTAGTGAGGATTTGTATCAGTATAGTTCGGACTCAAAGGTAGGCATTTAAAATAGTTACCAAGATCTTAGAGTAACTGGAAAAAAAATAGAATAATAACAACAAAAAAACCCCCAAACCTGCTTATTAATTCACAGATTAGTAAGCTTTTAAAGTTGCCACCAAAAAAAAAAAAAAAATCGAAACCAAACCCACAAACACCTTTTTTTTTTTGGTATATACTTCATTTTACAGCCATTTTAGAGTCCATATAAATCTTCTATGCATGTGTTCCTCAACAAGTGAGGTAAATTTAAAAAATAAAATTATTTTCATCCAACTTGATATGAAAGTAAATTACTGTCTAGGCAGGTAAACTTTCCACACTAGTAGATGTAACGTTAGGGTTAAAAACCAAGTAAACAGACATACAAACAAACAAACAAAAACTATATGACTTTGGTTTCAGGCAATTTCACCTTATGTGTCATAAAACTTAGAGATAAGATGTAACAGATATGATTGATAGGATAAACAATTTCTCTCTGACCCATTAAGCAAACAGATCTGTACTGAAATGACTCATGAGTAGGGTCCAACTTATGGCCATTGTAGTATTCTAAGAGTAAATTAATAAACACCAGCAGTAATAAATGTCATCTGAGTGCAACATGATAAATGCAATGTGTCTGAAACCAAAATGTCTGGTTGAAGAAATAAACAAAACAATAAAAATACGATTGTGAGTGGATTGGCTTCGGAAAACAAAAAAGCACAAAATCATATTTGATATCATACTGCCACTGCACCCCTGTGACCCTCTGTGTACTACATTTAGAAGTGATTTGGAGTGTTTTCATGCAATTGATCCAACCACTTTCCTTTTCTGTGTTCATAGTTCACTATTTCTATCAACTCTGTCCTATATGTCTTTCAAAAAGCCACTGAAACCCCCCTAGAATGATAAATGTGAGCTACAAAGCTGATCAGAGCTTAGTGGTCTGTCTGCAAAGCTCTTGCCTTTATACCAAGTTTGATCAAAAAAGACGAGAATGTTTTCTTTAAACTCAAAGTCCAGATGTAAATAAAATGCAGACTAGAATTACTGATGATCATTAATTTCATTTCCATCTCCAAGTCATCGTACATTTCAAGGCACTGAAGCTATTTAGTTTTGACAAAAATATATCTTTTCTATACCAACATTCATAATTTCTACCTTTACCCTTTTAGACATCACTCATCTAACAGCTAATGGTCTTTGGACGACAGGGATTGCGCACTGTCCAATGTCCATGGTTAATGCTTGAATCCTCCACTAAGAGACAGACATGGGCTCTTGTCAAAAGACCTGCTCAAGGCAGAGGTACAGTCCCCTTTCTGTGTGTCTTTTTCTTCTTTTCTTTCTTTGCTCTTTATTCCCCTCATTGTCCACAGCGTTCTTTATATGACTATAGTATAATTACTTTCAGTTCCTCATCAGATAAGGAAACACCTTCCTACTCCATTTGGTAGATTCCCTAACTCAGTCGATGTCTTTTTAAAGGTATAGGACACACAAATTGAGCATAGATACTACTGTTTAGTGCAGATTTTATCCATACTTGAAATGAAAAAAAAAAATCTGAAGCAGAGTTTTATAGGATGAGAAAACAACATCTGGTATTTAAAAAGATTTATTGTTCATTCTTTGTTAGGACATCATATATCGATTCCTTGCTTAAAAAAATGGAATGACAAATGAGTACAGCAATGAACACTGGAATCAAAACAGAAAATTTTAAAGTAAGGTGCTAAAGATGACATTCCAGTAAATTAGTTCCAGTCAGTTGCTTTTACTCTCTTTGAAAACAGACAAGAGCATACTGAAAAATAAGTCTTCAGAAAAAGTCTTTAGTGTTTCATTTAGCATAGGCTACCTCTGTACCATCATTCAGTTCTTACTAGAGGCACATGCACAGCCAACAAGTTACCTAACTCACTACACTGATTAAAGGCATTTCTTCCTTGAGACAACACTAACTGAGAATATGATCATTCCAACTGCACTCCACCAAATTTATGTTTCAGGTTTAAACTGAGATATTTAAGACTAAGAGAAAAAAACCCAAACATATTTGCATAAATTATTCTGTATCTTTAGAAATTACCAATATGTTATTACAAGAAGACAAAATGAAGTTTGCAGAGCTGCCTGTTGCTTTTTTTTAATGTACCTGTTTCTGTAGCTTTTTCTTCTTTCTCCATTATGACTCAAAGCATATAAAATTACACATAAATCTCCCAAATTGTAAAGATTCTGATCCTAAAACCAACTCTCCATACATTACATTTCTACAGAAATGCAAGTCAAGATGCCATTTTGTAACTGAAAAATCTTTCTCTACATTTTTATATTGGTTTAAAATTTATTGTAAAAGTTTCATGTCTTTACTCTTTTATACACAAGTCAAAGCTACTCCTAGCAGTTTAACAACCAATAAGAATTCATTGATTGATAGATTAGCTAATCTTAATTTTCAAACTATTATCAGATTTCTCGATAATACAGACCAATTCTAATATTTCAAAGACTGTTTTGTTATTTTCTGTGTTACATTCTCTTAACCCATGCATGTGAACTTATTTTAATATACAATTCTATTACATCTAGTTATTTTTTACAGCTAACATTTAATCATGCTGTCATTTAGCATGCTGAAAAGTACATAACAGTCTCTAAGACAGTCTCCAGGACAGTTTTCTGCTTATGTAGCTCTTTTCATTTAGCATCTTGTTAAAAAACACAAGCACCCAAAAAAAATCCCAAAAATAGTATCAAGTAGGAGTGTTAATTTCCTTACTATTTTGACATCTTTTGAAATCATTTATCTGCCTCCATTTCTTCTAGCTTTGTTCGAGATCACCAACTGAAAAGAAAGAAAAGACTCCAGGTCACATACACTTGCCCAAGTCCAATTTTCAGTAATCTATAAGGACTCAAGTCCAGTGGATCAATAAATTCCAAAACACTCCATGTGGAATTTAATGTACAGTTGGTAAAGGAGTGCATGCAGGCAAGTACAACAGAAATATAAAGGAAATATACTCTGTTCTCTGTAAAAAGCTTAAGTATCACTGACACTGTGGCAATAGATTTACTTTACTACCACTTTTATTTCTCTTTGTAGTGCAAATGATTCAAGAGTGACTATTTCTTTTTTGCTCAAATATGTGCAATAGCATTACTCGCTCATCCTAAATAAAAGATAAGAACGAAAACCTTTTAGTTCCTACTATAGGACACTGCCAAGTATAGAACTGACTTATGTAACTCTTCCTGTATTCATGATTAGAAATTCCAGAGCCATGAAGACAAGCAATTGAAAAACAAGTTTGAAAAACTGAAAAACTAACTTCTGATCCCTTGGCAGGTGGGGGCGGGGGGGAGGCGAGAGGAATGAAGCAGTCATCACAAGAAAGTCAAATATTAATCCTAAATTTCAGCATAACAAGTTTCTGGTGGAGAGGATGAAAGAAAAGAAACTGTACTGGAAATATTTCACAAGCAAGTCAACTACTGATCTTACAGAGAATGACATCTCTGTATGCAGAATTATATTTGAACACCCCTGAAGGTGGAGATTGGAAGTTTCACATCTGAGATTTAAGACAGTGCCAACATCTAATACTTTTAAAACTAGATTTTAATATATTTTCCAGCTGTTATTTTTATGTAAAGACACATCCAGAACAGAACTCAAACCTTGAAATGAATTGACAAATTTTATCTCCAACAAAAAAAGCTTTGTAGCTCCTGAATTCCCATGAATGTGCTGTAGTTGATAGCCTCAGTCAATTGGAAACAGCATGAAAGAACTTCAAACAAGAAGTTGGAATAATTTGAGCTTGATGCTACAAAATCATAAATGATGTAAAAGCTCCTACTACCTACAGACAGTAATAATACTTTCTGAAGTCTTAGCATGAAAAGAGCATTTTAAATATGCACAATTTTTCCTTTTTAAAAGGGAATATATGATAATCCGTGTTACTCAGAAAAGCATAATCAAAACAAAAAATTTGAAAATTAAACAGTAGTAATACAAGAATTAACTAAAGTAACGGAAACTGTACTAGTATATAGTGTCATATTTTAAGAACTGTATCTGTTCATGAACAGTGTCTAATGAAACATAACATACATACCTTAACACGTATGTTGATTTGGATACTGAAGAAAAATCTTAAACTTGACTAACACATAATTTGGAAGACATAATACCAAGTCAATTATTTTTCAGTTAGCAGTCACAGGCGACTCTTGGCACCAACAAGATTAGCTTTATATATACACAGGAATTATTGAAAAATGCTTAACTATGATCTTACCTGTTCCTTCTCAAATTTATTTTCTACCCTACCAATCCTACAGAGAGGTTTGTATAGAAAATTTATAGTTCAATTTGACTTCCCTAATATGTTTCAAATTTCTGAGCATATATGGAACTCTAACGTTTAAGTTCTTGGAGATCAATCACCTATGCACATAACTATTTGAGAAATGTTGATGTTCCCCCATACCACAAGTGGTGCACCTGACTAGCAAAGGTAACTTACTGGATATGTTGTTTGTAAATAGTGATCACAGAATGGTCTAGGTTGGAAGGGACCCCATCCAACCTGGCCCTGAACAACCCCAGGGTTGGGGCAACCACCACCTCTCTGGGAAGGCTATTCCAGCACCTCACCACTCTTTCCATGAAGATCTTCCCCTGACATCTAACCTAAACCTTCCCTCCTCTAGCTTAAATCCATTCCCCCTTGTCCTACCACTATCTACCCTTGTAAAAATCCAAAAAAGCCTTCTCTTCTCCAGGCTGAACAAACCCAGCTTCCTCAGCCTGTCCTCACAGGGGAAATGTTCCAGCCCCCTGATCATCTTTGTGGCCTCCTCTGAACCCTCGCCAACAGCTCCACATCTTTCTTGAATTGTGGGCCTCGGATATGGATGCAGTGGTCCAGACGGGGCCTTCACAAGGTTCAGAGTAGAGGGACAATTTCCTCCCTGTCCCTGCTGGCCACGTCTCTTCTGATGCAGCCCAGGGTGCCCCTATTTTGGGGGGATATCTCCATGATACCTTTCCTTCTGGCACACCAGGGAGTTACTCCACCAGTCTATCTCCCTCTCACACTCCCTAATGCTTCTCAGTCTCTCCACCTCCTCTTTGAGCTCCACCACCATGCTGAGCAGATCTTTCACCTGCTCACACATGTGGGAAAGCTCCCGGGAGAAGTAGGCTCTGGCACTCCCTGCAGCCAGAGACTTACACAGACACGCTCCTGGGCAGCCCCTCCTCCGCCTGGGTCACCGCAGTCTTTTTGAGGTGAGCCCTCTGCCTAGTGGAGACCATGGTAATCTGTGGTGAGATGGCCCCTGAGTAAGGGGGAAGCAGAATTTACCTTTACTGCCACATGAGCCGCCGCGCGGGTGTAGCCGTGTGCTGACCAACCTCCCCCGAGTCAGGCGGGCAGTCACCACTCTCTGCCCTCCCCGAGGCCTTTTCAAGGCGAGGGGCGGGGCTGTGGCTGCCGTTTTTTGCAACGCCCAGGCCTCGTCACCCTCTGAGGCAGAAGTCGCTCGCTGCCGGGTGGCTCCGTTCTCACGGGCTGTCCTAGCAAAGTATCTTTGCAAACCCCCCTGTACCTCAAGATGTGCCACTGCGGTTCTGGCTGCGCCGGCTCCCAAAAGCTCGCCTCGGAGTCTGAGGGATGGGTGAAGTGATAATAGGTGCCTGCCTTGGCCTGAGGGATGATGAAAATGCTGAATTTAAAATTTTTGCTAAAACAAGAAGAAAACTGTTATGGATTTTGGGAGAGCAGACCTTAGGCTGCTGAAGTAACTAGTTAGTAAGGACCTCTGGGAGACTGCTTTTGAGGGTATTTGGGTGCACTCTTTTTAAGAATCATTGTTCAAGAACACAGGAGCATAATTCCTATGTGTCAGAAGTCAACCAGCAAAGGCAGAAGGTTGTCTTGGCTTAATAGGAATTTTCTGGAAGTAAAGAGGAAAAAGAGTATATAGATATTGGAAATAAGGTTAAGATATACAGGAAGACTACAGAGATGTTGCTCACTACTGTAGGGAGAAAACCTAGACAGCCAAAGGACAATTGAAGTTGTTAAGTACCGTGGTGGACAAGAAAAAAAGTCTTCTTAAAGTATGCCAATAGCAAAAGGAGCACTAAAGAAAATTTTGGTGCTTTCCTTACTGAGGTTAGTCACCTCACCAGAGCTGAGGGTGATAAGTCATTCCTATAACAAATAGGAATGAAAACAAAGCAGACACTCTGTCTTGAAGACAAAGGAGATGGACTCTGGAGCCTCTGGAACACTGGTCTGGAGGACTACAACTGGGGGAGTGGTAAATTTGCAGCTCTCCTGATTTGAGCAGGGATAGAGTTTTCTTTCTAGTAGCTGGTGTAGTGCTGCATTTTGGAATTAGGATGAGAATCATGTTGATAACACACTGATGGTTTTAGTTGCTGCCAAGCAGTGAAGGACTTTTCAGCTTCTTACACTGCCCTGCGAAGGAAAAGCTGGGAGGTGACACAGCCAGAATAAGTGACTCAAACTGGACAAAGAGATATACCATACCAAACAACATCATGTTCCATTTATAATGGGGGTGGCCTGAGGGACTGAATGGTAGCTGGGAGGCAGCTGAGGGCCTGGTGTGGCAGCTGGGGACCTGGTATGACATCTGTGGGTCTCATTCAGCATTGAGGTGAAGGCTGAGTTTCTGTCTGCTGATGGGAACTGGTGAATTAATACCTTGTTTTGCTTTGCTTGTGCATATGGTCTGAGAGGCTGGGCCGTCTGGGGAACCTTGAATGGCAGCTGGATGGTCTTGTGCAGCATTGACTGTTTGGAGGGAATTGTGATGTTGTTGATGATGAAGATTATTATTCCTTTTTCTGTGTGTCCTATTAAACTTTTTAATCTTGACTCTCACTTTCAGTCTTGATTCTCTTCCCCATCCCACTGTGGGGGAGTGAGAGGCTATCTGTCCAGACTAAACCATGACAGCAGCTTAATTTGAACTCATACAATATTTGCTCCTGTAAGTGATTGTCCATGTTTATAGGGCCAATGGGATTCATCCCAGGGCACTGAAAAGTTCCCTAATAATATTGCAGGACCTCTCTCAGTTATTTATCAGTGGTTTTGAGAATCTAGAGAACTCCCAGTTGACTGGAAGCTTTCAAATAGTATTCCAACTTGCAGAAAGGGCAAGTGTCCTGGTTTCAGCTAGGATAGTTAATTTTTTTTCTAGCAGCCAGTGCAAGGCCTGTTTGGGAGTTAGGATGAGACCAGCGGTGATAACATCCTGATGTTTCTAGTTGTTGCCAAGCAGTCAAGGACTTCTCAGTTCTTCCTAACAAGAAGGTGGGGGGTACCCAGGGAGCTGGGAGTGGACTCTGCAAGGACAGGTGACCCAAACCGTCCAAAGAGAGTATTCCATGCCAGTTACGTCATGTTCAGTATAAAGGGTGGTCAGTGGGAGAGGGGGAGCTTCAGGACATGCAGTTTTGGGGACGATCCTGTTCCAGGACGGCTCTGAGCTGTACGGCCTGGGGTGTGCGGTTTGGTGAGAAATTATATCCTGTATGACCATTTTTTATATATTTCATTATAAAGTCCTATCATTGTTATCTCTCTTTACTGTCCCACTATACTATCCCAACCTGTGACAATTGTCTTTGTTGTTTGCGGGTTTTTTCCTATCTTTTCACCTCTAGCATTTTAGAGAGAACGGCTGCGTGGTGGTCAGCCCTCAGCTGTGGCAAAACCACAACAGCAAGAAAGAAGACCCTGTTAAGTATAGGCCTATCACTCTTACTTCAGTACTGGGTAGAATTCTGGAGAAGATTATGCAAGAAATTATTGGAAACCACTTGGAAAATATAATACTGTATTGGGAAAGACAATACAGTTATAGATCAAAGGCAGCATAGGTTCATAAAGTGAATCTCATGCTTTACAAGAATTAATATATTTTTATGATAATGTCCTGATTTTTGGCTGGGACAGAATTAATTTTCATAAGGAGCCTAGAGAGGTGAACTGAGCTGACCAAGGGTGTTTTCCATACCATGGGACATTATGCTCCCCATAAAGGGGGGTTGTTGAGGAGGGGCAGGTCCATGCAGCTCTGGGATGGTCAGAGTGTGGGCTGAGTATCGGGTCGGTCTTGAGTCAGTAAAATGCCTTTTGTTGTCACCATTTGTGTAATCTGTCACAAATCCTGTTACTCTTTCCCTCTCCCTGGCTGTCTCAGTAAACTGTCCGTATCTCAATCCCACAATATGCTTTTGCCCGCTTCTCCTCCCTGTCCCACTGGGGGAGGAATGAGCAAGCAGCCACATGGTGTTCAGATGCCAGCTGGGGCTAGCCCACAACAGGTAAGATTACCTTCCTAGGGGATGAAGGGAAGGCAGTGTACATAGGGGTTTTTAAAATATAATTTATCAAAGCTTTTGGCACTATATCTCACAGTATTCTTCTAGGCAATTGCCCAGCATGCAACTAGATATCTCTACAATATGACGGGTGAACAACTGGTTGAAGGGTTAGGTTGGAAGAGTTGTAATAAATGGGGTAACATCTGGCTGGCATCCAGGAATTAGTGGTGATTCCCAGGTCTCAATTTTTAGTTTTTTATCAATCACCTAGGCAGAAGTAATTTTACTGATGATACTAACTAGAAGGAGCTGTTGATTGGCTCAAGGGTAGAGGGGCTATTTTGATAGATTACAGAACTGGTCAATCACCAGTCTGAAGTTTAACAAGGAAAAATGCTTGATTCTGTACCTGGGTCAGTGTAATCCTGGATGTACTTCTGGACTGACCAACAGTGTTGCCTGATAATCAAAAGGGCCAACTGCATTCTGGGGGGCATTAAGCACAGTATAGCTAACACACTGAAAGAAGCGATTGACCTACTGTATTTATCAGATAATGATCAACAGTTTCTATGAAATAAGCTTGAAAGGAATCACAACTGAGAAGTTATTTAAATCTACGAGAAACAAAATAATGTGTTGTATTTCTGTCCTTAGATGTCTATAAATTATATACATAGCTAAAATTCAAAATAAACCCCAGAAGTAGACTTCTAAAGAATTATGGCACTGAACTAATAAGTAAATATACAGAAGCATATGCCAGTATTCCCGCAGGAGATTACTGAAGAAATTAATGCGGTTAGTACATGCAAAAAGACCAAGTAAAACCTCAGCTATATTAGTGAGACAAAATCTCACAGAAATTCACCCCGAATAAAAACAATAGAAGGGAATATCATGGTTTTGCTCCAGCCAGCAGCTCAGCACCAAACAGCTGTTCATTCACTCTCCCTCAGCAAGATGGGGCATAGGATCAGAAAAGTTAAAGTGAGAAAACATATGGGTTGAGATAAAGACAGTCAATAGGTGAAGTAACTCTACACACACAAGCAAAGCAAAACAAGGAATTTATTCTCCACTGGCAGGTGTTCAGCCATCTCCAGGAAAGCAGGACTCCATCGCATGTAAAAGTTACTTGGGAAGACAAAGGTGAACATGAATTAAAAAAAAAAAGGGTAATTTGAGAGAGTGGATATTGAATGTAGTCATATATATTTTTAGAATTTAGTCCTGTGCTTGCAATATACTAAAGCTTCTGCTGAAGGTTAGACACATGACAGCTGGTTAATGTAGTCTCATAAGATTCATTTACAACTCCTGAAATGCTCCTGAAAGTTACTTAGGATGCAAGTCTGTATGAAAATGAAGGCAGGAAAACACAGATGTTTCTACATTCACTTTCATCTTACATATTTTGGAAATAAGTCCATTTATTTATTTTTAATGTTAAAAAATCCCACCTAAAACCAAGAAACCGCTTGAAAGAAGTTTATGTCAAGATTAGATCTATTTCAAATTTTATATTCGTAACATACTACCTTAGAAAAGTATATTCAAAAACCAGTTAAGCAGGTTGTTTTGGGGAGGACTCTCAGAGGTCAGCATGTTAATTTAGCATTTTAGAGGTCTTTCTGTTTCTTGATACAGCTGAAAAAAATACATATGGAGGTGATAACAGCAATTTACAACCTGTATTCTCAGTTGATCGAATATTTCACACATCAGAGAGCAATACTAAGTAAATATTTGATCTTACAAGCATATGAAGAAGAAAAATGTGCAAAATAATACTTCTCATTAAAATGCAATAAGGTAATATTATCCCTAAAAATCTTTTGTCAGAAGAAAAGTCAAAATAAGTCAGTGGATAAACAGACAAGGTCATGCTTGACATTCTCAGTTTGCTAAAAAGCATGTCTAATGCTTTACATCCATAAATGTTTAAGGATGTGTTGCAATATTCTGAACTGGATCAAGCATACTTTATAGGGGATTATGTTTGGAAACCCACAGTTTTAACTGTTGTGGTTTTGCAGGGTGGCTTCTTTAAGAAGCAGCTAGAAACAAAATACCATCTGGGTTTTCGAGGCTAAACTTCACCCTCCCTCCCAACCCAGCCCATGGAGGACAAAGAGCTTGTAGACTATGGAGAGGCACCTGGGTCAGGCAGGAGCCACAATGGAGCAGGTGGAGTAACATGGAATAATCTGTGACCTATGTTGGAGCAAGCCCCTGCCAGCAGCCATCAGAGAGCCATCAACCATGGAGAGACATCAGTGACAGAGAGAGAGAGAGATGGAGACCCATGACAGAGCAGTTTTGCTGTGTGGGGCTGGTGACTCTGCGGGGTACCAGGCTGGAACCAGCAGTCTGAGACTGAGAGACATTTTATGAGTTTATAGCAGTGATCCACACTGGGGCAGTTGGTGAAGAGCCCAGGCCCCTTGGGAGAGGACTCACATGGAGAAGGTAGTGGAAGACTGTCTCCCCTTGGTGGGACCCCACACTGGTATACGGAAAGAGTGTGAGAAATGCCCCCCACCTGCCCTCCTGAAGGAAAACAACTCATGAGGAAATGACTGAAGACTGAAGCCTCTATACCTTCTACCCCTTTCCCCAATGTGCCATCCTAGGGAGGAGAAAATCCTGAATAAAGTCAAGTCTGCAAAGAAGGGAGGGGTGTGGGGCAGTGTTTTAAAAGCTGTTTGTACTTCTCATTATCCAACTCTGGTTTCTCTGTGTTTGCAGTGTAATAAATTAGAGAGTTTTCTTGCCTTTCTTCTGTGTTGAGTCTGTTTTGAACATGACATTAATTGCAGAATGATCTCTTCCTGTCCTTATCTTGACTCCAAAGCTTCTCAACATGTATATTCTCCCCTGTCCAGCTAAGAGAGGAGTGGTAGAGTGGCCGTCATCCAGGGTCAAACCCCCACAACTGTTTAAGAGGTGAAAGAGAAACAAAACCCCAAATTTTCACTTCCACTTTCCTAGCTCCTCAACTACCTCTGTGCTTGCCAGGACTGAGAGAATGTTGGGATGTGGCATTGTGGACAGTTTGTAACAGTTAATCTCTGCTGCTTCTTCCTCCTCAGATGTTTACTGTAGTGTGGAGTCCCATCCGCAGGACTCAGTCCTTAAAGAACTGCTCCAGAATAGCTCCTTTACAGGTTGCACCTCTTCAAACCAGACTGTGCCAGTATGGTTCTCCCACAGACTGCAGTTCCTTCTGTAAAATCTGTTTCTGCATGGGCTCATTTCAGAGACAGCAGTTCCTGCCAGGATCCCGTTCCTGACTGGGTTCTCCATAGGCTGGGCCTATCTACCTGCTGCAGCGTGGAGTCCTTCATGGGTGAATATACGCTACAAGGTGATCCTGTTCTCAGGCTGCAGAGGATTCTCTGCACTGGTGCATAGAGCAGTTCTTCCCCATTTGTTTTCATCTTCTCTTAACTTAGTGACTAAATCAGTGGACAAGGGAAGAGCAATGGATGTCATCTATCTGGACTTCTGCGAGGCTTTTGACATGGTCCTCCTTAACATTTGTCTCTAAGTTGAAGAAATAGGGATTTGTTGGGTGGACTCTCCTGTGGATAATGAATTGGCTAGATGGTCACATCCAGAGGGTAGTGGCTAACATCTCCATGTCCATATGGAGAGGGGTGACAAGTGGTATCCCCCAGGGATCCATATTGGGACCAGTGTTGCTTAATATCTTCAATATCAATGACATAGACAGTAGGATCATGTGCATCCTCAGCAAGGTTTCTGATGAGACCAAGCTGTTGAAAGCTGCAAAGGGACTGTTTGTAAGGGTATGTAGTGACAGGACAAGGGGCAGTGGTTTTGAATTTAAGCAGGGTAGGTTTAGATTAGAAATTTGGATGTTTTTCACTATGATAATGAGACACTGCAACAGGTTGTCCAGAGAGGTGGTGGAGGCTCATCCATGGAGATATATAAATTTTCATAGTTCAATATTAAACAAAAATATCTTTTTCAAATACCCTATAAAAAACTTCAAATTTCTTGTTATCTTTTTCCAAGTCTTTTTCCTATTTACTGTTTAGAAATACACTTTGAACCAAAATATTTAAATTTAATTATAATAATATATAATATATACTTTTTTTCACTGGATGCATTTTAAATATCTGAGATTAGATGTGTCTATTTGCTATTTAGGCTAAGCAGTCTCAAAGAAAGATTTTTTTTTATAACTTTAAAAGTATATGCATTGTCTAATACTAGCATCTTATAGTCAAAATATGAGACAACATTGTTTTCAGTGTGTCAGCAATGAAAGCTTTTCTGCATCCTGCTTTGCTGATACGTATTGGCAAAGGATCACTGTGGGACTTTAGCTTTCACCTTAAAATTATATTGTGTTCCAAAGATCTTTGGATCTATTCAGATTTGATTTAAAGGTCAGATGGTCTGCAAGGCATGTATTGTATACTGACTGTGAAAAATAATAGGCAATTATTAAATCTGAGGCTTCCCACTGGCTTCTCAATTTGATCTTTTCTTGTCTGTTACCAACAGCAGTGACTGAGATCACCTGAAAGTAAAAGCTGTTCTGTGATGGCCCCTGGCATGTCTTGTTTTGTCTGTTTTCCTCAGACCTCTGGAGCCTTTTTTATTGCAAGGCTATATCTTTCAGATCTTATCACTCTTTACAAGTCATAGCCTTTTCTTTTGAGAAATACAGTCAGCAGTTTCTTAAGGAGCTGCCACTGGAGCTTCTATTCCTAAGGTTTAGTTTCTCACTTACTGCACAATTTAGCCTCTGTCAGTTGGGGAATATATCAAGAAGAGCACAGTATTTCCAGAATACAACCACTTTGTTATTCCCTGTCTTACATTGTGTCTCTCTTTTCTATAGTTTCAGTATTAGTATCATTTTTAGGTCCTTTTATGCTGTTCAGAAATTACATTAATTGTCTTGTTTTTTGGCTTGGATAGTTCTTTTTTGCCAGAAGCTGGTGCAGGACACAGCTGGGAGACGTGACCCAAACTAGCTAAGGGGGTATTCTATATCATATAACATCAAGCTCAGCATATAAATATTCACGGAGGAGTGGCAGCTGATCAGGAAGGAATAGGGCCTGAGTCCAGCTAGTTATCAGGTGATCAAATTGCATTGTGTATCACCCAATTTTTATATTCTGTTATAAAACTGTTGTTATTTCTCCCTCCCNTTCCTAAGGTTTAGTTTCTCACTTACTGCACAATTTAGCCTCTGTCAGTTGGGGAATATATCAAGAAGAGCACAGTATTTCCAGAATACAACCACTTTGTTATTCCCTGTCTTACATTGTGTCTCTCTTTTCTATAGTTTCAGTATTAGTATCATTTTTAGGTCCTTTTATGCTGTTCAGAAATTACATTAATTGTCTTGTTTTTTGGCTTGGATAGTTCTTTTTTGCCAGAAGCTGGTGCAGGACACAGCTGGGAGACGTGACCCAAACTAGCTAAGGGGGTATTCTATATCATATAACATCAAGCTCAGCATATAAATATTCACGGAGGAGTGGCAGCTGATCAGGAAGGAATAGGGCCTGAGTCCAGCTAGTTATCAGGTGATCAAATTGCATTGTGTATCACCCAATTTTTATATTCTGTTATAAAACTGTTGTTATTTCTCCCTCCCTTTGCTGTCCCAGTAAACTGTCCGCATACCAGCTCACAGGTTTGCCATTGTCTCCCCATTCTCTTCTCCATCCCACTAAGAGGAGAGTTCAGTGAGCAGCTCCATTGAGCTTAGCTGCTGACTGGTGCTAAATCATGACAAAAAAAATATATATGCTATATTAGTCATAGCTGAAAAATTGAAAATTAATATAACAGCTTTTTTTTCTCTTTTTATTTTTTTTTTATTTTCAGAGGTGTAAGGATTGCCTGGCTCTGAGCTCCACAAAGAGGTTTCAGTAATGTCTGGGCACCAGGCAGCTCATGGGGGGGTGGTAAAAGCGACTCAGTCTTGGATGGCCTTGAGGCCCCATCTCTGCAGAGACACCTCCTGGGGAGCTGGGCAGAGAGCTCAGACCTGAGGTGCTCTGTAAACTGAGACTGAACCGGGCAGTGCTGCATCATTCAAAGACCCGAAACCTGGGTCCAACCTTGAATTCCTGCAACAAAGAATATGCCCCGAGTCCTAGTCAAACCGCTCTTCAGCTGCCTAAAGAAAGACAAAGCCAAGCCATTGGGCCACCATTTGGCGTCAATGGGCCCAGACAGCGTGGGGCATGCAAGAGATGGGGCATAAGATAAGGAGGACCAGGGTTAATTCCGGCAGGGCCCTGCCCACTGTCCTGTAGATCAAAGAAATAACCAAATAAACCCCCTCGCATTTGGGCTGAGACTAGGGAGCCGCTTCTCCAGCTCCGTGAGGAGACCAGAGCCTTCCCCTTGGCCAGGCTGCTGGCTGAGGTAACGGGCTGAGAGGCCTCACCTGGAGAGGCGTGAGTGACCGTTTGAGATGCTTTAAATTTGTAGTCTCGGGTGACTGACTGACCCACGGGTGGTATTTAGTGGGCTGGTGAGCTGTGACAGTGTGTTGGTGAATCTGCTGCGGTTGTAACACTGAATCTTGTGACTTGCCTGCGGGCGGTAATCGTGAGGTTTGTGACTCTGTTTCGGGCCATCCCACGGCATGTGGTGACTGGGCTGTGCTGGCAGTGGTGCGTTTTGTGACTCTCCCGTGGTTGTGGTAAGGGCAGTCGTACTTCTGAACTGCAGTAGTGCCTTTCTCCATTGTGTCCATAAACCTGCAAGTGACGGATTGAATCTGCACGTGCATTTAAAATAAGTTATTATTAACCCTGCAGTCCAGTGTCTTTCACAAGAGGATTTATTTTTGCTACTGTGTGCTTTTAGTTAAAAGCATAAATGTTACAAATATGTAATCTGTTTCTCTAAAGCTTAATCAAACTGATGCAAAGTTTTCACTTGGCCCATGTAATGGCCAATGCAATAAATGTTAACAAATATTATGCATATTAAAACAGTCATTGAGGAAAGCATGGAAAACAGTAAAACTTAAATGTGCAGAAAAAAATAAAAGGAAAAACTAACTTAAATGAGTAGTTATCTTTCAACCTCCCATCTTCTAACACCTTCTCTGTCTAGTGAAGAGGACAGGACTGTTAAATTTCCATGAACCTTTTGAGTATTTCTATGTCAAAGACAGAATTTATACAAAAGTAAACAGTGTAAGATAATGAGAAATAAGAACAGATCTAAAAATCACCTTCCACAGACTCCTCCTTCCTTCCCAGGCTCAACTCTTGCACCTCCTCTAAGCAGTGCAAGGGGATATGGAATGGGGGTTCTGATAAGTCCATAGCATTTTTCTCCTGCTCCTTCCTCTTCAAGCTGTTCCCCTGCTCCACTGTGGGGGAAGGGTTCCCTCCCATGGCAGACATCTTTACAAACATCTTCAATGTGGGTCCTTCCTAAGGGTTGCATTCCTTTAAGGACTGTTACAGCACCATTTACGTGTCTCCTCAAAACCTTACCAAGACAATATTTTATGATGTCACTGGAAAACGCACTAGAACATCTGATAGAAATTGTATGCTTATTATTAGATCTGTAATATTAATCTGTGGAAATGTTCATGCTAGTAAGGCTAATTTTGTGTGGTTTCTTGTATGCCTAAAGTTCCAAAGTAGGCAACACCTTTTACCATACCTGTTTCTAGATGAGCTCCTCAGCTGCATCTGCTATAATCAGCTATATTTAAAAAGTTACCATCTTAAAGGCATTAACACATGCACACATATAGATGTGAAAAGTATTATCATCATCATGGAGCACAAGTCCTAGGAGGAGTGGCTGAGGGAGCTTCTTAGCCTTATGAAAAGGAAGCTGAGGGGAGACCTTATCGCTCTCTGCAAGTACCTGCAAGGTGGTTGCAGAAATGTGGGGGTTGGTCTCTTCTTTCAGGTAACAAGTGATAAGATGAGAGGAGATGGCTTAAAATTACACCTGGAGAGATTTATGTTAGATATAAAAAAAATTAATGTACTGAAAGGGTTGTCAATCATTGGAACAGGATACCCAGGGAAGTGGTGGAGTCACCATCCCTGGAGATATTTAAAAGGTGTGTAGATGTTGGGCTTGAGGACCATGGTCTACAGGTGGACTAGGCAGGGTTAGGCTGTGGTTGGACTAGATATTAAAGGTCTCTTCCAACTCAAATGATTCTATGATTCTATGATCATTAGTATTGTTATTATTAATCAAATTTTTAGAGAAGAAACAGATTTGGAGGGGTGGCATTTTATAATAAAATATTCCAAATTATATTTGAATACAAGGCTGTAAATCCAAGTAATGCTTTGTTGATAAAGACCCCACAAGTGTATCATCACAGATGACCACTTTAACAAAACATTATGAGATGTATAAACTCAATCTGAGATTCAGATATGGATGTTTTGCAAGTTATCACCGGGAGACAAGCCAGAATAATCAAGTTGCACTTCTGTCCTTGTTAAATTCTGAGCTGACATATGTGAAGTGATGGAAATTGGCTAAAATTATAAGTTTGTCTTTTCAGTGCTCTTGGGCTGAATAGAACCATGTACTTTCTTCCTTTTCCAAGGCATTTCTCAATTTTAGAGAATACATTGTGCCTCCCCCTTTCACTTAAGGAGGAGAGTATCCACAAAGCATCTAAATAAACTGCTACATAAAGGAAAACACACCATAGCATCAAGGAAAAACAAACTTCCAATTATGATGACCTAACTCCCTGGGACTTCAGCATTCAGTGCTATCCTGAAGTTGAAAAGCATCATCTACTGATTAGGTTTATTTGTGCAGTAATTATTTTAATGAACTACTATAGGAATAAATTTGAAATTAATTAGATCTTCTGTTCCTGGATGAGTACTATTTTCGTAAGTAAATTTAAAAAAAAAGAAAAAAAAAGTGTTCTGTTTAAATCCAGGTTTCAGAATGGATTGATTTTATTGGATCACTACAAACATTAAGCTCAATAACAGAATGTCTTTCAAACAGCCAGCATATATCTTTGGGTTGTGTGGCGTGTTGATGAAGCTAAACAATGTATCTTGTAACTATCAAAGAAAACTCCATTTACCTATTTTTCATAGGGATGTGAATGTGAAGGAAATGGAAAATAGATCAGCATTTTAAGGTAACTTAAATAAAATTTTCTGATTGTGCTTTGGCAGGTGGGTTGGACTTGATCTCTCAAGGTGCCTTCGAACCCCTACAATTCCATGGTTCAGTGAAAATATTTGTTTTCAGGCATTTTTAAAAGTATACCTGTTTTATTGGTTGGGAAATAACATCCACTCTGATTCAAGCAGGAATGGATTTTGATTTTCTTTGTTTTGTAGTGGTAGATACCCCCAGGAAGAAGAGTATTGTGGATATTTTTTTTTTCAGGAAGTACACACATTTTTTTTTTTATTTAAGAATTTATTTCATAATCTGTTTAGTCTTCTTTTTTTTTTTCTTTTGTTTNATATATATTTACAGCCACTGGATTCATTATTCAATTTTCAGCACAGATAGGGGATTACCTATGTTTCCTAGAGTACATTGTAGCCATGTATATTTTTAAGATACTCATTCCATGAACCAAAGTATCGAGTGGAAAAAAGCCTTTAAGTATGTATTTAGTTAGGAATACTGCATTAGATTAGGTAAACTTAATAGGATGGGAGGGTTGTAAGTTTTTTTATTTAATTCTTATTGTTCTTAGGCTGAATCTTAAGGTGGGGGGAAGGAACTATTTTTACTTCAGGAAACAGAACAATTTTTCCTGAAAAATATTAGCCTATCAATCTCTATATTACTGTAACAATAGTCTGGAGATTTTATTGCATAACTAGTGTATACTTATACCTTAAAAAAACCTTTAATTTAAAAGTTTACAATCATAAAAGTGTCTCACGAACTCTTAATTTTATAAGCTTTTATATATATATATGTATATACCAATGCATGGGTAGACCCTGAAAATATTAAAAATATGTTTTCATTTTCCAGATGTTTTCAAATAAATCAATGTTTATTTCTGGTATATCAACAAGACTGGTGAAACTTTTCACTACAGCAAATATTAATCATTAATTTGCAAGTGTTCTGCTTTGTAACACACCATAATTGCCTGCGAATTTATTTACCAGGTAAATAACAAAGTTTAGAAAATGTGATCCCCCAAACATTTTATTATTGTTCAAAGCACATATATAGTAGGAGATCTAAAACAAGGTAGCTTCACCATCTTATTTTCTAGTAGCATGTTTAGTAGAATAAATTGAACTAATTTTTACATAATTGATTAGATCAGTGTGGTTTTAACCAAATAAAGAATGAAGGAAAATGATTGATTGTTTATTCCATTACATTAAAGTGATTATATATTAATTTTCAATTATTCATGTGTGGCTGAGAACCACATAATGTTTAATACTGCACAGTCTATCCCTTTGCTGTCATAATCATCCTTTGCATGGGAATATTCTAAGTTCTTTGCCTAATGCATTTGGAAATAAATCTGTCTCTCAGAACATTTAAAAAGAGCATCCATTCATGCCAAAGCAAATCATCAAAGTACACTACAGATTACACTGTAAAGTGAGACAGCTCACTCAGGAATAAATAAACACATTCCACACTGTCATGCTGTCTACTCACATTGTAAATTAAGAAATGTCTTTCACTCAGCATCATGGAGTGTTTTCTTTCTCTTTCTGCATTGCATTCTACATATCCTATTAGAAAAAAAAAAATACCCTACCCAGTCAGAACTAATTATTCTTTCATGGCTTACTCTGTCTAAACTTTTCAGAAATGCTATCTTATTTTAGCACCATTAAATGTAAGACTAACCTCTGTCTATGTTGAAGGGAGGAAAGTTTAAAAGTTACTCACTTAGAAAGTTAAAAATATCTTGGTTATACACCCTCTTCTTACCACAGATTGCCCTACCAAGCTGGAAATGCGTAGAACATCTTCCTGTGTTAATGCCTACCTCTCCCTATGCCATAAGTAGATGTTCACATCTAATGAGGGTTGCTGTAGTGAGAGAGTAGCACAAGTATTCTGTTAGTTCCTCCTGATCCAGGAATTTATTAGAACAGTTGAATAAATGAGGTCTTGCTGCTTTTTCATTTCCCACCTTCTATTATATGTGCAGCTATAGCTAATTTCATGCTACCATCAGAAAAGAGTATAAAATAATAAATATTTATTTCTGGCATACAATAAATACCTTAATCAGATACTTTCATTGAGTATTAAAGCAAATATTTATATACACGGTTCTTTTGATATTAAAAGAGAAATTGGGTAGTAATGTCTTTATGGAATTATCCAGCTTCCTAAATTATCTAACATCACTGCTTCCTCTTAGATATTATTCTGAAAAAATAAATAATTCTAGAGAGTAATAAATGCTATTCTATAATGCTGTCTTTCTTGATTGTTTGGACAGAAGGTTGGTTGATCTGAATTACAGGAGTTTAGAGAGAGAAAGAGAAGCAGTTATACCACAGTTCCTAGGTAATGTCTAACTGTTCACTGACATTTCTTTTTTTTTTCTTCTTGGTTGTAATATGACATATGTAAACAACACAAAAGCTTCTGTTGTCTCTCTAGTAAATAACTACGTTTTCACACAGCTTGCCTTCTGAATCATGGAAATTTAGTGATCTGTTTAAGATGTTAAAGGAAATACAGTTCAGTCATCATATATAGAAAAAAAAAGATAAAGAAATGTGAAGAATGTGATGACCCAAGGATACAGAGTGGAATGGTAAGCCCAATGCATCAAAGACGACAAGAAACAGAGGGGAAATGTTTCAAAGTAACTCAGTAGAACACTTACTTTCTTACAGGCTGCTAGCTTCGTTGACAAATAAAACAGTAAATTAATTACCTTGATATATGAAGTAAAAAGCACAAGAAAATCAGATACCCAGGTTGATATATTAGTCCTACAATCTAATTCTACCCACAGAGTCCTGTGAGACATAAAAGTTATAATTGAATAATATATGATATAGTTATTCTTAGTTTTTTCTGAACTCAAAATATAAGTGTACTAAAATAACGGAAACAAAACATTATATAAGTATTTAATGAAACTGTGATGACTTAGCTGGTACAATATAAGGCTTTTCCATAATTGTACCAAAAGGATAACAAACAAAGG
This sequence comes from Heliornis fulica, assembly GCA_013399135.1. Lineage (NCBI taxonomy): Eukaryota > Metazoa > Chordata > Aves > Gruiformes > Heliornithidae > Heliornis > Heliornis fulica. The sequence goes on along the minus strand of VXBZ01006330.1, from coordinate 94,874 downwards.
GATATAGACGTGCAGGAACACCCAAATTACAAAATAAGAAGAAACTGTGTAATCCTAAAAAACTACGAACAGTATTAGAGACAGACCAGAATCCCTTTTTGGGAGTAGGTAAGGGGGATAGTTATATCAAACAGGAATCCAACATGCAAAGAAAGATGTCTGCTTCATTTCCAGCTTTTTTTGTGAGGAGCTCTCAAGACTGATCACGTTAACCTCATTGAATAAGAGTAATCATGAACTGTAGCCATTGCTACTAACTGTATGTCATAATTCCCATAGATTTGTGTGCCCACAGATAATTTCATATAAGATGTTAAGAACTAATACTGAATAAAGAATATACACTGATAATGAAGAAATACCCATCAGTACAGAAGGGTGTTGTTAATGAATGCATTTAATAAAGTTCCAATTTTATGAATCTTTATGAAACTGATTTAATTTGTCTTCTAGACATTCCCACCACATCTTTTTCTAATTCCCTGATATCTGTGTCTATATACACAGGCATATACATACTTATATATGCACTTGAGAAAAAGAAAATCAGAATATTGTAACCAGATGTATAGATCCATATGAAGCATTGCAGTTTAAATCCACTTTATAAGGAGATAGGACCAAAAGCTGCTATGATATTTTAAATTCTGTAGTTTCAGTGAAATCAATGGAAAAACTAATATTTACCACACAATCTTCTTAAAAACTTAATATAGATTATGCAGAATCCCATATGCTTTTCTTTTGGTAATATATAAAATTTATCAGATACAGGTCACAGTATAAATTAACAAACCCCAAAATATAATAAATAATTAAAATTATGGGTATGTGTATGTGTCTAAACATAGATTAAAGTTATGTGTATTTATATGTCTAAATATAGATATAAAAATGTAATTCTCATCTGATCTGTTTGCAGTTGTTACTTCATCAAGCTGAAAAGAAAAGATTTTTAGTCTTTGAACTGCAACAATGACAGAAAAGAAAGTTAATTAGGCACTTTGGGGATTTTCCTAGGGAAAAAAAAAACACCTCAGAAGCCATATTTCAAGAAAAGAAGATCATAAGAGAACATACAGAGGTATCTTTCCAGAGGGTGGTAAAAATATGGGGGTTTTAAGACTCCAGTTTTACTTAAAATGAGTTTTGTGTTTACCCTGCTGTGTTTGCATTATTTGTTTTGTATCAGATTTTTAAAATTATTTTTCTTTCATTTTCTTCCAAAGGTCACGATCTTCTGCATATGAGCATTATCCTTGAGAATCTCATTAAATTATATCATATTTGTTATTTGAAAAGATATTTTTTAACCCACAGATGTGTTTAGTAGGAGGTTCCAGAACAATTATTTTCTGATAGAAATTTTATTATTTTTATTCATTAAGACTTAATACCACTCTATGCTTCCAGTGTCCTATAGTGCAAGTCCTCAGCCTTCCCCCATGTTGATAATTATTCAAAAAGAGCAATAATATCCCTTCTTGCTACCAAGGCCAGTTTCAGGATAGGTGATCTGTAATTTATTCCATAACCATACAACATCTTCAGTGTATAAAAAAAGGAAACATCAAGAAAACACAAATTTAGTTTAAGGATACTAAATGCAAGTCTTCAAAATCCTCATTTTAGTCATCAATTCCTTTAATGTTTTGAGGTTTCTCCTTTGAAGTCTGGAACCTCTGTTACACATATTACTTCACTAAGATTTCATTTTAAGGTAAAGAAAGTTAATGTAATCTTTTAAACCAATGCTCATTCCTATGAACTAACTCACTGTTATTATTTTCGTTGATGTAATCATTATTGTTCTTAGTAGTAGCAGTGGTATTAGTGCGTTTAAAAATGCATAATGGGTGTTGTGAGATCAGCATTCAGATTGCTTAGAAAAATAAATAAAAATTCAGATCATTCAGGTTGTTAATGTGCCTCCTGTTCAGTTACCCCAGGTAAAAAAATATAAGAAAAAAAAAAGGGTTTATTTATTTCACAGGAAAAATCTGGCACAAAGTTATGTATATCCATCTTACATTGAAGAGATTTGGATAAACACTTCAAAATTGATTCCTCTAAATCCTGCTGGTAACAGTTGGTTACTTGGCATTCTTTCTCTCCCTTTTCTGTTTAACTGGTTGTTTGGGGTTTGGTTTTTGGTGGTTTGGTATTTTTTTTAAATTTTTATTTGCTTCAGTAGCACTCCTACTAAATGCAAGAAGATATATAAAACCATGAAATTGAGGTTTATTATTAAACATGAAGTATTTAATACATTGGATGGGATTCAGGTTGCAACGAAAATAGTTTATATATAGCTATTGAGATGTGTTTGTGATGCCCTTAAAACTCTAACTACACTCAGAGGAGATCTAGTTAGTAGAGACTAAAAAGTGACTTAGCTCATACTAAAGTAGATGTTGTGAGAGTGTGAGTAGCTGTTGAAAGTATCTGCATCTGAGCATATAGATCTAGGTCTAGTTATGATGCCTTATAAGAATCCATCTGTCAAAGAGCTGACACATTTGACCTGGATTACAGGCCTCCTGTTGATGTGGTGTAATTGTCAAGCCCACAGAGGGAAACTTGAGTAACTCGGGAATTCTAAAATAACAGTGGGGTCATAAAATTATTATGCAAATAAAATTAGAATCATAATTATAAAATGGTTTCTACTGGAAGGGACATCAAAGATCATTATCTGGTTCCGTAACCAGAACCATGGCCTGGGACACTCTCCACTAGACATGGTTGCCCAAAGCCCCATCCAACCTAGCCATGAACACTGACAGGAGAGGGTGCATTTATAACCTCTGAGCAGCCTCTTCCACTGTCTTTACTACCTGCTCAGTGAAGAGTTTATTCCTAATATCTAGTCTAAATCTGTCTTCTTTCAGTTTAGAGACATTACCCCTTTTTTCACTACTCGCCCTTGTAAACTGCCCCTATTATGTTTTCTTTTTAGGCCACTTCTGTGTTTTTGAAGACTCCTGTGAAGTGTCCCTGGAAACTTTTCTTCTCCAGGATAAACAAGCCTAACTGTCTCAGCTTTTATGACAATTTCTTTTATAAAAATAAATATTTGAGAACTAATTTCATGTACCTGTGTTATACCTAGAACCATAGAATCATAGATTGGTTAGGGCTGGAAGGGATCTTAAGGGAAGATCAAGTCCCAACCCCCTGCCATGGGCAGGGACATCTCTCACTAGGCCAGGGAGTATTTATGATATCTGCATGAAGCTGAGGGCTGTAAAACTAAAAATAAGGGATCTTCTGTAATTCACAGCCAGAAATCAGGTAGAGTGTTTTAAGTTACACTAGTCCCTTATCTATAAACAAATGAATTATGAAGATCCAGCTACTGTAAAGTACCATGCTTTACCTGGAGTTGCTCTTCTGGATGACAGTCTACTGTATGACTCAAGTCCAGTGTCATATCTCATTAAAATATATTGGAAAATTAAGTAGAAGTAGGAATTTATGTTAAAGCAATTGATTCTTTTATGTCATATCAGGTAAATCACTGCAGACTGTCTTGATTGTAGCAACTAGACTGAAGTCTGACATGCAGTTAGTCTGACATGCAGTTAGTCTGACGTGCAGTTCACACCTATGTAGATGTGGACATCTATGTGTAGGCATCAAATATTGGTGTTTGGAGCTAAATTTTGTCTTAGTCTACCAAGATAGTCTTTGGTTCCTCAGTGGAAAAAGCAAACTATCCCTCATGCATCCTTTCATTTTTCATTAATAAGCTGTAGTATTTACCTGAGTGAGATAATTGGGGAAAAATACTAAACCTCCTCCTCAATAATTAATTTTTTTGAATCATCATAGCTTCTAGTCTAAAAAATATTTACTGTTAAACATGAAAAATTTAGAATTTTGCTATTCTAGAACACGAGACTATAATTCCTCTGCTACTCCTCCCCTGTTTCTACTACATTCTCAATCTTTTTCCACAAATTCATTAGGTTAAAAGTTTTTTTGTGCTTACAATGAATATTGTATTCTCTCTTGTTCTGTGAATCAATAAAAGGTGTTGAAGGGCTACTTAAAAATCACATTCCCTCTTGTTCTTCTGCAAGATTAGTAGTAGAATGAGAGGAGAGGTATTATGTTTATTTCTTCTGCACTTCTTATATCACTAGTAAAAACTCCTTTCAGATATCCTGTATACTGCATACATTTCATAGAAGACAAAAATTTAAGTCAAGAAGGAGATGTGCTGATTTTTGCTTTTAAAAAGAGGAGTTTTCTCCTGTACATAGAAAATGGGATTCACTGGCTAAAGGAAAGATGTCTTGTGCATATGACTAATTAATAGATATTATTGTCATTATTAGAATAATTTTAACAAAACATTATATGAATGTCCTTAGCTTATCAGTAAATGGGGCAATTTATTCTGGTTTTATAATTCAAAAGTCTTCAACTCACTTTTGCACTTAATTTCGTTTCTCTTTTGATAAGAACACCATCTTTAACACAGTCCTTTTCAAATCTGATAAAAAAATGTTATTATAATATTTTACAGTATTTTCTGTGGTACAATCCTTAATTCTAACTCAATTCTACTCTCAGTCTTATCAGACAGAGAAAACTGGTAATTAGGAAGGCATAGGTCAGAGATAGCCATTCTTACGGTCTTAATTTGGAATTTTCTTTATGGCCTTTCTGAAATGAGTGTCAGTGAAACAACAGAAAGCTGTGTTCCCTCTTATGAAGTGACTAGATAAGTGACCAGAAAAAAATAAGTAATTTAATTGCAGGTATACACTATCAAAACATATACAATTCACTTCCGTAGACACATACATAGAATTGTCTTCTAACAACTGAACAGCTCCTGGAACATATATTCAGTAGTCTAAAAGGAGACCACTTGAGATTCTGTAGGGTATCTGAGGTGGGCAAGAGGTATGACAGGAACTATAGAATGTTTTGAGTTTCGATAGAAGAAACTGAAAATTCTCTGTGACAGCCTGATTACCCTTGGATGCCATTTTTAGGCAATGAAACTGAGCCTAATGTGTCTATTTCAAGTGACATAGATTTCTGTACTGATTACATACCTACTGGCTACAAGGATATGTTGGCTACTTTTCATGCAGATGGTAGCATGAAGAGAACTGCATGTATGTGTTGAAATTCTGAAGCTCAATTCAGAATTCCAATTAATTTTTTTTGTACTTCTCATTATCCAAGTCTGGTTTCTCTGTGTAATAAATTAGAGAGGTTTTTTTCCGTTATTCTGTGTTAAGTCTGTTTTGCCCTTGATGCTAATTGTGAAATGATCTCTCCCTGTCCTTATCTCAACTCCAAAGCCTCTCAATATGTATTTTCTCCCCTGTCCAGTTAAGAGGGGAGTGATAGAGCAGCTTTGGTGGTAGTCTGGCCTCCAGCCAGGGTCAAACCACCACAGGTTGGAAATTGAGAAAGAGAGCGAAAGAGAAGAATGAGAAGGTTGAGAAGATATCACCACCCAGAGATCCAGTGTAGAATGGCATAAATTTGTCCTTGGATGGTGGGCATGCACCAGAACTCTGAAATCTCTTATTTTTATGCTGCATGTTTATACCATTTCTGGGGAAGAAGGGGGCATGGTGGGAGGGGTCTACCATATCTTCCACATACTCTGTGTTGAGTTGCAGAGTCTTCTGGAAGAGTGTCAGTGAGAAATGGAAATCCCAGGTGGCCATTTGGCACCACCCCAAGCCAGCTGATTGAGTGACCAGGGTCACTGTCCACATGGTTTATCAAATAAGGACCCCATCTGAGCACAAAATCCATTTTTTCAGGGCAGCTCTGTTGACATCAGGAGTTTAAAGGCCATTACAGCCTCCAGAGGACAGGACCCTAGTCCACCACCTCATCACAGATACTTATGGGAATGAGCCTCTTGTTCGATGACAGCCTGTCCACAAAACACTACCCTGCATCTGCAGGTTCTGTTTTCTTGCAAGACAAATTACTTGAGACAAACCACTCATTCCAGTTCATAATGAGTCAGTATTTGGAGCAATATGCCCTCTTAGATAATGTCTTAAAGTAAAAGGTGTTTTGTCGGAAGTGTCATTGACTGTATACTGATTCTAGAATATTGATGATTACTGCTTACTGGAAGGTTACAGTTTGGTGAAGTAGATCCCACTTTCAACTTTTGAAAAATGAATGCAGCTATACTCAGTGGCATATATAAAGTTATGGTAGTTTGACCCTGTCTGGCGGCCAGACTCCCACCAAAGCCACTCTATCACTCCCCTCTTAACTGGACAGGGGAGAAAATACATATTGAGAGGCTTTGGAATGGAGATAAGGACAGGGAGAAATCATTCTGCAATTAGTGTCATGGGCAAAACAGACTCAACACAGAAGAAAGGCAAGAAAACTCTCTAATTTATTACACTACACTGTACACACAGAGAAAACAGAGTCAGGTATTGAGAAGTACAAACAGCTTTTAAAACACTGCCCTGCACCTCTCCCTTCTTCGCAGACTTCACTTTATTTACAGAACTACAGAATTGTAGGGCTTGGAA
>VXBZ01006330.1:61428-88028 GCA_013399135.1 Heliornis fulica | reverse complement strand
GAGGGGAAAGGCCATTTCTCACACTCTTTCCCTGTAGAAAAACACTGAACCTCTATCATATCTTTCAGTTGGATATATGCACCACATAAAAGCATAAAAGAGAAGGTAAAATGGACAAGTGGAACAGAGAAACTGGTGTTATCAATGCAAAAATTTTGGTTATACCACCTAAGTAGTTAACTACAGATCAATGTATTTTTGAAATCTTGTGGACTCTGTTGGAATTTTTCCTTATTTGTTATGTTTAAAGAGCTAGGTTATTAAACTTGGAATTAAATTATACCTTATGAATGCATTTGTACAAAATGCTAAGAAGTTAACATCTCACTTATTACACTTGCAGTAAACATTATATGGGTGACTGATACCATTGATCTTAAAATGAAATTTAAGCAATGTCACCTCAGGGTGAAGCCACTTACTAGATCAGCTTAATTACTAACTCTTCTGCATTTACTTTTGCATTGAATAATCCTAACCAATAAATAGGTTGGTGTAAAAAGCAAATTCCTAAAGGATATATGATATTACTTTTTATATTGTGGCTTTCAGAGAGAGAATTTTTCATTTGCTTGTAAATAAAGTTTTAAGGATTTTCAGCATTTCAAATATCATGTTTCTGTAGTGAATCATTTGGAGGAGATTAATTTAATTTCATAATTGCTATCTAAAAAGTGGGTGTCTAAATTGAATTATTTATTAAGGAATCTTTTTATATCCTCTCACTCCTTGGTGTTTTTCAGGGTAGTTACCCTGTCCTTAGTTGTGAATTATACCTTGGGATATAACATGATGGTTAAACCATCCACAAATGAAGCTTCCACCCTCAACGACACACACCCTGCCTCCCACTCCCTCCTCCCCCTCCCCCCCTGGAAAAAAAGGATATTTTGAGGCATTCTGTTGATTTGTTCATCATATTAGTAAGACATAGACTAGAAACATGAGAAGGAAACAAATATGGGAAGAACAATTTCAGAATAGAATACATTATTTTAAAAAACTATTCACATATGTTGTGTAGAAAATATTATTTGATTATATAGTCCTTAGGACAGCTGCAATCACAGAATAGCCAGTGAAAGAATTTGGGTTGTATTATAAAACCTGAATCTTCCTCCTGAACGATTCCTATCAGTTATGCTTTACTCTAGTATTTATGAACTCTCAACCCACCTAGATGTAAATCTGGTTGACAGTGTTAATAACCTGTTTTGTAAAATCTTGTTTGTGTGTCCTTTTACCTGTCATCCAACAAATCCCTGTTGCCAGAGGAAAAATAATGATACAGATTCAGAGACTATATAAGTAGAAGACTCTGTAATGATAATTCACTTTTATACCCTGTAGCACATAGGTGATAAGATAAAATTAATTTATTTCCACTTCAGGTGACATGCTGCGTGTAAATTGATACTTTGCTTCTTTTTTAAACAAACATTTGTTCTCAATTCATAGTGTGCAGTTGTGGAGAAACTCATTAGTTCCCTAATGGTTTGGGCCAATGGTAAATTGCTCTTACTCTGCTTTAGGTTCTATTAATGTTTCCAACTTTTAGCTCTCCTGTCTGCTTTGCATCTCTTAATTATAATTTCATATTTTCCTTAGTTTCTGTCCATAAGCTTTGTGTCAAATTAATCTTTTATCTAGTTGTTTACCGATCAGTCTGTTACACAACTAAGTCCAGGGAGTTAGAGTGTTTTAAGTACATATATGTAGAATTACTTTTTCATTAGGCTTCAGTTTAATCTCAGAAGAAAAGAGAATGTGTGGACGAGCTTTGTCATGTTTCATTAAAGGTAGTTAAGAACCACACTTTCCATTGCTAACAGTAACAATAGAGAAATGTATCAGCAATATCATAACCAGCTGTGCTTGACACACTCATCTTCCTGAGCAAATACAGAATTCTAGAATCTTTAAGGTTGGAAAAGACCTCAAGCATCATCAAGTCCAGATTTTTTCAAATACCATCAGGTCAACTAAACTATGTCCTGGAGTGCCACATCTATGTGTTTTGAACACCTGCAGGGATGGTGACTCCACCACATCTCTGGAATGCCCATTCCAATGCCTGACCACTCTTTCAGTGAAGGAATTTTTTTCTAATATCCAATTTAAATCTCCCCTGATGTAACTTGAGGCCATTTCCTCTCATCGTATTGCTAGTACCTGGGAGAAGTGACAAACCCGCACCTCACTACAACCTCGTTTCAGGTAGTTGTAGAGAGTGATAAGGTCGCCCTTCAGCCTCTTCTCCAAGCTAAACAATTCTACTTCCTTTAGTAGGAAGACTTCATAAGACTGCTGCAGAACTTTTACCAGCTTCATTGTGCTTCTCTGGATGTGCTCCAGCACCTGCGTCCTGCTTGTAGTGAGGGACTCAGTACTGAACTCAGTACTTGAGGTGCAGCCTCCTCAGTACTGGGGGACAATCTCTTAGTCCTGCCAGCCACACTATTCCTGACACAAGCAGGAATATAATGAGAAATACCTGTTTGATAAAAAAGGAATTAGGACTACAAATGCAAATTAATACTCAAAGTCATACTTCTAAATCTGAGATGATAGTTATTACAGAAAACCAAAACGTATCTAATTTCCAAACTTCATTGACATTTTTAGCTAAGTTTTTTCCTTTATTTCATATATTGGCAGTATCTCCAACCATGGTGCTTTATTTGACTGTTTTTGAGGGTTGGTTTTTTGGGGGTTTTTTTTATGCTTGCATATCACAATTATAGTGTTTGTGTGTGGTACTCAGGTTAAGATATAGAAAAGGAAAAGCTGAAAAAGTAAAAAAACATTTTTTTTTTTTTGTACTTATGGTAAAGGTAACTGGCAAAAAAAGGATACAAGGAGTTTAGAGGAAAAAGTTTATGGACCAAAATTCACTTTGCTGTTAGGTTGTTTGTTTGATTCTACAAAAAAAAGAGCAATCATAAATCCATGCAGCCATGCACCGATGCGTTTTAATAGAAGGCTAAAACTAATCAAAGGATAGCTAGGCACTTACAGTTGCAGAAATTAAAAACTTAATGGCAGATTGACTTGCAACCTCTTAAAATAAGGAAGGAGAATGGGAAGTAGCTTTTTTTGGATGGGTACAGAGTAATTCCTTATACAAATTCAGGGTGATGAGAAACATTTACCATCAGGGTTCAGTATGGCCATTGGATGAAAAAATCTGCTGGTGGATCCAATACTTTGGGAAAAGAAATGTAAAGTACCAAGGCATATGAATCCTTACCTAGGTGGGTGTCTGTATAGGACAATATGTTTTGGTGTACTCTCTTTGTGTAAAAGGTGAAGGGATATAATAGGTGTTTTATTCAAAGCCACAGTTAATTCAGTATGATGTCCTCCACAAAATTATTCATAAAGCATTCCCCCTTTTAATTAAAAAAGTATGAAATATGTTAGTTTAAGTTCTAAGAAGATCATTATTGTTCCAGTAATAAGAGTGAGTGTTCATAGAAAAGTATAAATTTGAAGTAGCATCTTAATAATGAAGGGCTTGTGGGAAGGTGTTTACTAAATCTTTCCACGCTATAGATAATGGCAAGGTAACTAAGGTTTTACACATCTTATTTGATGTATTGAAGAGAACATCCTGTAACACTCCTACATGTTGTATAACAGCATTAATTCATAAGTGCTCAAGAAGATGTATTTCAGACTGTCATAACTTTCAAAAAGCTAATGATTTTTTTAACATAATTCCATAGACAATTCCCAATTGCTCTCTTAAACCTCTAGAAACAGGTTTTAGCATGGATTATTTTTCCTAATGCCATAGTAGAAGTGAAAGTTTCTGAAAAATGAGGACAATCATGTAGAATATCATTAGCTAATGTGAAAGAAAGTTGTAATTTGTTAAATCTATCAAGGAATCTGATGGAACATGAAATATATGACTATATATGAACTTTTTAATACAAACATTATTGTTTCTGTCCTCCCTTGAGGACATTCACTTGAGGAGGGGGGAAATTATTTTTTGTTTCATAGTTTTATTTTAATAGATTTAGCCAAATTAATAGAAAAAAACTGTATTGTTGCTTTTTAAAAATAATACAGTTTGATTGCCTTAAGTGACATTTTGCTTGGAACCTAGGCTATTTCTAGTAAGAATATTAACAAGTAAAAAAAAAATTCTTTGGCAAAGGTAGATATGAGAATGGTTTAATTATTTATTATCATATAATCTGAAATAATGTATTTCTTTACTTATTTGCAAACAAGCATGTATAAAATCATTGTTTGAACATATTTTTATATATAATTTGGGAGAAATTTGGGATTTCTATGATTAATAATAAACAAGATATAATAAAACATAATTTCATAAAATTGCTAAAAATAAGACAATTTTAAACAACTACACAACAAAACTAATATCTAACACCTTAGCATCCTGAAACTTATACAGTAATAGCTTTGGCCATGGTGAATGCTGTCAATTTGTATTTGAGAGGTCAGCACCTCATCCAATGCATTATATCTGCACTGGGATCTACTGGATACTAAGTTGTCCTTTAACATCCATTTTCTCTGAGAGATGTGCTATCATAATTGAAATAGATAAGAAGTACTAAGTTGATTAAGTATTGTTGAAAAAAAATAAAACTCTTGAGAACCATAAATTCTGTATTTGACTTTCAATTTCCTCATGACAAAAATTTGTGTAATGAAATTTCAATATATTACTAGACTGTATTGATCAAATAACATCAGATTAAATGACAATAATAACCAATCTTACTAAAAATATTGCAATATTGCTGTGTACCTTCCTCACTACCCTGAGGATCCAGAACTCTACCATCTCATGATCACTGCATCCAAAGCTGCTCTTGAGCTTCATATTCCCCACCAAACCCATGTTGGTGGGAACAAGGTGGAGGGAGCATAGTACCTCTCTTTGTTGGCTAATCTATCAATTGGAAGGGGAAGCTAGCCTTAGCCCAGTGCTTTGTGTAAGTAAAATATCCCATAATGAAGATGGCAGAAAACTGAGTTACAGTGAGCATTCAGCTGACATTGAACATTTTGTGCCGTATTAATCTCGTTAGAAAATATTTAACCTTAAAGGAACAAATTGTTTACACTTAAATAACACTGCTCTGGAGCATAAACATTCTTTGTTGGTTTTGGGGGTGGTGGTGGTGTTTGTTTCGTTCTCATGTTTTTGGGGTTTTTGGGGGGGGGGTTTGTTTGTTTGTTTTGACGGAGCATTTATAAATTTTGTGCATTCAAAAACCAATAAATCTGAGCAGCAAGAATCCCTCCTAATATAAAATAAAAGTGTAGTTATGTGCAGATGGTAAACTAGCTGCAAGTTGGGTCATATGACTCATATGTAAAATGACTTTACCTCCATTGAACGTATAGAGAAGTTATCTAAATTTTAGAACAAGGGCCTAATGTTTTACATTATTAAATTTGGATATATAAATTCTGCTGCCTTCAGGACAGTTTTTAGGTTCATATGGATACCAAGGTTTCAGCAGATTCCTCTTAACAATGAACCTGATTATATTTTACCTAAATCTACACTCGGTATTCACCACCACTCCTGTAGAGTGTATATACAGTATAACAAATAATATGTGATTAATACCATATACTAGACATTCTGTGTGTGTATTTATTTTTTGAATCTTTAAAAACCTCAGTTTAATTTCTGTGTGCATATAGTAAACTTATATTAGGAAATATATATATTAGGTTACTACACTAACATTCTTGTCCATTGGAAAATTTAAATTCTGAATATATCTATAAAAATAAAGTAGCGTTTCTCTGGAATCCTTTGTGTAAGATGAAGTTTGTGATTATGAACTGTTCTATTGTTTAAACTGAAACTTTTTTTTTTAAAAATAGAACATGCCTTCCCTTTTGGAAAAGATGATATATGCATTGCGACTGAAAGTGCTGTGGTGCGTGCTGATGATGAATTGCATCTGGTCTATATAGGGGGATGGAAACCAGAGGCAGGCATATAATTTCCCAGATCAGTAAAGCTGTGTCATACCAAATTGGTTTTTATTTTTAAAAAATATTTTCTCTTTAAGTTGGAACATGATCTTTTCTTAGAAAATAAATAAACACCCAAAACTTACTAGAAAAAATATTTTACCTTTCATAAATTATTTTTAAAACTCCAGTGAGACAAATCTGATGTATATAATATTGTTGATACTAGAATATCTGTAACTGGAATTTTACTGTAAATGCCTAAGGGGGAAAAATATGTAAACCGATATATAAAGATACTCAAGAAAAATAATTTAATCTTTGTCTTTATGAAAAGAGTACAACACACACACACCAACTTCTTAAATGACAAATTTCAAAATGCTTATGAATAATCTATCAACATTACATTTTCTTTTAAGAGTAAAACTGAGTCACAGTTGTGGCATCTATGTTTTTGCAACGTTCAAATCAAACTTGGCTGTTTGATTTGCACTGTTTAGTGCTCCATCTGGCACTGCGTGGGATGAAACCCCAATCTGTAACTGTTGCTGAATGTCCAAATGCGGTCTGTAGTATATAGATGTTCATGCATGCAGGTCTGTAACACTGGACATGCTTTTAACACTTTTACAGATGATGCAAATACTGTCAGCACAGATACCACTTGAATTGAATTCAAGCAACAGCTCTAACCTGTCAGCAAAAAAAGATCATACAGATCAAAAAGATGCTCTGCATGCTTATTGTCATACAAAGCAGAAACTGCTGGGGTGAAAAATTTAAACTGGACAATCAGCAATAGCCCCTCAAAGAGCATCACATTTTTTATCTCTATCCCTTCCCCAGAACAATGGAGTTTCCTGCTTCATTTCTTATGTGTTCTCAGCCTCAGGCTTTATAAGGTTCCACTGCATATTGGCAGTGTGAAATTAAAGTGTATGATGCCTGTGGAAATGACAAGCGCACTGCCAGAGGGACTTTACTGGGAAAGGCTGTGGGTTGGGCATTACCCCATCCCGCATGGGTTGTTCTGAAGCTGTCCTCAGGACTGCAGGAGCAGTTACCAAAGTCAGCTAAGTCTGAGATGGGGATATAAGCAGAGTGCTCTAGTTTGAGGTGTGTACTTGCACTGAGCTAATCCAGTAGTGCTGCTGAGATGTACTCAGGGGTCTAGAAAGTGAGCATCAGAACCTACCTTTTCTGATACATTTACCAACTGTTAAAAAGAGACAGAGAGAAAACATATTAAGCACATTTCATCTTATAATAAACACCAATCATAGGTCTGGAAAATCAATCTTGTCTGCAGCATTCTGAAAGTGTTTCTTTTGCACTATTACAGATTAAAATGGCTACAGTTGGAGAAAAATGACAAGCACTGACAACCACTGTGGTCACAGACAAGGGTACAAAACTAGTGGTTTATTACTCGGATCACATTTCACATTTATCTATATTTGATATCATTTAAATTATTAAAATGTAACCGAACTCATGCTGCGAAGGAGAAAATATGCTCGCATGTTCATAATGAGTACATTTGTTTACAATTTATAAAACTGGGAAGGAAGACTGGGTTTCACTTCTACAAATAAAGAGCGTGGCCTAGCGTGGGAAATACCTGAATTAAAGAATTTGTGAAACAACATTATCCACTTAATATATTAAAATATATGCTGAAAATAGTTATTACAATATTTGTATGAAAATTTATTGTATGGTCTTAATTTTGTAACTTCTAAATTTAATTTTCTATAGTTTTTAATTATGGAGTTACTACATGCTGAATGCTACCTCAAATGTAATATTGTGTGTAATATAGTGTGTTTTTCAAGAATGGGCAGAAAATGACAAAGTCAGTAATTCTTGAAGTAGATCCTTCATTATTTCACCTCTGTTACAGGCTAAATTAAAGGAATTGAAATGATTAATACTTTGGAATTTGATTGATAATATATAATTAATTTTAAAAATAAGATTATCAAATACCATTCATGCTACCAGTCTCAAGTCAGTGTGCCAAACATACCACTGACTCCTTGTTAAGCCAATGAGGTATTCTGCATCCTTAAGAAAAGAACTTCACTTTCCTTGTAAGTTGACATAAATGCAGCCCTAAATATCCTGGGCACGGCGTTACTATTTTTATAGGTGCCTGCATGAATTTTTATGCCTTATGAAACACTTAGAGTAAAAAATTAAAAAATAATTATTTTGACATTGCAGAAAGGTGTGGCAGCTTAGGTAAACAGAGTGAGAGTTTATTTGTGTTCTAATCTTGCTCTTTGGTAACTGAGTGACTCATTGCATAGCATATGTAAGGGATTAATTGTATTTTGTTTCCTGGAACTGTGAGATTTTGATGATGATCACTACCTCTGCCATCGGTGCATTTTGAAAAATGTAAATACCTGTCTCCAAATGTCCTTGCAGTTCTGGAAGCTCAGCAGATGAAACAATTATATGTTTGGGTGCTTGTCCTGTCTGTTTCTCTTTCCATCAAATTGAAACTGGCCTAATTAATTTTTTTATTTTTTTTTTTACTTCTTCTGTTGCTGTTGTTTTTAATGCTAGGAAACATAAACCCTGATCATTACACAGGTGATACTTTAGATCCGTTTATTTATATGTTATACATGTATTATGTACAAGTGAAGTTGTGATATTTTCTTCCTAAAGCCCCCGATACCATGCTGCGCAACCTTGCCTACACACACCATTTTGGACACTGCTGGTCTAGATAGGAGTTGGGAAGGAAATAAAATTTCTTCTTCTGTGAATTTAGATTCACATTATTCTAGGACCAGGAAAAACAAAATAACAAACCAAAAAAGGCTCCAAACTTGCTAATGTTTTTTGCAATAACTACGAGTGCCCTATTTTATAGTTTTATCATCTGCTTCTGCAGGAACCCCTTAAAATTCATTTCACATAATTGAGTCTTTCAGTTCTGTGTGAGATGATAAAGTCAACATAAACATCTTTGAAGGCTTTCCCAATCAAAATAATATAATAGACTGCATAAATTGAATCTTGAAAAGACACATTTACTGTAGTCTATCACATTCCCATAACAAGGGCTTCATTGACAAACATTATCTGTTCTGCAGAAAACACAATTTTCATCCCTTCCATCTAGAAGCACGATTGCTTTCCTTTCTTATACACAAAGCATTTAACATATTTCAGGAGATTTTCAGGGAAGTAATTCTTAAGTTAAAATGATTTCCTGTACTGGCATCCTAGCTAACAACAGCACTCTATACTTCTAAGATTATCAAAAATTCATTGGTTTAAACAGTTGTGTCAGCTTCTGTTCCTCAAGATCCTTGCATTTACAGTAGGAGAGATGACTATTGTTGTATCTGTTACTATTTTGTAGAGCTAGAGTTATTGGTTCTCATGACATTTTCAATGCATGTGGTTTTGACCAGAACTATAGCTCTAATAACCAGGAGAGGAAAATTGGCACTATGCCATAAGCAGCTAAAGTAAAATCTTAGGTAAATTTAAAAAAGAGCATTTAGCAAATAAGATAGTTGCTCATTAATTTTTATATGTCTGAAATCTTTGATATATTTCATGAAAATTATAGTGGTTGCCTGTTGTACATATTTACTTAGATAATCACCAGCCTGCTCTTTGTAAGATTACATGCAGTTCAGAATCTCATAATATTTTATATATGTTTTTCCATGAATGGATATTTTGTCACATATTTGGCTGATAACATGTTTCATAAAGTCCTGTCCAACTATCAAACAAGAGTCAGTATTCATACCAGTGTATTTAGAATATCAACTATTTTGAAGGACCTAACTGTTTCTGAATGTATTTGGCAATGATTAAATACATGTATCTTAACCTAAGTAAATAGTATCAAAAGGTAAAAAAGAAATACCTATTCAGCATATTTTTTAAAAAAAATCTTTTGTATGTGTCCTAGTTTTGTTTAGGGTGAAGTTGATTTTCACAGGAAAATGGGACAAGAAAGAGCCAGGACAGGTCTAGCTATAGGAGTATTCAATAGCATATAGTATAACGTTCATCATAAACAGGGGCTAGTCAGAGACAGGTAGCACAGCTACGGGACCATGAACGTACAGTCATGTATGGCTGTCCGATGAGCAAACTGCATTGTGCAGCATCTGCTTTGTATATTCTAAGTACAGTTCTTCCCCTCTCCCTTTGCTGCACCAGTAAACTGTCCTTATCCCAACCAACGAGGTTTGCCTTTTCCTTCCAATTCTCATGTCCATCCCACTGTGGGGAGGGGTGAGTAAGTGACCAGCTGCGTGGTGCTCACTTGCTGGCCGGGGCTGAACCATGACAGTATATTTCCCTGGTGATTTTTATTTCATTTTAAATTTTCCTCTTCATCCAAGATCTCTCTCTGTAGGGCTAATAAATATTGAGAACTTTCATGTGATACTTATGCTTGTAAGAATGTACATGATATTGAAACGTCCCATAGAATGATACTGTGTTCTCAAGAGTGACTTTACTTCAGATTTCCCTCTACTTGTAGCAAAGCATACACTTTGAAAATATTCCCTATGATTGGAGTTACTTTCTTGATAAGCTCAAATTCATCCAGAAATGAGAACACTCTATCACTTGATTGTTGTTTTCATTAACATTAATACTAAGTTAAGTATATATTTGACATTTATATTTGTAGGTATAAGCTAGTAAATTTAAGAATTTAAAATGTTTCTTTTACTACATAATACAATGTAAAATAGTAAAATGAAATACATAATTATAAAAACAATATAATACATCATAATTACTATAATGTAATATAAATTAAGTTTTTGAGAATTGTAAGAGTATCATGAAAATTCTGAGTATTCTCCATTTTTCAATCAGGAGGTTGGCAATTTATTCCCAGAGACTAATATATATAAGAGAGTAAGTTTACATAAAAGCCTAAGTCAATCTAACTAAGGAAGCAATAAAAATGTATACAAGCTTTATTATTTTAAATAAATTCAGCACAGAGTGTGGATGCAGTTAAAATAGCATTACTAATTCTTATAGGATAAGATACTACTAAGTATTATGGAAGATGAGGAAACCAGGTTTCAAGGAACAAAAAGCTAATGTCAGGAAAATTTTAAGGCAGTTAACTGTAATACTATGCTCTACAGAGTTTATCTGAATTGCATTCTATTTTGTATAGGGAAAAATAATATCAGAGCTTTATAAAGGAATAAAAACTTTTTAAAATGAGTTTGGAAGACTTTAGTTGTGTGCAAAATAAGTAAATGTCGTATCAGACTGAAGCAGAGAAAACATTTCTAGACTCATTAAATAACTGTTTTTTGTAGTAACTGCTAAGGGAATCAGAAGCCCCTGTTATGTGTTTTCTGAGTACAGTGAGGGATTTGGTATAAAAATCTGTAACTATAAAACACCCACACTGTACTAGAGGCCATAATGCACTCAAATTCCCTATCCTTGTCACTGTAAGAAAATCATACCGATTAGTTACTGTAACATTCACTTTTAAAACGAGAAAATACACAGAAATAAAAAGTGATAAATAGAACAGCACTTCCAAATGCATAAAATTCTTGCATACTCAGTAGAGAGTGTTTAAAGACAATACATTAAAGGTTCAGATTAAATATATACTATCAGTTAGAAAAAATCCTAAAATAAGAAATGGGACCTTGGTGTTAAACAGCAGAACGAAAATGCCTATTAGGATCAAACGACATCGTTAACGTGCAGGCATCATGTTCAAATAGGACTGTAGAGGAGACCATAAATTTTCAGACATTAAATGTAATGTGTCAGAAAGGAAGGCTAAAAAAGATTTAGGGGAGTAGCTTCCTAAGTGCAAAAAACCCACAGTAAAACTAAACACAGCCAGTGAACGCACCAAATAATAGGTATATAAGATTAGGTGTGAATCATACGTCAAATATCTGCTCAGAGAATTTAAGGCCATAGAAGAAAAAAAAAAAAAGGTGCATTATTGGCTTTGACATTTACGGCAGGCAAGTATAAATACATTTGTACCTGGAACCTGTTATTTACTTGGGAAATATCTGATGATCAAATTCTGAAATGAATTTTAGTAGGAGGGGGTTAGAATTAATAAAGTATCAAAGAATTAGGACAGAATTTTATTTAAAACAAGCAAAAAACCAAAAAAGTTAAATTATCTGTGAAACTTGCAAAGCTACCTATAACATATACCTTCTTGCTTAAATCCATTCCGGTGACAGAAGTGGTTTAGAAAATAGGGCTAAAATTTTTGCACTTACCTCTGGAACTACAGACCTGCAGATCTGAGTTTCATAACAGATAAATCAAAATAACAGAATAACAGAATAAGTAGACAGATGGTTAATACAGATTTGGGAAATTTATTTAATAGAAAATAATCTGAAATGCATTCAAGTATCTGAAACATTTGGACAGGTAGTTTATAAAATACATTTTCTTTTTCAAATATCTACTGACAGACTCTACCGTGAACGACTTCAAAAATACTTCACCACTGACAAGTAAAGGTATTAAGTTCTTCTATAAAATGAGTAACTGTTGTGACTTAATAATGGACTGGGAGATAGAAAATGAAAAGATACAATACTTTTCTTCATAATGAGAGAAGTGTATTAGGTTTGAATTTCTTTAGGGAGGAAGCCATAATGAGGTCATAAAATTTGAAAAATTCTGGATAATCAAGCCCTAATGTAATCCTGAAAACTTTTTGAGAATGGTATATTTCTAAGTCATTTTTGAGAATGGTATATTTCTAAGTCATTCTAAAATAAAGAAGATAGAATTCATTTTCAAAGGAAGAAAAAAATTACTTTTCAAGTCCAGAGAGCTAAATCAAGCTTAGAAGTTGCTGCAGTGCTGCTTGTGGGGTTCACTATATCATACAATACAGACAGAACAGTAACGATAGTAAACAAGTAAAAAAATTTTGAAAAATATTGCAACAGTTTACTGATTATACTCTTATTATGATCCCTCAACCTGGGAAAAAATGCCTGGTGGACATATGACAGACATCTAAAAGATGGAAAGATTCAGAGAAGAAAGATTTACCTCCACGTTTGACACTGTCTCCCACAGCATCCTGGTGAGCCAGCAGTGTGCCATTGGGGCACACTGCTGGCTCCAAACAACGGGCAATGGGTCCGAGCTGAAGTGTAGTTCTACCTGAATGTAATGAAAAACTATTTCACTGTGAGGGTGCAGAGCACTGGAACAGGCTGCCCAGAGAGGTTGTGAAGTCTCCTTCTCTGGAGACATTCAAGACCAATCTGGACATGTTCCTGTGTGATCTAATCTAGGTGATTCTGCTCGGACAGGGGGTTGGACTAGACAATCCTTTGGGATCCCTTCCAACTTCTAAGACTATGTGATTTTCTGATTTATTATCTAGAATTTTCCATCACAAATGAACTGAAAAGTATTAAGTGGACTTGCTGCTTGGTATGTCCCTTTATGTTCTTTTGCACTTCTTTTCTATGTATCAGTTGAAGGTTTTGGCAAATTTGACTGCAACTTTCTTCTGAAGTGTGACTGCTGCCTTTGCAGGCATTGTCTAGTGTATAGCAAAAAGAGTGTGGGTATCAGAGAACCCAAAGTAGGGGAAGAGTGCTGTTACTTTTAGGGGTGTGAGTAGGACAGAAGAAGGAAATTTCCTGGTTGCTGCTGTGCAAATAACTGTTAAGACACAGATGAATAAGGGTTGTGAGATAATCCCTAGGCAATGCTGAAAAACAGGAAAAAACCTAACACGGTCTTGTACATGTAACTGTATTATTAACTGAAATTTAAAGATTTAAATGTCATCTAAACCAAAGGGCAATATTGACCCAGTATCAAGAAAATAAATTAAACAGATTACATATTACTCTTCCATAAAGACAATGAATTTAGGTAGTAAAGAATGAGGAAAGGATGTAATGATGGAAAGAGTAAGTGGAAAAAATATATATAATGAACTTATATCTATGTGCACTAATGAATATTATATGTATGAGAAATAAGATATCTTTGCCAGAAAATCTAATGAGATATAGAATAAGAGATGCAACAGTATACTCAAAAATTTATTTCTCCCTTTATTACTGTATGTGTACAAGGGTGGCAGGAAAAAATAATTAAGATATAGTCTAATAATTTAAATATTCTAAATACACTACAGTTCTAACAGAACTATATTCTTCATCATGAACAGCATTATTTCCAAAATTAGCGGATAGTAATAAAATTTTAGAAAATGTCACTGTATTTATAAAGAAAAAGACATTATATAATTTCTGGAAGTAGTCATGACTTTTCCTAGAAAAGAATAACTGAACACAGGGAAATTGTGGTTAGTCTGAGACTAATCTAATCCTAGCAGGAAATCCAAAGAAAGTAAATTACTCAAAGAATTTAAAAAAGAAGAAAAAACCACCACCCTAATTCTGTCTGACTCAGAAATACTTTGATTAACAATAGAAATGTTGGGATGTTTTCAAATGCAATTATTTCAGAGGTATTTCATGAACATGGAGCCACTCACCTGTGGGTCTGGGGACTTAGAACTGACTATTAAATATTCAGCTACAGAAAAATAATTGCAAAAACAAGTGAAAGGGAAATGTGTATGGAAGAGGAACAAAATTCTAAATAAATTGATTTGCATAAGGTACTCTCTGAACTGACTGCATTTCATCCCTTTTATTCTCTGAAGAAAATTCTGTGTGCATGACTAGAAGACATTTAAGTGGAATTGCAAGGATACACCTATGAGACAGTCCTGAAAACATCTATTAGAATGTACATTCATTACCTAGCCTCAAAATCCTGATACTCTGCAGACACACAGGGCTTTGATTTTTATGTTTCTCAGGCATCTAAATGTTCCTTTACTTCACATACCAAACAGAAAAGAATTCTGGTAAGAGTCAAGCTTCAAATGTGTTCAGAAACAAGACACTATGCATTTAACTTGTCAGGCATTCTGAGAACATGCTTACCAACAGAGCTTTGGACAAAATACGTCTGCATTTAAATGTAGTTTCTTTTCATCTCCTTGTTGAGTCAGAGAACTCATCTGAAAGTACAGAGACGTTTGATTCCTACTTCTGCTTGAGTGGAAAATATTGGATCCCATTATTTGCTTGGATCCAGCTGTATTTTGCTTCGTGGAAATCCCAATCAGAAGTGCAGTTCTTTTGATGAACAATGTGTGTACTTTCAGTTATAGGATAACTGCATAAATAAGCTCACCATGTTTGCACCCTCAGCACTCAGTGTTTGGATCTAGCCCTTTCTTTCTCCAAATTAATGAATGTATTTTTTGTTTGCATATAACTTTTTAAAATGGAGGGGTTATATTTATCTCAGTTATCCAGATTCCCTTTATACTGAAAGGGAGAAAAGAGTTACATGAGGAAGGAAAGTTACCTAATACTGTAGGAAGGAAAAATTGACACATACACATGATGATGCCTGTTTCCCTCCATAAATTTTAAAAACAACATGGCTAAGTACTAATACAGTAAATTGATAAATCTTTTAAGGTAGCAATCTGAATCCTATCACTTTTTAGAAAAAAAAAAGTGATTATAAACTTTCTGAAAATGTATCATCAATTGGTATGTGAACTTGCTGTGGTTTAACTCTGGCAGAGAGCTAAACCCACACAATTGCTCACTCATTCTCCCATGTGGGATTGGGAAGGGAATTGGAAGGATAATTTTGGTGGCTGACAGGTTAGCCATGAGCCAACATTGTGCCCTGGAGGCCAAGAAGGCCAATGGGACCTAGGGTGCATTAAGAGGAGCAGGTGGAATGAGGTTATCATCCCCCCTCTACTCTGTCCTGATCAGGCCTCACCTNTGGTCACAAGTTGGACCACAGGAGGTTCCGCATCAATGTGAGGAAGAACTTCACAGTGAAGGTGACAGAGCACTGGAACAGGCTGCCCAGGGAAGTTGTGGAGTCTCCTTCTCTGGAGAAATTCAAGACCCATCCAGATACCTACATATGTGACCCTCTCTAGGGAACCTGCTCTGGCAGGGGGGTTGGACTCAGTGATCTCTGGAGGTCCCTTCCAACCCTTACAATTCTGTGATTCTGTAAAAGTGAAAACACTCATGGGTTGAGATAAAGACAGTTTAATAAATAAAACAAAAGCTGTTTTCTCAAGGAAAGCAAAGCAAGGAATTAATTCACCACTACCCATCAGTAGGGAGATGTTCAGCAATGTCCAAGAAAACGAGGCACCATCACATGTAATGGTTATTTGGGTTATTTGGTTATAACCCCATAACTCAAAAAGAAAAACAATGTGGCGTTTTGGATACTTACCCAAATATCACAATTTTTTTCAAGAATATAACTGATTAAAAATACTATCATGCTGTTTCTGATAATTTTTGTTATTGTTCACATACTCTTTTTTCTACTGTGTTGAGCTTGTTTGCTTGCCAGATCCCCACCCAGCTCTCTCTCACTCAGCAGGACAGGGAGGAGAAATAAGATGAAAAAATCTTGTAGATCAAGACAAAGACAGTGCAAATATAAGTTACACTACCTTAGACTTGGAAAAGAATAATTTAATTTACTGACAATTAAAATAGTTTGAAGGTGAGAGACAAAGACAGAAACTAAAACACTTTTCCCTGTTCCAAACATTTTTTCCTGTGCTCAATGTCTTCATTCCCAATTGTTCTACCTCCATCTATCCTGCCCTGAGAGTCAGAGGAAGCAACAATAGAATGGTGTTGTCAGTTAATATCTGTTCCTCTTTGCCAGTGGTTCCTTCTCACACTTTTCCCCTGCTCAACTGTAGGGTCCTTTTCACAGGCTTCTGTTCTGCAGGATAAAACTAAAGACTAAGACTCCATTGGCTGCAGCTCCTGTCGAAAGAACTTGATCCTTGGTAGGCTTTCCACTGGTTGTAGTTTCCTTCAGGAAGTATTTACCTACACCACAATGGTTGTCTCCAGGGTCTTCAAGGATGTCTTGCATCTAGCAACTAAAACACCGTCTCCCCATCATTCTTCTACCCTACTAGAGCAGGGCAGGTTTAGATTAGACATTAGGAAGAAGGGTTTTACTTTGAGGGTGGTGAGACACTGGTTGCCCAGAGAGGTGATTGAGTCCCCATCCCTGGAGGCATTAAAGGTCAGGCTTGATAAGGCTCTGAGCAACATGATCTAGTTACAGTTGTCCCTGCTTACTGCAGGGCAGTTGATTGAAATGACCTCTAAAGGTCCCTTCAGAACTTTGTTTACAGGGTTGCTTCTCACACTTTATTTTTTTTCTTCATGCCTTATTTCTTGCACAATATTTTGTGCATCCCTAAGTATTTTTTCCCAGCCACACATGTGGCTATTGGGCTCAGCAGTTCCCTGCAGTGGTCTGTTGGAACTGGCTGGAGCCATCTCTGTCCAGCACAGGGCAGCTTTGTCCGCTCCTCACAGAGGTCATCCTGCAGCCCACCCACCCCGCTACCATAATATTGTGACTTGCACCTGGCACAACTGTACTTCAGTGCACTTTAATGAGGAGATTAAAGAGGAAAGAGAGGAAGAGCAGAGGTTCGGTGTAATTTTGTCATTCTGATCAGAGCAGCTATTTTCTCAGGTGGAGGTAATTTGCAATACGCAGAGCAAATAAGAGCACCACAGACACAGGGTGTCTGACAGCTTAGAGCTGTGGACAGCGCTGCGAGAGAAAGTGATTTCTGGTAAAAGACAGAATGAAGTTTCCAATCAGTACCTTTCCACTCTTTTCAATCCATTAAATAAAACTGACAGAAGAAAAGTGGGATAAGGTTCAAAGCAGGAGAAAACCCCCTTGAGATAGTGAAAACAACTTCTAAGTAATCTCATGCACAGAGGGAAAGTGCTTTTGCTTCTTTAGAAATTGTCTAAAGTGGATGATGACTTTTTAAAGTTATTAATTTCTCTAAGTGTTGCCTTACTTTCATATCCTCTCTAAAAATTGCTAATCAAAACAGTATGCATAAGGCAACCATGTAGAAAAATAGCAGATATAGCAAAGAATAAGCTTAAGGTCTGACGGTATGAACAGGAAAAAAAAACCAACTCAGAACAGGCAAAAGAACAGATATGTTCTAAATAAACAAGAAGTAATGTGAAAGTAGATATTAGGATTGAGGAAGGCTTGGAGTTTTGGTCATCTGTCAAAAGCAGACTGAGAATGAAAACGGGATGCTTCCATAATTTTCTAACAAACCCAAGTATAAACTGAGGAAGTGTTGCCAGGAGGGTAGAGTAGTAAGGTGGATTGAGAGCTGGTTGAAGGGAAGAAGCCAGAGTTGTCACTAATGGGACAGAGTCTGGCTGGAGGCCTGGAACTAGTGGAGGCCCTCAAGGGTCGGTACTAGGACCAGTATTATTCCATGTATTCATTGATGAACTGGATGAGGGAATAGAGTGCACAGTCAGCAAGTTTGCTGATGACACAAAGCTGGGAGGGGTGGCTGACACCCCAGAAGGTTGTGCTGCCATTCAACATTTAGACAGGCTGGAGAGCTGAGCAGGGAGAAACTGATTGAGATGATTGAATAAGGGCAAGTGTAGGGTCTTGCATCTGGGGACGAACAACTCCAAGTATGGGTATAGGTTGGGGACTGGCCTGTTAAAGAGCAGTGCAGGAGAGAGTGACCTGTGGGTCCTGGTGGCCAGCAGGATGACCATGAGCCAGCAATGTGCCCTTGTGTCCAAGAAGGCCAATGGTATCCCGGGGTGTATTAGAAGAGGGGTGGTTGGTCAGTCAAGAGAGGTCTTCCTCCCCCTCTACTCTGCCCTGGTGAGACCACACCTAAAGTATTGTGTCAAGTTCAGGGCCCCTCAGTTCCAGAAGGACATACAACTCCTTGAAAGAGTCTAGCACAGGGCCATCAAGATGATGGAGTGGAACATCTTCCTTATGAGGAAAGGCTGAGGGAGCTGGGTCTCTTTAGCTTGGAGGAGACTGAGGGGTGATCTCATTAATGTTTATAAATATGTAAAGGATGAGTGTCAGGAGGATGGAGCCAGGCTCTTCTCAGTGATGTTCAGTGATAGGACAAGGGGTGATGGGTCCAAGCTGGAGCATAGGAAGTTCTGTGTGAATATAAGGAAGAACTATATCACTGTGAGGGTGGCAGAGCACTGCAACAGGCTGCCCAGAGAGGTTGTGGAGTCTCCTTTCTGGAGACATTCAAGACCAATCTGGACATGTTCCTGTGTGATTTAATCCAGGTGATCCTGCTCGGGCAGGGGGATTGGACTAGATGATCTTTTGAGGTCCCTTCCAACTCCTGACAGTATGTAATTCTGTGATTCTGCAATTCTTTTCTTCACATCTTCACTGAGATGAAAATGGAAAGATTACACTTTTATTTTGAAAAAAAATATTTACTAAAAATAAGACTATTATCAGCCTGCGAGTTAAAGCTATTTTGAGTTTTGATACATGGCAATAGCATTACCTAAGAACAATAATTAAAAAATATGGGATCACTTTTGTCTCAAGAATTTAGCAGCAATTTAGAAATAAATATTTTGATGTTTTAAAAACCATTATTTCAATAGCTTAATATTAATTTAGCATTTACTGTGTTCAGTGTTCACTTATTTTGTTTTAATTAATCATCTGTAACTGATAACATTCAATAAAATTTGTTTTACTTCCATGTTCTTGCACCACATTAGAACAGTAAGTGTTGAGGGATAATATAGACTACTGGCAAGAAACAAAGGAAAACAAGAATAAGAAAGACGTTTTTCTATGGTAATTTCTTCACAATGAAACACTACAAGAGTATGAGTAAATTGTCTCTGCCATCTATTCTTAATGTCATTATAATTAAAATATTTCACTTGTCTATATTACATTGCATTTCCTTCCCCATTCCTGCCTTGTTAATCTGTTTTATTGATCTTTCCTCATCTTTCCTCAGCTGTTTGTATGGTTTGGGTTTTTCATTATTGTTGTTTTTGTTATTATTGCTGTTGTTGTTATTATTATTATTATTATTATTATTAGCAGTAGTAGTAGTAGTCTATTTTGAAAGAGCACTTGAAGCTGAGCAAGATATACCAGGGCATTGTAAATGGAACAAGATGCTGTACAAATAATTGAACTGGGCACTTTTTCTCAGTAAGCACATGATCGGGAAATGAGATATCAGTAATACCAACACTCCTGTTAGGACTTAGCTAACTAAAAGTTAGTTAGCTTGATTGTAAAACTAAATTTATTAAGTTAATTATGCTTCCTCTCTTTTGAGCTAGAGAATATATATGTGAAAATGTATTTTGATGGGATATATTCCCTTTGAGATAGTAGGTAACCTTTTGGGACTGATAATGTTCTAGGTAATTACTTTATGGAAATTAGATTCATCTTACATTGTGCAGTCCCTCAAGGTGTCACAGTTCTTCAGTAGGGTTTCAAGTGAGATCTTTAGGATTACAGAAATGCTTGACAGAGGGAAAACGTTTGCATTTATGTTCATTTTGTATCAAGGTTAATTGCATTCTAAGTACAGAGAAAGTGCTGGTGACCATAGTTGCTTGACACTTAACCTCATCACATTTAAAAGAAGTTAACTAATTTGAATGAGGCAATAGTGTCTGTTTTTATTAGCAGTATCCCCCAGTGTTTATTAGCTATATTGCAACAAATTACATAAGAGATAAAGTTTTGAGAGCAATTACAAAGACGTGGGGAAACACACAGAAAGAGACAAAACCACTGTGAGCATCACAGCTTGATATTTACCATCTCTTCTTGCAGCATAATTCAAATCAAATATAAAGAAATAACTAAAAATGTTAAAATAGATTATATAGTATATTTGAACCAACATGTTTTTTTAATCTTTTAGTTCAAACATTTCAGATCCAATGTCAGTTATCTAAAGCAAATAGGTACTTCAAGAGCCTACATTGGGTAGATATAGATACAGATTTTCTTAAATTCTTAGAGCTAAGGTCTTTTTTTACAGCCCCGGAATTCCAATATTCCCTTGTGCAGTCTTAAAGCAAATAACAAACATCTCTCTGACTCTGATTTCATAATGCAAAAGTGTATACAGAATACAAAGATATGAAAATAATGTAAGTATAGAAATATCCACAAAATATCTTACTTAAATGGACCGCTGTGAATATTAAAAATTGTGTACACATTCAGTGGAGGAGAATTAAGCACAGCTGATAAGTTTTTCAAAATCTTCTCAATTTCTATTTGGCTTTCTCTGTATAAAAGCTTCATTATTGGAATAGGCAATTCACAAGTGTCAAATCTTCTCCTCTGAGTTTTCCAGAAACACCTGTTTAGGGATATGGTTTAGGAAAGGACAGGTATGGTTGGACACAATGATCTTAAATGTCTTTTCCAACCTAGTGATTCTGTGATATATAGGATGCTTCTATGTATTGATTACCAATGCTTTTTCCTATACTGCTAAACGGAAGCAGGAAGAAGGACTGATCCAACTCTGAAGCCAGCTAAGAGAATGTATTTGCTTCCATGCCCTGTTAGGTTTTCCAGTGGATTCATGTGGACAGTTAGTTTCAACTGTCCAAAAAGTACATGATATGTGTTCTGATTTCCTGCGTTCGTTTCATGTCACAGATGGTATAGTCCTGCCCTTCTGGATTTTTGTTCACAGGCATGAAGCAAGGGTGCTAGTTTATGTTACAGCTCTGTTCATAGCACATTCTCTACTTCTAGCTTTTACATTCGTGATCTTTTCCTATGTAGGAAAATATTTACATATAATATTATACATGTAATATTTATAATATTTCTTCTCAATATTTACAAGAAATCACAAACAATAGTGTTGTTTAATAGTCATGGTCTTATGCCCCTGTACACATTCTCCGGACCCACACAACAGCCTGAAGCTGGGGCATTTTATCCATGTCTCCACGTTAACAGCATAGTCATGTCACCAAGACTGACAGGAACATTCACAACTACAGGCATGATTATATGACATGAAGATTTAATGAAAACTTCTGATCCCAAATACCTTCCTGACATTCTTAACACCATGATAATGTTTATTGTGTTAAAGCAGATCTTGTAAAGCAGATACATAAGATTGTTTCTTGTCTCAACAGTCCTCCAACCCTGTTCCCTCTTGGAGAGCAGGATGTTGTATATGTCAACACGTAGCAGATGCTCAGACAAGGGGATGTCAGAAACTTTGACCTTCCTGTTGAAAGACCACTCCAATTGGTCATGTAGCTCTTTTCCTCTGTTTAAAGATTATGTATTTGTAAGGTCCCTCACTGTTCTGTGTGACTGCCAGAAAAAATCAAACAAACAGATTATTGTTACTGTTATTTAGATCAATTAAATAGCACTGGGGTTTTTTTGTTTATAATTTTGGAATGGGGGACAGGTTGAAGGATTCTGTGTACCCCACCCCCAACGGCTTTTACAATAATGACAGATAGGCAGAAACTCTGATTAAAACACAACTTTACATTATAGGAGACTACTGGCCCAGTCTAAAAATTTTGCAGTGTACATACTGTTTAAATTAATAGTGAGCAATAGAGTCATACAAGCTGACTGCTTCAAGACAGAGATAACTGCAATCACAAAGTTCAAACAGCTGGTGTAAATGATTAAAAATTTGCTTTAGACCCCAAACAAATGTCTCATAAGCTTCATGCAAGATAACCTGATATGGGTTAATAAATCTGTGTTCTGCATATTACATAGCCCAAAATCTGTTTTTCTGTTTTGTTATTTTATAAGCCAAGATTTCATAAGTAACATCCCCACAAGCCACCACCATGCTGTCTGCTACTCCTCTTTACCTTGGTCTTGGAAAAATTACCTTGGTAATTTTACCTTGGTCTTTCAGCTCTGCAACGTCTCCATTGCCCTGACTGATCTGCTTGGTCTTATTATGGTGTCTGAGATGTGTGTCCCAAAGCTTGTGCCTTTCTGCTTTGGCAGTAATCATATACCAGGATGGACTTGACTGCATCCTGCATGGGCAGAAAAGGGACAGATACCTCACCATGGTCTTCATGGTCTGAAGGGAATGTCTGCTCTGGTACCTCTCCCTCCTTCTTCACTGACCTGGGTGTCTGCAGAGTTGTTACTCTGACATGTTCTCTCTCTTCTTTCTGGCTGTGACTGTTCTTGGTATTGCACAGTGGTTATTTTCCCTTTCTTAAATGTTATCCTGGAAGAGTCATCACTGTGGCTGATGGGCTTGGCCTTGGCCAGTGGTGGGTCCGTCTTGGTGCTGGCTTACATTGGCTTGGTCAGACATGGGGGAAGCTTCTCACAGGAGCAACCCCTGTGCTACTAAAGCCTTACCACACCAAAGAAAGTTCTGTAGGTATCAACTCTAACATTTATTTTCATAAGAATTAAATAAAGTGGGCTGATTTCTCAAATTGCTATGAATACCTACTTTATGACTCATAAATAGTTATTTACATAAATTTTTACATACATAAAATATGATAACATATTTTTATGTCAAGAAAAGATTTAATAACTATTTTGGCTGCATAAAGCAGGTCAAAGTACACTGAAGAAAATAACATTTTTCATTTTTAGTTTTCATTTGAACAGAAGGACAGCTTTTATTCTTTCTTCAATGTCTACTCCATTTCCATATATTTATGAACATTTTGCTTCTCAGAAACTACTAGAGGCACAATCTGACACTTTGTTCACAGTAAGGTTGAAATTAACTTCAATTTAAATTTTATATTTAAACTGCATTGACGGTGTAGGTGCACACTCTAAAATAATCAATTTTTTGTGGAAAAAATGCTCTCCGTATTTTGGAAAACATGTTATTTTATTCAATGCAATAGCAGGCTGAACTTCGTACCCCTGAACTAGCACATAAAGTAGCTGAGCTGAGCCTTGAGAGACGTTGGAGGCATGAGCAGGAATTCTGTTTTCAGTAACCTCTTCCCCTCTGAGTTTTATGATGACACTGTCTACGCAGAGATAGATGTGGATGCATCCACAAAGCATGGTTGTCAGGGAGAGGGCAGGGGGAGAGTGGAGTATTTGGGGATTAGTTATTGAAGGGTGTTCAGAAAAGTAGAGGTATTTATTAACATTTTGTAAGTGTCTAGAATCGTGTTTTATTGATTAGATTGATGATAGCAGTCTTGACTGTATGGTTCATTGATTGCTGGCCAAATATATATGTCATGATGGACAGATGAGTAAACTGCATCTGTCCTGGTTTGAGTTAAAGCATGTGAACCGAGATTATTTTCTCTTTAACAAACTGGCAGCAAAAGAATTAGTAGACCAGACTTAGGTAAAAGTGATTTAATCAGATTGTCTCAATTCAAATAGAAGGATTATTGTGGGATTTGCACTAGGTTTAATGTAGTTCAATCTTTCTACTGCTGGAAGAACAAAATTAGGACAAATCATTACACTTAAGCACAAACATTATTTAAAGTCTGAAGTTTACTGAAATCAGTACAAAAAATCATATTGCTTTCAGCAGCTCTCTCTTAAGACTATAATTGCATTTTTTGAAATCCCCTTTTTACCTTATTTCATGCCTTGGTAATAGCAATAAAAGATTAATGACCTTAATAAACTGTGAAATAGAACACTGGAATCTGTACAAGCAAACACTATATACAGAGTCTACGCAAGAACAAGTTCCTAATGACAGTTTGGGGTTGTTTTTTAAATATTTTTTATGTTTTCTCATACATACACGTTCTCATCATTAAATTTTTCTAATATTTCATAGTTCTTTTAATACTATTTGCAATTGACACTAAAATTAAGGTTATAAATAAAAGTTTCTGCTAAAAGAAGAGACATAGCTCATAAATTTATGCAGTTTTTCAATAACAGAATTTCTAAAGTAACCTAAAAGAGCATTTTAATAAAGCTAGGCGATAGACATTGTGTATCCTGCACAATAGAGGTTAATATCCAGAGAATATTCCTAATTATATAACTGATTCATGGGCTTATGTCTGCTTGCCTGATGGAGACATTTAAATTAAAAGTTACCCATACCCTTACGTAGCATTTTTCCTTTCCAAGTGTTTAAATATAAATCCTACAAAATAATGCTTGTACAAAAGTACAAAATACAAATTTTATTATATAAATACACCTATTGATGACCAAAGCTAGAGACTGTTATACTTCAAATTTTCAAAAACTCTTTCTGATTATGTTGGTTTGTGCCAAAAGCAGACCAGAAATTCTGAAATGCTGGCTCACCAGAACAGAGAAGTTATCCACCTTCTCTACATTTCATAAAGTTTTTGGTCTTATGGCTATTCCCCTTTGTTAATCCTGTTCTGCTTCAGTTCCCCCAAACCTGAGGGAGACCAACAGGAAAGCTGGGTAAGGGCTGTTTGTAAGGGAATGTAGTGATTGAACAAGGGGCAGTGGTTTTAAACTAGAGCAGGGTGGGTTTAGATTTGACATTAGGAAGAGGTTCTTTACTCTGAGGGTGGTGACACCCTGGAACACGTGTCCCAGTGAGGTGATGGGGAGCCCGCATCCCTGGAGGCATTCAAGGTCAGGCTTGAAGCTCAGAGCAATCTGATTGAGTTAAAGGGGTCCCTACCCAGCTTACTGCAGAAGCTTGGATTAGATATCCTTTAAGGATCCCTTCCAACTTAATGCATTCTGTGATTCTATGATTTATATCAATGATGTATCCTCCAGGATCTTCATGATTGTTTTGTTAGGGAGACTGTGCATGCCAGCCATAATCTGATGGAACTTCTAACATGAGGAAATAACACCAAACAAACAAACCAAACCAAACCAAACAACCAAAAAAAAAACCAAAACAAAAAAACCCAAAACAAAACCCCAAAAAACCAAACAAACCCAAAACAAAACAAACCAACCCAAACATTTTCTTCAAGTAGAATGTTATTACTTTTACTTTACTACTTACATAATGAGTAGAGGAATACATTCTTTATCAGTCTAGTGTGGCATTTGTGTTATTTTAATGCTTCTATTGACACCTCATATACAGGTCTACTTTAGTCTCTGAAAAAAAACCCCAAACAAACCAAAATAACAAAAACTGAGATGTAATCTTCCCTGAAGTTTAAAAGGCTTCTGATATATATTTCTAGTCTATGTCCCTTTGAAGATTTGTATCCAAACAACAGACAGAACAAGTTAAAATTCTTTTATCATTTTTCTCAGGAAAACTCTTTCCAAAAGTCATGTTCTCTTCCACAATGTTAATTAGGAGTCATATTCCGCACACCCCCCACCCCCGCCTCAGGTCATTCTAACAGAAGAGACACATTTGTAATATTTATGAGGCAGATATTTACATGTATCACAAAATCTGCTTATGTTGACCAGTGTTTGAGAAGCATGCCTGTGTCTCTGTAAGAAACACGATTTTCCTGGAAACCTTTAATTTCATTCTAAGTAGCACTGAAATTTTAAAAACTAATTTAGGTTTCATACTTCCATAATCACAGGTCTTCATGATTTTGAGGGTCTTTCCCTGCCTTGAAGATTTTATGATTCTCTGATTCTAACCTCTCTGCATTCAGACATTTAACACCTTTTCATGGAATCTTGGAATGTTTTAGGTGTGAAGGGACCTTTAAAGCTCA
>VXBZ01006330.1:48297-61394 GCA_013399135.1 Heliornis fulica | reverse complement strand
CCGCAGCAGTAAGCAGGGACAACTTTACTTTTCTTATTTTATTCATTGCAGAACCTTCAGTATTACTTAAGCATGTCACAATGTATATCTGCAGCATCTGTCAGTTGTTTACAAGTATTTACCTATGCAATCTGAGTAGTTTCAAAGAAAAACTATGAATAAAATTATTTTTAAAACAAATTATCATATAAACCTGCATTTTCCCCCAACTGCTTAGGGGTTAATCTGACAGCTTGGAAAATAGAACTTAATTTTCTGAAAATACTGAAATGTACTAACAAGACTAATTAATTCAGAGTGAAATCTATCTTTTATCAATTATCCTCTTTAATTACATACTTCTGCTTTAGAAGCAAGGAAATCATGGACTGAATCCCAGTTTTGAGTTATGTGAAGCTGGGGGTTGGAGGGAAGCGAAGTAGCTACTTTTTTGTCTTCTCCATAGTAGGTTTTCTGTATTGGTAACAAATAGATACAGACAGACAGAAAGCAAGCAGTTTGAGCTGCTCTCAGATCAAATTTCTCTCAAAAGAATAAACTATACCTAATGTACCTATAAATAGATCCACATTTGTACTACATAGATTTGCACAAAAAAGTCTAATAAATTTCAGTCTTATTATTTCTCTTATTTTGAAAAGAAAAGAGAGTCAAGTCTGATAAATGAGAAAAACAGTGAGAAAAAGATCTTAGTTATCCTTGAGTAATACTATTAAATTGTTTTTTTTTATGTAATTCACTATTTTTACAAGATGGATTTCACAGTTGAATAATCCTATGTGTTTACAGTCTATGAACCAAGGCTAGCTTTGACACATCTTAGTTACTTAACTTTTGCTCAAACGTCTGAAAAATTTGCTAAGCGGAGAAAATGTCTGTACATTGGAGTCATCCAAGACAGGAAAAACAAAATTTCAGAGAAAGCTAATACCTTTGAGGCATGAATCTTTCACAGCTCAGGATTTCTAGCAGGGAAAAAAAAAACCTGATAGGAAGGTTTATAAAATCCTAAAGCTCCACTCCCCCCGCACCAAAAAAAAACCATCAACACCTGAACCAGTAAATCAATTAACCCCAAACAAACCAACAATGAGACAGAAAGCAGCAAGTCAGTAAATGTCAAGGGCTGCAAGAAGCAATAGAGTCTCAACCTTTTAATGTCCTATTCTTGCCTAGCTAGCAAAGACTGCTGGGTGTTTTGTTAAAGGTTCTGATCATGCTATTGCTGAACCTAGTGTCTGACTAGTCTTAGATATTTAATGTTTGTATTAGCTAATAAACGATCCTGTTGGTTGTGCTTTTAAGTTATGTATGTCTTGCTTGTGAAGATTTGCATGTTGTGATGTGATATGTAACCTGGTATGTTGTGTGCTGTCATGGTTTAGTCCTGGCAACAATTAACAACTTAACAATTTAGCAAATCAACAATTAATTACCATACTGCTGCTTGCTTGCCTTCCCTGGTGGAATGGGGGAGAGAATCAGAAGAGTGAAAGTGAGCGATCTCAGGGGTTCAGATAAGAACTATTTAATAGGAATCATACAATAATACCAATATCAGTAATAATAATGTGATGAGCAGCACAATTTCTTTCTACCCAAAGTTGATGCTGCACGAGCCCCCCCCAGCTACTACACGAGACCCTCGAAAAATATATGCCCCATTAGCCCAAACACACAAGCAAAGCAAAACAAGGAACTCATTCATCTCCTCCCATCATCAGGCCAGTGTTCAGCCACCACATTGAACTTGATTTAGGCAGTGAATCAGGCTGCCCAGGGAAGTGGTGGAGTCTCCATCTCTGGAGGTATTTAAAAAACAGTTAAATGTGGTGCTCAGGGACATAGTTTAGATTATAGTGATGGTCAGACTTGATGATCTAAAGGGTACCTTCCAACCAAGATGATTCAATGATATTGTGATGCTGCACAAGACCCCCAGCTGCCACACCAGGCCTTCAGCTGCTGCTCCAGGCCTGAAACCCACCCACCAGTTAGAAAAGGAACGGAATATCCCATTGTCCACTTTGGGTCAGGTCTCTTGACTGTGTCCTCTCCCAGTCCCCTTCTCAGTATGGGAAGATGAAAAGTCCTTGAGTATTTGGCAGCAACTAAAACCATTAGTGTGCTATCAACACTGCTCTCATCCTAAATCCAAGATGCAGCACTACACCAGCTGCCAGAAAGAAAATTAACTCTACCCCTGCCAAGAGCAGGACAGTTGTGATGTGCCTGACTGTAGCGCAATAGAGATGGAAGGTTACAGGAGGAAACAGAATGCTATTCTTTTCTTTTTTGGTCCAGCCAACCCAGGTACATTGTGTTTATGGCTGGGAAGGCTGTCATGTTTCCTTTCCAAGACTCTGTAATTGATAAACCTGCCCTTAGGTCTCAATGTGTTTAAAAGATAGGCACTTCTATATTGGCTTTTTAGTGACATGGGTGCTACAAGAAACCCTGATAATGTGCAGATATTATTTGGTTAAGAAAATCAAAATATTAATGAATACTGTGTTGACTCAGGTTTTTTTATAGTCCTATGAATAAAAGAAATGTTCTCATAGAAAGAAGGAAAAAATTCTACATTAAATAGCTATTCAAATAATTTATCTAAATCCAGTAACTTTGACAATGACTAAGCTTTTCAGGCAAGCAACTTAAAACATCAACAACTTAAAAAAGTTAATACTCCAATTAAATATTTATTTTATATTTTTATTATATTTTGCTAGAAATAGTGATTTTATAATTTCAAGTCAGAGTGATTAACACTCCAAATTTTTAAATCTCATTCTTCATGCAGACAAGAGACCATGGGACTTTCTCATTAGTAGGTCTCTAGTGAGCAAAAATATAGAATGTTTTGATTCTTACTAGAACAAAATTAAAATGTTTTAGTAGTGCCATACTCTCATTTTTCCCAGTAAACAGTGGTAACTAAAGGAGCCATGTTTTCTTTTTTTCAGAGGGTGAGAGGATTTCTGTTGTTTATAGCCACAGTACAGAAACCATCACTCATTGCCACAGTGACTGGAAGTGATATAGTTACCATATGCTCCAAAATTACTCCAACTCTTACCAGTATTGTTTTAAATTCTAAATTTCATTTTACTGTTCTTTCTCAGTTTTTCTGTGGTATGAAATGTTCCTTTCTGCTTCAGTGCTGGTTATCCAACAAAGGTCCTGGATCTGAGATTGTTCCTCATGACGGTGATGAATGAGTGTTGTAAGAGATCAGCCACGTGGGGAGAAAGAGTAAAGTGACTGCAGTCGCCACTTCTGCCTGAAATCACAGAAGTCACATTCCTCGTCATTTAGCAGAAACAGGCTGATACACTTACCTACATATATCTGCCACAACCAACTTCTTACATTAAAAATGCAGCCAAGAGGACAAGCATAGTTCTTCATAAATAT
The DNA here is from genome assembly GCA_013399135.1 of Heliornis fulica. Lineage (NCBI taxonomy): Eukaryota > Metazoa > Chordata > Aves > Gruiformes > Heliornithidae > Heliornis > Heliornis fulica. Next base: position 57,977 of record VXBZ01006330.1, on the reverse strand, counting down.
CCCCTGCATGTTTCATATTCATAGCTAAATTATCCCCACTTTACTGCTGGCTCTGCATTTGTACAACAGCCCTGCTGATCTCCTGGAGGAGACAAAAGAAGGAGCTGTAATCTGCTGGTATTTTGGCAGCTGATGATAACAGCACGCTCAAACTGCAGTAATAAATTCCCATTCCTTGTATAAAATCACTCATCAAGAGGACAATAGTTGGCAAAATGTTGCTGATTTGTGTAGGTGCATCATATTAATTTATTTATTATTCTTGCATCAAGGAATCCAGACATTTCCATTGCCAGAAGAATTAAATCAGAGATGACAAACCAGCGCACCAGGCAAATTCTGTGCTTATTTTTTAAGTATCCCCTGTCGAACTTAAAGAATTGTCCAGCACTCTGTGATTTATAATAAAATATTCTGATAATAAACTCATCAACATCTATATTCCTCTTGTCCCATAACTTAGTAACCCAGTGCTCCATTCGATAGCTCCGTACAGTTCAGAACCAGTGAATATTACAAGATACCAGAATAAAAAATGTACTTTAAATGTCCTGGGGTTTTTTGGGGGTTTATTTATTTATTATTATTATTTTTTATTTTGTTGTTATTTTATTTTGGTTTATTTTCTATTACTTTGTAAAAGGTGTCTTCTGCAAAATCACAAAATTTACTGCTCTAGACCTCATTTATTTATTTATTTATCTATCTGCTTATTTATTTATTTTCCTATGAGTTTATTTATTTTTTGTTTATTTATTTGTTTACTCCTAAGTTCTGCATCATGGTGACCCTTCCTCTGAATAGGTCAGATTGTCATGGATCCAAGATTTTCTGTTTGCTGCAGTTTTTAGATCCCCAAATATCACAGCAATATTTTTGTTTCTGGAATATCTTATGACTGTAGAGATTTTTATCATTTGTCAGCAAAGCACAAATTTTAACTTACTAGTAGTGAGTACAAGTCAAAAACTGTATTTATTCATAAAGTTTTATCAGAACTTAATATCTGTTGCTAATAGTGACTCCTCATATCCCAGCATATTTGGATCTGCTGTAAGATTTCCAAGGGACTAAATGAGTAAAATCCTTTCCCAGGTAAAGGCATTGAGGAAATAATTTGAATAGTCTTTCTTATTCTCATCCTTCTGAGCCTCATTCAAACATCAGATGGTACGTTGAGAGTCTTCAGACAATAGATTCACTTTTGAGAGGGACTTATTTATTTATTTATTTTATTCCTGAGTGATTACCTGGCCTAGTCTTCTATACATGTTTGCACTGAAAATTTGAGGTCCAATATATCCGACTCTCATTTATACTTTTGACATTTCACTCCATTTTGACAAGACAGATTTAAAGCACTTTAGATCTTAAAGTACTTTTGGCATAACAGTATTACTGGGTGTAACTGAAAGTTATCCCATTTTCATGGCATAGTCCACTGACACTCCTATGAAAGGCCTAGAGGGTAACATATAAAAAATTAACATTTGGCCTGTGGATTTATATCTGTAAAATATTGGCAAACACATGTGTCTATAATTTTTGAAGTATTTAAAAACAAAATATTTTAAATCCTTTTATTAAAAAAGAAAAAAAATAGCCATAGTATTAAAATAAAACTTCTTGAATTTCCAGACTGTTTCTTGTTTGACACCCAAAACTCAGGACCAAAAAATTCTGTCTACAGTGATAAAACACTAAGTAAAAAGTTGGTAGAAAACATCCTGAACATTAAATTACTGGGCAGAAAAAATGATAAGTTCCTGATAAAAGATTGCAGTTTCGAATCTTAAAAAATTTTGCTCCACTACTTCATTCAGAAAAATCTATATGTTGAAAATAGGCTACAGTTACCCAAAGGAATATTTAAAAAATTCACAGGTTTTTAGTAAAATATGTCCAGTTGGATATTCAAATTCCTTAGCACTAATTTATAATAATTTAAAAATACCTCTCAGCTTAGAACTACATAAACATTTTTCTTTTGCTAGAATGTCAAAAAACATTGCAGCAAGACCTGGTTTGAACGATGCTATTGTTTCTTCTCGCTCATTTCACTTTCCTTGCACTTGGCAGAAGAGAACCAGCAGCTGAAGATACGTCTCACTTCTCTCTTTTAGAACCGTTTACAATACTTAAAATGTATCTGGATGCTATGATTGAGAGCTAGAGATCTCCTCTGTGTTATTTACAGTGCCCTTGTACCCCTTGGTACACTGCTCTTAGCTGCAAGTACAAAGCAACCATAACACAAAGATTTTCTTGTTTCTGCCAGAATTTTTTTTTTTTTAAACTTACTAAACTGTAAAGATTTCTTAAACGCTTTTTCAAGCTTTCTGACACTTCCATGCTCAGTAGGAGAACATCACAGCAAAGGCATTATTTGTTGCAATCCTTTGTTATAGCAAGTGCTGCTGTTAGGAAGCTCTGTGTCTCTTGAAAAGAAAAGATTTCTTTTCAGACTTTTTTTTTCTCTTCTAACTACTTTTCATTTACTGATGCTATTACATTATCCTTAACTTACACTTTTTTTTTTCTTTATAGAAGTATAAAGTAAGGGAACACAATAGTGTTTTGTTTGGTGGTTGTTTTTCAGATTTTTTTAATTTTTTTTTTTTTTTTGGCTGTAGATTTCTGATATTTGCTGGTGTATCAAAAAGCTGTCATGCCTAACAAGGAGAGGAATATTTCTTTTGGTGATGCAACTTGCCTTTATCTCAGTTATGCCATTTTACTTAATTTCATTTTTTCTATGGATGAATGGTGGGCATGGTGCTCTCTCTACAGATGGTCTGTAAAGCTATTACTTGAAGCAGTCAGCCAGAAGGTAGTGCGGCTGGGACACAGTTGGCAGTATGCTCTACTCATCAAATATGTCATATGATTGTTTATGTGGTAAAAATAGAAATAATTTTGAAAAGAATTATATATATATATTATCATCAAAACCAACTTTTATGTAGTTAACCAAAAAACCTCAATTTCATTTTTGGTGTGTATATTCCAGTTCTTTCTTAGCCGTGTCCTAGCTTTGGTTGACTTTATAGAAATACATATTAAACAAAAACTGTTGTCCCCAGCATGTGCTCTTACGGCCAAAATATTACCTTAGGTGTTCTGTTGGAATTCTTCTACACTTTTATGAAGCATTTATTAGGTATGTATAATGAAATTACTGGCACTGATAATTTCAGCAGTAGTTTAGAAGTAGTCTTGATTGCTGAATTTCCAAGGATATTATCTGTAACAGATGATTTGATTTGATTAGCTGCATCTTAACCTCTTTAAAATCGTGCATATTAAGTAGATGAAAACAACTCAAATCCCCATTTCATGTGGGTTTTTTTCTGTTCTTTTAAGACAACTTGATGCTTGGTACAGAACCTACACAAATTCTGGGGACAGGAGTTTGCTTAGCATCGCTGTGAACCTCCCTCACTGGCCTCTCTCCTGCCTGGGCTGTCTTATTCTTTTCCTGTTTTACAGCGGGTGAGCAGAGTCGGACCATTCTCTTGCCCAGCAGAGTCATTCAGGGGTATCAGGTGTACTCTGTTTCAGGACCGAGTGTCAGAGTGAGACGATTGAAATCAATGGAAATACTCTGCTGGGTTGGGAAAGATAGTCATGGACCTAATTTTTTGCTTTTCTGTGCTGGACCCCACTGAGGCTGGTTTAAAGCAGAATAGACAACACTGTCAACTAGAGCAGCTCTTGAAGAGACCTTCTTGAAGATTTTCTATCATTGGCCTATTATAGAGACTGCTTTAAGTAGGTCAGCCTTGTTCTCCCCCTTACTATAGATTTACCTATGCAACATTTTCACTAGATTTACTAATCTAGTAAATCTAAAGATAGTTTTTTTCTAATAGATACTTAAAGTTTCTATTTTATACAATAGGAATTTGACCTGTGACCTTATGAATTTCTTATCTTTAAGCACTGCAAAAGTATCATCCTCCAGAATTTTATATCTCCATAGGTTATTATAGGATTTTATGCTCTTTATCACATTGCATTTCATTTAGCCAGCTATATCTAGAGAAGCTGAATGTGAGCCTTTGAAAATGTACTGCAAGAAATTAAGTCATTCACCTGATTAAACATGAAAAGTATATTTTGCAATTGTCTTAGAGAACTAAACATTGCCAATATTTGGTCCACGTGGTGTTCAGATTAAATAAGCAATAAGTAAAATTGACACTTCATAGACTAATCAATCAAGGAAACTGTTGAGCTACATATATTGAGGCGACTGAAAAAAATAAGAAAAATGATTATCACTATTAACTATCATAATATAGAATACATAGTAATATATAATTCTAAAATAATCATAATAATAATGATGACAATAACAACAAGAACAAACATCAGTATAATGCATACAATGGCCATGTTCATTGTATTCCATTAAACAGTGGAAGAAAATATTCCCAGTCTCTGGGATTCAATCAACTCCCCTGCTGGCTGTTAAAATGGCCGCAGGTATGCCTTTGGCCTATGACAACTACCGGTCTATAAAAATCTTGGTCAATGAGTCTTGATGACACATCATTCCCAGTAGACGGCTTTCATTTGTCCACCTGTTTTGGAGAGTAAAACATTTGTATTACTACAGATTTCAGCTGTTCCATGCTGTCCATCAGACCACATATTTAATTTATTTTTAGGGACATAGATAATATGGAAAACAAAAGGAGTAAAACAATATCTTCAAACCTTGGAGGATAAACCTCACTATAAAGTGCAGCAATTGGTATAAAAAGATAAAGGACATATACTCCCATTTTGAGATGGGCATAGATAAATGAGACCCTGAAGTGGCAGAAATAGATATACAAAGACTGTATGAAATGCTACAGAGATAATAGAGGTAAAATGGATAAAATCTTGGACTAAAAGTAATGAAAAAATCCCTAGTTACAGAATATGTGAAGAAATTTTATCATGAAATGATAAACTGGAAAACATAACAATTTACAAAAATACCAAAGAGAAAAACACACAAAAATAGTCATAATAGGCACAAAAATTTGTCAAGAGTTATATGTCATCAACAGAATGGACTAATTGGATATATGTAAAAAGAAGTGCTCTAATTGGAGCAGCTAGGGAAAAAAAAGTCAGAATTTAAGAGTGTCTCTGAGGCTGTAAGAAAGCTCAGACAAGATTTTTAATACCAGAACTATTTATAATTAAAATCTTGTATAAATATTGTATAAAATTAGATAATTCAAATTTTTTCTTATATAAGAATAGATTCTAAACACCTGAAGAAATAAATTTAGAATTATTTAAAAACATGGACATAGGTGGTTTAAGCTCACTACAATGTATAATAAGATTGAGAAAGTGTTCACACTTGTTAAATCAAAGGTGAAGAAATATTCTCCTTCGATCTACCTAAAGGCAAGTAAACAAAGATTCCCATACACTGAATGATACAAATGATGTATTTTTCCTAAACTCTTATTCTCACTTCCTGAACTTGTTACTAGAATACAGCCAAACTAGGGGAAAAAAAAAAAAAGCTGTACACTAAGTTTGCAAATTGTTCTTGACTTTTTCTTATGCATATCAGATGTAAAGGAACTGAGCATTTATAGGATATTTCAAGCTTCTGTGTCAAATTTTGGTGTCTATGAACTTAATTCATATTAAATAAATTAGTTCTTGGACTACTGTTTAGTCCAGAGAGGAGGTAGCACAGTACAGACCCCATCCACATGAATAAACTCCTTTCCACTCTCAGCGTGGTTGTATTCATGCTGTCATATAGAGCAGACCCAAACCTTTGTGAAGATCAGTGTGAGTCTATAGCCAGAAATGTGCTTGTACTTAGCGTTAAGAATAAACAAGACAGTCCTGTGATCTAGTTTTGACCACATATAATTTTTGCTCACTCCTTATTTCTGTTTGTGTTGCTCCAGGAAGGCTTGTCTGCAGAGGGACACATAAAAATATGGATGAGAACAAATTGTTGCCATTTGGTGTCAGGGATATTAAGTCCTTCATTTCTGACATTATCTGCTGTAGGAACTAATGACCTATACAAGTAAACATGGGTTTCATGATGGCTACTTCTGTTTATAGTACTGAGGTACCCCATGCAGTACTTTCTTTAATAGGCAGATCTGTACTCTTGCTATCTCTAGATTTCCTTAAGGTAGTCTGGTAGAGGTCTTCCCTGAAAAACTACATGTGCATAATAAGTTTGTAGATATCTACAAATATCTACAGTATGTATCAATTTGCAATTACTAGCTACTGAAGAAAACTTAATTCTTCTGAGTTTAGAACACAGCAATAGGTATATGGGCTATGTTGTGTATAAAGAAATTTAGTCCTAATGCATATTTAAATCACACTGAAAAAAGATCAGGAAGCAAGCAAATAAGACAATAATAATAAAATAAAGTTGTTAAAAATTAACTTTTTCTTCTTTGCAAAATCTGTTCAATGTTATTTAAAGCCAACAAGTAGAACTGTGCAACTGTTCACATACGTGTATACTGAAAAGGATGAAAACACATTTGAAACTTTTTTAATAGAATAAAATACATAATGCATGAAGAATCTCATAGCACTGTAGAACATTTTCTCCGGTCAAAAGGTAAAAAATAAAAGTTGCAAAGACAAGTAAGGCTAGCAGTCTCATTAGATTTAAGTGGTTAGCTTTTGATTTTCTTTCCTTTCATCTTGGCAGAGTTCCAGGTCAAATTACTATCTACAGAAACAGCAAGATTCAATATTCTGTCTCAACATTATCTCTTGGATAGCAACTGCTTAAACTCAAAGTCAAATTTCATAACTGAGAATTTTGTTCCAGGAGATGAACCATGAAGGAAAAAAAAAAGCCACAGATCACAGGTTTCTTAGGCATGGAGAAATAAAGGAAAAGCGACGCATTAAGAACATTTCCTACAAAAAAGGCTACTGTTTGGAGCAACCATTTAGGAATGTAGTAAGAGTTTCTAGATGCTAGCAGTGAAATGGTTTGATAAAAGTGGACTATTCTCTGTATCACTGTATAAAACTTTCCTTTCACTAATATGTTAAATCAGTCATGGAGAGACACTCCAAGAGCATACAACATTTCTTATTATAAGTAAACCAATAAAAAACTCACAAATATCCCAACCAACCAATCAAAAAACCTCAAGTAGAAACTTGATAACTGGACATGCCTGGGAATTTATAAAAACTTACCTCAGGATAATGGTTTCAGGTAATAAATATTAATAATCTGTACACACTGTGGTGAAATAACTCACATTTATAGGTAAGCAGAGCGTAGTCATTGCTGTCAATCCTCTGAAATAATTCACTCAGTGTACAACAGCTGTCAAAAGTGAACAAAATTCTTGGCATCATCAGAAAAGCCAGAGAGCCAATGGAGTCATAATGCTGCTGTACAAAACCTTGATGTATTTTCATCTTAAAAACTGCACAGTTCTAGTCTTTGCATCTCAGAATACAGTTGAGTCAGAAAAGGTACAGAAAATAGCAGCTAAAATGATATAGGAGATAGGGCAGCTGCCTAAACTAAACAAATTAGGATTCACTTTAGAGACAAGAAAGCTGAGGGACTGAGCCAAGCTTTAAAAACTCATGAATGTGGCAAATTCACAACAGATTTTAAATATATCTAAACAAAATATTGCTTTGTGGAACAGATAATGAACTTCTGTGAGCCTGCTGTCATAGGAGACAATTACCACTAGTTTTGAAATAGGATTAGACAAATAAATTTACAGGAGACAGATATGAGAAGGAACAGCAAGGGATGTACCTTCTTAGAACCCCAGAACAACTGGGGATTCCTCTTAGCTTCAAGGACATGATAGGGGTCTCCAGGGAACAGTCAAGTTCTTCTGTGTTTTCTTCATGACATCTCCCATTGTTATTCCTGAAGAGAATATACTGGGATAGCTGAATTGCTGTTTCTCTCCTTACTGGTCTTGAAGGTCCCAGGCACCCCTCAACCACGTGCTGATGATGCTGTCACAGAAGAGGGGAAGTGTAACAGCACACAGATCACTGTCTATAAACACGAGCAGTTACAAGTCCTAAGTAGTCCAGAATTGCTGGTGGATTGCAAAACCAACAAGCCTCCCATGGTCAGTGACCCCACCACCATTGTATGCTGCTTCTGACGACTCTGTGATTGATATTCTCTTCCATGCTTTGAGTCCAGATTATAATTGTTATATTGATACCGGAACAAAGTATTAAGATTTGACCCTGTCTGTGGAGTGTCCAGCTGATTAAGAACTGTAAGCTAATCTGTGCTATGAAATTCTGTACTATGCTACTTGTAAAATTGTGCTACACTAATTCTGCTTATAAAAATCCTACACTGTTCTGATCACAACATTCTGTGCTATGCTAATAATAAAAATCTGTTAAAAAAAAAAAATACTAAAACTTACTGCCATCATCATACTGCCAAGGGTCCCCATAAGAACTTGTCTGTCCCCATGGTGTCAGGTGACAAGTCTTTATGCTTTTAACTAGAACGATCTTAATCTTGCCATAAGGAGTTGGAGAAGCAATTGAAATGGAATTAAAGAAATTATTAAAACCATGGATGGCTTTCATAGATTTTCCTCCAATCTTCTGGAGTTATTTGGATGTGTCATAAAATTTTGGAGCTAGAATAAACAGATGATAAATGCATCTGACCATTGAAAAGCTCTTTAACAAGTTCTTGCAGGGTTGTGATTTTTTTTTATTTTTTTAAGAAACAATGAAACTATGCAGAAAGTTATAAAATAATTGCCACAGAGCACAAAAATAAGATCATAATGTAAGAAGCACAAAACAGGATGGCAAAAATATAGTGATCAGACATCTGGCATTCTGTAGTATGACTGCTACTATTTGTAGAATGTATTATTGATTCAGAAAAAGAATTAAAAATATTTATGAAAATTCTGACTCCATATAAACAATTTGTCTTATAGACAAATTATTGTTGAACTGTATGATTTTTAACTGTCCCATCCATTTGATGGATGCAATAAGATTCACAATATAGTCTTCAGGAATCATTAATCCAGCCACCACATAGAATGATTAGGGTTAGAAGTGACTCCCAGAGGTCATCTAGTCCAACCCCCCTGCAAGAAGCAGGGACATCCCCAACTAAATCAGGTTGCTCAGGGCCTCATCCAACCTGGCCTTGAACGTCTCCAAGAATGGGGCATCCACCACTTCCCTGGGCAACCTGTTCCAGAGCTCCACAACTCTCACAGTAAAGAACTTTTTCCTAATATCCAATCTAAATCTCCCTCCCTCTATTTTAAAGTCATTACCCCTTGTCCTGTCACAACAGGCCCTACTGAACAGCCTCTCCCCGTCTTTCTTGTAGGCCCCCTTGAGGTACTGGAAGACCGCTATAAGGTTTCCATGGAGCCTCCTCCAGGCTGAACAGCCCCAACTCTCTCAGCCTGTCCTCATAGGAAAGGTGCTCCAGCCCCTTTATCATCTTTGTGGCCCTCCTCTGGACCCTCTCCAACTGGTCCATGTCCTTCTTATGTTGGGGGTTCCAGAATTGGACACAGTACTCCAGGTGAGGTCTCACGAGGGCAGAGTAGAGGGGGAGAATCACCTCCCTCGACCTGCTGGCCACGCTTCTTTTGATGCACCCCGGGATGCGGTTGGCCTTCTGGGCC
>VXBZ01006330.1:22785-48222 GCA_013399135.1 Heliornis fulica | reverse complement strand
GGACCCCTGAGGGACGCCACTCGTGACCGGTCTCCACTTGGACATTGAGTCATTGACCACCACTCTCTGAGTGCTGCCATTCATCCAGTTCCTTATCCACTGAGTGGTCCATCCGTCAAACCCATGCCTCTCCAGTTTAGAGAGAAGAATGTCGTGCGGGACAGTGTCAAAGGCTTTGCACAAGTCCAGGTAGATGACATCTGTTGGTCATCCCTTGTCCACTGATGCTGTCACCCCGTCATAAAAGGCCACCAGGTTGGTCAGGCACGATCTGCCCTTGGTGAAGCCATGTTGGCTGTCACCAACCACCTCCTTGTTCTCCATGTACCTTAGCATGGTCCCCAGGAGAATCTGCTCCATGACCTTGCCAGGCACAGAGGTGAGGCTGACCGGCCTGTAGTTGCCTGGGTCCTCCTTGTTCCCCTTTTTAAAAATGGGGGTTATGTTCCCTCTCTTCCAGAAAGAGTTGGGGAATGGTTACAGAGCAGCAAACTTCATATCTGAAAACCACATCTCGTGCCTATGTGTATCCCAAAATAGATGGGCCTGACCCTGCTGCTGTTGCTATGGAAATAAGGGCCAACATTTGAAGGAAAAGAGAGAATGTGGGAGTAAGCCATCTGAAAAGGATTTGTTCTTTGTACTTCCACCATTGTTAGAGGAACAAATGTCTGCTTAGTTGAACATGTACATTATTTCTCATCAGATTAATTGCCTATCCAATAAATCTATTGAGAATAAGGAGCAAGATGCCAAACAAAGAAAGATGTGAGGTCTGTGGTAATAAGTCCTCTTCTTCTGGAAAATATGTTTCTAAGATCATAGGGGAAATCCTAAAAAAACCCTACTGAGCATTCTGAAGATGAAAAAAGCATTACCTACAGTTCTTTCTGTGTATAAAATACATGATGAACAAAACAATTAATTTTGTATTATAAATAATTTTAGATTTTTAGTCATTACTAATATTTTAAATTTCTTTTTCCTTGCTTTTCTTTGACACATTACCTCCTGCTTCACTAAGATGTGGATGTTATTGTTTCTCTGAACTCATCGAGGATCACAGCAAGTATGAACATTTTATGTCAATATAAATGGAAGGTTTGAGAAGAAAGAAATCAAAATTTTGACCTTTCATTTGAGTAATTATTATTTAGATGTGACAGTCCCAGCTCTTTAAATTTTATGAAGAGTGTCTGCAGAAATTAGGGATTGAACAGTTCTTAAATTTTCTGATTCCATATTTGTTTGCTCAAATAAAGTTAATATTATAGAATAATTCAGTTGGGAAGGGGCTTGCTTTAAACTCTAGTTCAACTTCTTGCTCAAAGCAAGAGTAGCTCTGAGATCAGGCCAGGTTGCTCAGGGCCTTGTCCAGGCAAGTTTTGAAAACCTCTTCCCTCATGTGGAAAAAAGTTCCTCTTTATATCCAATCTAAACTTTCTTCTCAACTTATGCCTGTTACTTCTCAACCTCCCACCACATACCACTTTGAAGTGTCTGGCTCCATATCCATACATGTCAGGGACTGCTGTTAAGTGTTCTATGGCCTCTTCTCAAGGCTGAACAAACCCTGGACCCTCAGCCTCTCCAGATAGAACAAGTGCTATAGTCTAGCCATCCCGGTGGTACTTCCTTGGACTTAACCAATTGACTTGGACTTGAACCTCCTTGGACTTAACCAGTTGATTAATTAACTTAACTTACTTATGTCTTTTCTGCACTGGGGGGTGCCACACTAGAGCCAGTACTATTGTTGTCTGACAGATGTTGAATAAATTTTAAGGGACTTGCCTGGCCTTTGCCTGTGTTTCTGTTCATGAAGGTGCAGATGCTGTTGGCTATCTTTGTCTCTGGCTCACATTTAGTTCGGTGCCCCAAAGACCCTCTGGGACCTGAGATGCTCCCCAGCTTTTCACACTACACCCTATAGAAGTCCAGAATAGTTCCAGTGGGAAGAGACCTACATAGGTCATCTAGTCCAACTGCCGGACCTCTTCAAGGCTGACAAGTATGTTATTCAGGACATTTCCAAATACTTCTTAAAGATAGTCAGGCATGGAGCCTATTTCAGTTTTTGACCACTCTCAGTAAAAGCCCCAAAATCTTAATATCAAGTCTCAACCTCACCCGATGCAGTTTTGAGATATTCCCATATGTCCTGCCACTGGATGCCCGGTTGATCAGCGTCTCCTACCCTGCTACCTCTGGAAGATGCGAGGATCAAAGAGGTTACCCCGCATTGTCTCCCTGTCTCCAAGCTAGGTAAGCCCTGTGGCCTGGGATGGTTACTTGCTTCCCAGGGACATGAGCTTATATTTGCCCCTTGTTGGATTTTGTGATATTCCAGCTGGCCCCTTTCTCTAGTCTGTCACCTAGTGTGGCTGTGATGTGCTCCAGCATATCTGCTACATCCCTCACAATTTGGAGAAACCTGTGAACTTGATGAAAGTGCATAGTATCACATTCCCCAGGTCACTGGTGATGGTGTTAAACAGGACAAGTCACAGTACAGACACTGGCTGTACTTTGTTACCAGCTTCCAGGCAGACCATGAGCCATTAGCCACCACAATTTTTACCTGCCTAGTTTTCTTCCCATCTGGACTGTAATGTACCAAGTTAAACACAAGAGAAAGGGTGAAAAGTCTTGATAAAGTAGAGATTAAATGACATTCAGTACTCTCCTTTTATACACATTATTTCCATGCCTGAAGGCAATCAGGCTGCATTTTTATGTTCTCTTAGAAATTGGTGTTACTTTGCCAGAGCAAAGTAATCAAGAAATGTTTTCAAAATAGATTTGAGTTTTCATAATGTTTCATTTGAAAATCTGTAGAACTGGAACTTGCTAATTGCTTATTGAAAGACAGTATGATAAAACAAAACCCTGCCTAACCTTAACAAAACAGTCCAGAAAAGTATTTTTTTTTGCTAATTCATAGTAGTACTTACAAGACTATTGCAGACTACCAAATTTTTTGCAAATGACTAAGGATGCATATACAATTAACCATCAAGTTTTCCTCCACACAAAATATACTGTGCTCATTTATTTTGACAAGTGAGTTTTTACTTTAATTACTTACAATATAGTTGTAAATTGTACTAATAAATCAGGGATGTGCATCTCAGTAGAGCAAAACTTCAAAGTAGTATCAGCTTTCACTGCAACATTTTCCTATTAAATCTTTGGAAAAAGAAGTAAAACAACTGGATTACAAATAAATGAAATGGGAGTTCATAACAGCTGCTGAGAAGGAAGGTCACACTGAGTTTTGGGTGATTTCAAAGCAAGAAAAACAAGTGACAGTATGTAGGATATGTACAAAGAAGGCTACAGAGGGTAAACACCTTGTGACAATGATTTATCAGACCCCAGGATGGAAGGGGAGTGAGAGCCCTTAATGTCACAGGGTGAGGGGTACACCTGCTGCCCTTCCCTATGGACTCTCAGAAGGAACAGTTAGGGGTGGGGAGCACAGGTGACACCTTGTCACATGACACAGCAGATGCTCAGCATCCTGCTTGCACCTCTCTGCATGCTTGGTCTTCCTTTAGAGAAAACAGAACCTGTCACATGTGCCATTTGGGCCATGCTTAAAATGTTTACCTGGATCCAGCCTGGCTATAGGAGCAATGCCAGGGACAGGGAAATGGCTCCGGGTACAGCATAAAAAAAATGTAGCTTGAGTATACAACCCTCCATTTCTGTGACATATTTTGAGTGGGAGTTTCAATTACCTGATAGATACATGGACAAAAAACACTCAAAGATCTGGAAGTTAGATCCTGAAACACTCTTTTAAAGGATATCTGTGATTCCTGCCATGCATTACAAGAAAAGCCGATGAAAAATTGTGTTTAGGTATCAATTCTATAACATGTGGAAGGAAGAAATTACAAGCAAACAAAAATTAGAAATCTGTATATTTAGGTCACCTTTAAAAGCACGCCACAGATAAATTCTATTTCAGTTGGTACACACCCTATGAATCAGATAAAAATTTAAGTAAAAAATTTTAATTCTGTTTGATTTGGTAATTTACATTTGTAAATCAAGCCAATGAAACAAGGATCTGTTAACTAATCTGACTCTATCTTACATGTATCCATTTTTACAAGATGATTTCAATTGACTTATATTAATTAATAAATCTGTGACCATCATGCTAAGTAGAAAAAAAACCCCTATTTTCTTGACTTTCTCTTAACCTATAATACTCACAACAATACACCTCATACCTGACTAATAAAGAAAGCAGGGACACTTTTGAGGTGTTGCCCCTTTGCCCCACCACAAGCAACAGATAACTAGTAACCATGGGCTACTGCTAAACCAGTTGTTTCTCGTTTTGTTCTTATCGTCGTTACCTCATCTGGGTCTAAAACACATTGAAGGAGTTGAACTGCAAATGATCATTATCTGCTCTAAGGAACCTGCTGTGTCAGGGGAGTTGTACTCGATGATCTCTTGAGGTCCCTTCCAACCCCTATAATTCTGTGAATCTGTGACTGGTACACACTTGTCAAATAAATTAAAATTTTCACAGATAAACATGGATAGAAACCAGTCTGTGCTGGGAAGAAGGTAGACTCAGTGAAGCTTCAGTGAAGTTGTACGATTTAGCTAAGGCAACCAAGGGAGAGAACACTAAAAATCATGTGATTTCTGGGATATTGATGTCAGATATCATTGAATAATGGTAACTGTGTTTACAAGGAGGAGTGGTATAGAGGAAAGCAAACAGCATACAGAAAAAAAAAAAAAGTTAAGAAGTGGTTATTGCAATAACCAAGTATAGATTTCTGTTACAAATGAAATAGCAGTGGAAAGAGTTCCCTCTGTACAGTGTGAAACTAAGTGGACCTAGCTCTGGAAGCCTCCTGCCATAAAAGAACAGACTGAATTTAGGAATAAAGCCTGTATAAGTACTTTTCTGCAATGGGCTTATCTGAAGTGTTCATGAAGTCCAATCTAGGAACTGCTGAGTATGTGAATACCACTATGCAACTGAGACCAAAGAATGAGCCCAAGTGCTCCTGACTGCACCACTAGGGAGCAGCTTAATCCTTAGTTCGGTTTTGAACTGATTTGAATAACTATTTCCATGTAAAGCTTGTTAGGGTGGTGTCTGGTCTCAAGTGTCATGGATGTAAACCAAGCAAACAAAATGCTGCTGGATTTTGGGGAGAGGGGTTGGTAAGTGTACGCCTCATGTACTCAGCAATGTAGTAGAACAAATATAACCATTATTTTTTATATAAATGCTTATTATATAAATCATAATACTTATAAGCATGCAAGGGATCCAGACTTCTGAGAATCTAAAAATGTTAACTCCTAAATCAATCTCAAATACCATATTTTGGCTAATGAGCTCTCCAGAAGAGTATGGCCCAGCTCTATATTTGACTGCTGCGAATCCAGACGTAAGGGCATAATAACAATGTAACTGGTGACAGTGTATGAGTATTTTGTAGCACTATTAATAACCATGAGCAGAAGGCAGAAAGTGGTAAGTGGACTAAAGAAGTTCAGACAAAATATGTGCAAGAAGTAAAATCTTCAAGAGCAAACAGTGATGCTGTCTGATTAAAAAAAAAAAAAAAAGCAATATTCCATAGTGAGTACCAGCAGCACAACTGATGGAAACAGAATTATCCTGCAGAATAAGCAAAACCATACTGAGTTCAGATACCAGAAGTAGTATAGAAAGAACAGATGAGATCATGCCTTTCTCTTTGTCACACAGCCAAAAGTGCTAACTGAAAACATGAACTCCATGGTATTGCATACTTACGGATAGTTTAGAACAAGTTTGTTAAGTACTAACTTTTTTGTGCTGACAATGCTGATAGTGATTAAGTAGCAATATATGGTAACATATATTGTTAATGAGAATCAATCCAGTAAAGCACTGCTTCCAACCCCTTGTCTGATTAATCCTTTCAATCCTTTATCAAACGATAAACTCTGCCCCCAGAACTACCTTCAGTTCTCTAACTGGTGCACAAATCTATGCACTGAGCTGCAAGTGACCTTTGTCTTCACTAAGTGCTCTGATGGTCAGTGGAAAAGAGTTTATCGTTACTATGCAACCTTTGCTACAACAGCACATGTGGGTTCAGATCCATTCATCATCTGTACAAATGCTAGTCTTACAAACAGCCTGTAAACAGCCTGCACGGTTACACCTTCTTTAACCATCCAATGCCATGCTAAACTTTTGAACATTTAGGACACTATGCATTTTAAAGAGCAATCCATAACCTCTGGAGGGTCAACACTTTCAAACTGACATCATAAACCTTGTCTAGCAGGTTATTTTAATATGGCATACAAAATGAGGTGCAGCTACAAGCTGAAACATTCTATTTCTTTCTGTAACAGAAATACACTTTAATATAAACTCAGTACCATTTAGGTTTTTTTCTGCCATTCATTTCTACATGTTGCAATCCAGAGCATCTTTTTATGAGGCAGTTTCTACCCTGACAGGTCTACCTCAATATATTTTTTGCTCTAGACTACCATTCTACACCTTGTCTATTGTTCTACTTGCTCTTTGTTCAAGAAGTAATTTTTGTCTTTCATTTAGATTGCATTTCATTGTTTCACTTTATTGCTTTGTTAAAGGTTAAAGGAAATAAAATATTTTAATGAAATGAATGCTATTAGGCACAAAAGATATGTCTTTACAAATCTGAAGATCTGCCAAGATCATCCTGGTTGGGATTTTTTAGTATCTACTGACCTTCATCATTCAAACAAGGTAACTAATCCTTCTCATCCATGTATGTTTACTTAGAAAAGACATAGGAGTACAAAATAAGATTGGTGCAACAGTGTGATAACTAGATTGGAATTTAATTGCAATAAGAGCTTCCCTCTATTCATAGAAATATTATTAAAATGTAAGTGCATATCTGTCGGAACATTATTTTCCTTCACTTGGAGTTAAAATTCTGTTTTATAGTTAGAAGTAGTGTGCAGTACCTTTGATTTATGTGTTTGGCAATTATGATGTAAAAATGCAAATCATAACAGCAATGATGCTAAATTGTTATAAAAATTTGTGAACAAAATATGAGGAGGTCTATAAGTTTCTAAAATATAAGAACTAAAATTCTTTAAAAACAAACAAACAAAAACCTCAAAACCCACCTCTTAAATTAATTTTAATAAAAATGATGCTTACAAATCTTTTTCTTTGGCCTTTCTTCTGTGTTTATTGTGCTAGAATACAGTATGTCTTGATTGAGATGTACCCCAGACTTCCAGCTAAGGAACTGTTGAATCAGAACCATTAGTTGGACAGAAATCCTGCCTGACATACAGAGTAAAAACCGAGAATTTTGAAAGTTCTTGAACTTTGTGAAAAGCCAGACTGCCCATTTAATTTTGTAACTTTCAGAACTTTTACTATAGAGACATTGCACACTTTGAAATTATTCATGATAGAAAAGCTAGTGGTTTATGTCAATAAAAACTCACAATATTGACATGCTGTTTCAGAGGTATTTTTTGACTTATTAATTCGTGTGATGCTGGGATCCCAGGCTCCTTTGAGGGGGGCGGGGAAGAAAAGATAAATATAGTCTAGTTTTTCAAACCAGACACTGCATGCTATGGCCAATACCACAGGAATTAAATATTTGTTTTCAGGGTAGCTTTGCCAATAATGAATTCTTTTAAGATTTAAAAGCATCAGGTAATTTTGTTTAGCTATTAAAATATTTACAACTCTGCTGAGCATTATATCACAATAGCAACTTAGTTAAAAGAAATATTAGAGGTCTTTTAAATGCTAGACATCTTTTAAAATGTTTTTACAGTTGGCTGTTGTTTGGGGGATTATTTATGTGAGCATAAGATGAAGAGAATGCATTGTGATTACAATTTACATGGAGGATCAAGAGGGCATGAACCCCGTTTTTGTTATGAGTATCTTTAGACCTCCGTATTAATTTGAGATACTTATCACAGAATCACAAAATGGTTTGAGTTGGAAGAGACCTTAAAGATCTTCTGTTCCATGCTCTCTTCCATGTGCAGGGACACCCTCCGCTAGACTGCTTTGCCTAAGGCCTCATCCAACCTGTCCTTGAACACTGATGATATAACCTATTGAGAGAATAGTAAACTCTAATCACAGAGTCACAGAATCACAGAATCACAGAATATTAGGAGTTGGAAAGGACCTTGAAAGATCACCCAGTCCAACCCCCTTGCCCAAGCAGGATCATCTAGACTAGATCACGCATGTCCAGATTGGTCTTGAATGTCTCCAGAGAAGGAGACTCCACAACCTCTCTGGGCAGCCTGTTCCAGTGGTCTGTCATCCTCACAGTGAAAAAGTTCCTCCTTATATTAAGATGGAACTTTCTATGTTCCAGTTTGGAACCATTTCTCCTTGTTCTAATGTTGCACTGTTATCAAGGAAGAGTAAACTGCTGTGGCTGGAGTTTTCAAATAGATACACAAGGCAAACCTCAGAACATAAAGCAAGCATTTATGTATGTTTATCTACTGGTTAAGCCTTCTGTTAATAACTAAAAACCTAGTATTAATCACATATAATAGTCAAAACTAGTATAATTATGTATATTTAGGAATACAATGAGTCTATTTGGCTGTGATCACTGGAGGTGTTGGAGGTTCTTGGCTTTTGAGATTGATATGGACAAGCATGAGAGCTCTTTGACAAGAGAAGCTGGAACTGAAGGAGTTTTCTTCCATTATACACCAACTACCACTATACACATCTAGTGGTAATACACACTTTTTACAACAACTGAGACCAGTCAGTTGTCACAGTATTTGACATTTAAAAGGGATAGTTAATTTAATTAACTTATTTCCCTTCAAGATGCTTAAATAACTCTCTTAAAAAAAAAAAAAAAGCGAGGCTGTTTAAGGACACTTGTATTATTTTTTCCCAGTTCCTTATCAAAGTATAGAATTTGCATTCTACAAACCTCTGGGTATGTTTTACTAATTGTGTTAAAGCTAACATTTAAAATATTAGAGTAATACTGGCCTTGGCAAGAATTTTTTATTTAACATAAAATATTTTGGTGGCAAATTAAAGGAAATTCTATGTAAATTACTGAAATGTATTTATAATTTTTTTTCATCCTTAAACATCAAACAAAAATCCCCCCAAAATTACCTTTGTTTCTTTCACCTTGACCCACAGAAATCTTTTACCTCCAGAATTTAATAATTTCAGAAAGAGTAAAGAGATCAATAAAAACACCAAGTAGAAAATAGAAAATAGAAGTTTACAGAAGTAAGAGTTAGGAAAAATGTATGCGGGACAGCGACGGAGCACAGGAGAAAAGCTGCTGCAGCTAGCATTTCAGGGGAGTATTTTTAAAAAATATAATGGCTGAAATAATATCTTACATCTAACATTACTCCATCACTAGACACACATGCTAGTCAACAAAAAAAAATGGGGTTAACTGTGTTTAGAAAAAAATATCAGGCCATTGACTAATATTATGCAATACTTAAGCATTTTATTTGCCTTATGTGACTTTCGAGAATCTCAGAGCACAGTATTGGAGTACAGATATTTCTGTGTTTAAAGTTCACTCAAATGAGTATCCAAGACTTTTAGAAAAACTTGACAAGGAGCAAAAGAACTTAGAGTGATTTTTTTTAGACATCTTTTAACACTGGAAAAATTCCAGAAAGTTAGGTTTATGAAAGGACTTAGAAATATAAACAAGATGACCTGAATAAATATAGATATAATGTACAATTTGGTTAAAAACACCCCAAAACTAAACAAAAGAAGAGGGACAGAGATGTTCGTATAATTAATGAGAATCCATATAAGACTAGGGAAGGTGTATCTAGTGAAGTAATTTGCTACTCTTTCTTTTTAAGTAGCATATGTGGTTGCTCAGTTTAGTAATGCTGTCATAATTTATCCAGACTACTGTCACGTATCCTACTCCAAATTGTAATATATTTTAATTAAGAGGCTAAGATAGTGAAAAATGAAATGGTAAACATTAGATATATTTAAAACCATAAAGTCTGAAAATACAGCTGAAAACAAAACATTGCAATTCAATTAATTATAATTTCAAGTATTCAGGAATTAGTTTTGGCCTCTTGGGGATTTTTTTTTTGTTTGTTTATTTTCAAACTCCTGAAGAATATCATTGACAAGATCTGCAGACAACCCAGCCATTAAGGAAAGCAATAAATAACATGAGAACAGTTAGCTGATTTTATAAGTAGTATTTTGAAGCAATCAAACAAAATTATACCTTTGTAAATGCAGAATATAGGTCACACTTTCCTTATGGAGGGGCTTTATCTTGAGGATCTTCTCAGCGTGATGTTGTTACCTTAAAGGGGTTTTACCAGACAGCAGGATTCAGCTGCCTATGTGGGTTCACATAGGTTCATAATGTTACTTTATGTCCTGGGGCAGCCCACCTCGATTTCAGCTGTAGCTGCAGAAGAGACTCATTCCTCATGTGTTATCTCCCAATCCACCATAGGTGCCTTGCATTTGTTATGGTGTCAAACAGTATGACATATTTCTGTTGAGGTAACTAGTTCCTTCTCAGTTTAAGGCACCATTAATTGTATTGGCTTTCCTGGAATATACTGGGTGCTTAAAGACCCGGGCATGCATATAATACTGTAAGTAAACCGGTGGTCAGCACATTTGTTCCAACGCCTCAACTCAGGCTAAGAAAACATAGAACGGCAAGTAGTCCAACTGCACTGAGTGGTTTTACTCAGTGTCATGAGTAAGGTTTCAAGATTTCCTCATTAAAAAGCAAAACAATCTAACTATTATTGTTTTTCTGCACAGAACTTTAACTGAAAATAAACATTCTGGTAAACTGGTGAGGTTATATCTAGAAGTCTTTTTGATGACTCAGAGTTAATCAGAAGTGACTGTCAAAATAGAAGTTAAAGTCAGAAGGACAGGATCTTTAATAAACCTAGGAATCCAGTGGCAAAATATTTTCACCCAAGAAAAGGCTAAGCTAGATCATGATCACTGCTGACAAGTGTGAAATTCAAATTACACCTTTTTGAAATGTTAGTTATAAAGGCATGAAATTGCATCCTTGTTTTGCAGTTGACTGGGTGCTCTACAGGAGGAGTCTAATTCATCAAAAAATATTTTTCTTGCATAACTGCCCTTTTATAGATTGTTCCAAATTTATCCAGTGGCAACTTGAACAAGCAGCTAGAAAAAAATTGAGAAAATAATGACTAATTTATAATGGGTTCTGAATTTTTTCTTTGCCTTTGCTCTTACACATTATGGTAGGAGTACATAGACACTGATTTTGCAATTTGTTGTTGTGCCAGAATACTACAGTTTCTGCCCAGTGGAGAAATATATAAATGCTGTTTAAAATTTCGTTTGAAAAGAAAGTGCTTATCATTGCTTGGAAATCAGAAATATTCAAGTGGATCAGGGATGGACTCACACATAGGTAAATTTCCTTTTGTTCCTTTGGTCAAACTAGCCAAACAATTATGGGAAGATGATGTTCCTTGTCTTGAATATATTTCTATTATTGTTGTTAAAAGCTGTTAGGAAGTAATTCCTCCTGCCAGCCTATCCCAGTACACCCAGGAACCCCGGATCTCTAATCCAGGCTGAGAAAACTGGCTGCCTCTTTCCTCTCTCATGACTGTCTCATTTTTACAATTTAAAGAATATTCTTTTAAGAATGTAAATAGTTCAAACTGAACAGCTATTTAAATTTGCTATTTTGAGTTATAAAGTAATTATTAGTTCTCACATACTGTACAATTTGTAGACTTATACATGTTAGAGCTTAATTAGTAATAAAGATGATTACAAGTGTATCTTTTCAAGTTGCATTAAAAGAAATACAATATAATAAATATAATAAAACTTTAAGTTAGCTAGGACCTCTAAAATCAACTGGGTTTGTGCAATATATAGTGGTTTAGATCTAACTGTTATGTGAGATATTTTAAGCTTTTTAACAGTAATTTGCCATAACTTCACATAGCAATTGAAACACTACGAGAGATACAAAAAAAACCCCCAACCCCAAAACTAACCCCCAAAACCCCAACCTAGTTGAAAAGGTTTTCAAACCTTGCTAACTTCTTTTTCTCCAGCAAAATAGAAAAGAAAATTTACTCATTTTGATCTTTTTTAAACTATGGTATTCTGTTTTGCTTTCTGATTTTTTTTCCACTTAGGGAATAGTTCTGTAAGTATTTCACTATTGGATGTGTGAAATTTTTTTTTCATTTATATTTTTTCTTTAGGTGAAAAGATAAAAAATTAAATGTTCCAAAGAACATTGTTCTTCCACCTTATTCTTATTATCAAGAGGCTGCTTTTATCCTCACATTTCTAATAGTTCATTTGTTTCAGTACAAGTATATAAGCCACAGTTCCTTAAGGGGAAGAACATGTTACAGCATGCAGTGAGATTGAGAAATAGTGATTGGCTTTTAGATCTCAGAAATAAACATCAAATCTGAACCTTCATTGGTCAAGGTTCTCAATCTGTTTTAGGATATGTGTTACAAGAAAACTCTAAAAGTCATCTCATTTTCAGCAAGCACTGACCAACACTTTTCCAGTTGAAGTTATTCTTACCAAATGCTTTCACCATCCCTTTGTATACATTGTTTGAGTCCATTGAGAATCACAGCTTTACCACATAAAAAGTATATATCTATTCATGAATAGGTGTGATGGATTGCCACTGACCAGCTGCTAGACACCTGCCCAGATGCTCTCATTCCCCTCAACAGGAGTGGGGAAGAAAATAAGATGTAAAAGCTTTTGGGTTGAAATAGACTGAGATAGTTTACTATTTACTGATATGAGCAAGGCGGAGTTGACTTGGGAAAAATGTTTGGAATTTAATTTATTGCCAATGAAAATATATTTTTGTAGGGAGAAAAAAAGACTAAGATACTGTTCCTGCACCCTCAAACCTTTCTTCCCAGGCTCAGCTTAATTCCTTTATATCCAATTTATGTGTTCACCCTTGGAGCAGTGCACACAACTGGGAAAAGGGGTTTATGGCAAGTGTGTAATACTGCCCCTCTGCCACTTGCTTCTCCTCACACGTCAGTATGGTTCCCCTGCACAGGCTGCAGTCCTTCAGGGTGTGAACGCTCTGTGATTTGATGTCTCACAGTTGCTGTGTTTATCCTGACCCTCAAGTTTTTAATCTTTTTCCTCCCTGTCCTGTTGAGGAGGGAGACTGAGAGAGCAGCTGGGTGTGCGTCTGCCAGAAAATCAAGGCCAGCCCAACACTGAGGACAGTATTTTATATTCTTTTATGCTACAGTTTATGTCCTGTATTTTGGCTAGAATAGAGTTAATTTTCACAAGACACGGTGAGGGGACACAGGTAGGACAGGTGATAAAACCAAGCCAAAGGGCTATTCCATAATATACGATGTCATACTCAGCATATAAAAAGATCGGTCCGATGGATCAGGGATGGTCTCATGGGAGCAAATCACACAGTGTATAATCTGCTTTGCACAGCCAAAGTACTGTCTTCCTTTGCTAAAGTAAACTGCAATCCCAACCCATGAGTTTTACCTTTTTCTTCTGATTCTTCTCCCATCCCACCAGAGAGGGAGGGGAGAGGCTTGAGACAGCGGCCACACTGCTTAGCTGATGGCTGGGGCTAAACCGTGATAATGTATTTGGAATTCAACAAGAGATTCACAAAATTGGAACAATTTATAGTAAAACAGCTATTTTTAAAATGAAAACTAACAGAAATACAAGAAAAAAATATACACTGATGATTACCCTGCATGAAGGTTAAATTCAGGAAACTCAGCTTCACATATGGGGACTGATTTACACCTTCAGAGAGACCTGCAATGAAGCTTCTTTCCTGACAGCAGCTGTCAATTGTCTAAAAATCTCCTTGCCAGATGGAGTCTGCAGTAGACCTTTTTTTTAAATAAAAAAAAAAAAACAAGTTAATGATACTTTTTTTCAAAAGAACATATATCTAAATATATATTTTTGTTTACCCATTGATTCATGTGTACTCATTTTTCCATGTCATACTTATATGGCTAATGGGATGATAGAACCCAAATAGCTAACAGCAGTGCATACACCAGAGCCAATTATTTTCCTCCATTATTCGAGATAAGCTTTTGACTCCTGAAATTGCTGAATTTACAACATCGAAAATTAGTTAATGTTCATCAACAAAATAGCAGACATAAACCATATTTCCTCTTTCATTATTTACTGCAGAGTCCCTGATGGTTGTGTTAAGTCTCATATTTTTGTATGCAAACTGATAGTACCTAAAGGTCTTGACTTACAAACATAAATAAGACATGTACTGTGAAATCTTGGATGCTTGTTTAAAGCTACTTCAAGTTTATGCTGTTATACTGCAGAGAAAAAGAGGTTATTTAATTAGATGGCATAGCTGAATATCACAAGCAATAAAAAGTACTTGCCTAATTCTTGCCTACATTTTGACAAGAAGTTTTAAATGTTGTCTTCAAATTTTGTGGATGTCAATATTATTTATTTAAATTAGAATACAGATAAAATAAAATTCATTTTTACATTGTAGTAAAATAGACATTGTTATATTACATTACAATATGAAAAGTCAATATTTTGACTACTAGCCAAATGAATGTTCATTATTTTAAAAAAAACCCAATTAGCACAGTATCACCACCACAGGCAATTAAATGAGTGTGCCCACACATACGGATTGGATACAGCTTGAAAAGTGAAGAACAAGACCTTTAAAAAGGCTGAGGAATTAACTGTGTAGTCAATAAAGAGATGTAGACATTACTGAAGATTTTCAGGGATAATGTGTCTCTTGCATTAAGTAGCGTAGTTCTGTTCACTGACTATATATAGAAAAAAGACTAGGGACCTCTGCAGACCTCAGACACGTCTCTGTCTTTGAGCAATCTAGTGAAGGGATAGTAATCTTCTTTTAAAACCAGATAGTTTCCAGCAGCCTACTGGCTAAGAGGAAGAGTCAGAGAAGTATTAAAATAAAAGAGAAAGATTAGTAACACCCAACGATTGATAGGTTGTTGTGAAACTTTGACCTGATCATTTAAGATGTTCTTGTTAATAAAAGAAAATAAAGGTAATTTTAAGATTTTTAATCTAAGGTTAGATGTTTATTTTAGAACGAGGTAATTTTTTCCTGTAAATGATTAATTTAAATAAAAATGAAGACTTGAGAATTTCATGTTCAGATCTTGTGTTTGGGCAGATGAGTATTAATCAGTGCAACTGTTCCACATGGGGAAAAAATATATTAAAAAAAATTCACAAAAACATTATCTGAAAAGAAATATTCTTGTAGATATTTCTATCTATCTCTTCTAGATTTTTAGGTTTACTGCTAAGCTGTTTAAACCTAAACTGTATGAAATCTGTGTTTCATTGACAAGTTATTTACCAGTTTAAGGACCAGGTTGAAAAAACAGTAACACCTATATTGCTTAAAGGTCAGAGTGAGATATTTGAATCATTGTTCAATATCTGTATATGCGAAAAATCAATTACAATTGACCTAAGTTCTCATCTGTGATCAAAGAACGTGTTAGTAACTGTGAAAATAATAGAGACACAGAAATAAACATAACCTGCTTGCCTTCTTTTATTTCTTGCCTTTGTCTTATTTTATTTCTTGCCTTCTTCACCTTCTGGTTTTTTTTTAATATAAATCCATCTGTGTTCATCTCTCTTACTTCTTCATCTTTATTTTACTGTTTAATATTAGTAAATTAAATAACATTTTAATTTTAAAATATTTGAAGTCATGTCTTCGCCAAGTAGACATAGCTATATAACTACTCATTTTATATTTTTCCTATTTTCTATTTTGTTCAACATTTCTGTCTTTATGGCCATAAGTATGTTTTGATTCAAACCCACATCTTTTTCTGACTCTTTTAGGTCTTGCATTTCATCACTTTATCCTTCTCTTAGCATGTCAGCACTTATTGCTAGCCTTAGATTTTTTTTTTCTTTATATTCAAATAATGTTATTTTGGCATCAGAAATATTAACCCTTCTGGCACTGAAAAAAATACAATCACCTTTTTATTGACTGGATTTTAGACAGAAGTGGCAACAAGAACATTTTGGATAATGCTAGCACTATATTAAAGTCTGTTATCAAAGTAATTTTTGAGAAAACTATATAATTACTTGAAAGTAGGGTTCAAATTTATGTGGAGGAAAAGGAAATTATTATTTTTTTTACATAATCCAAGATATACAGGTGAGAAAGAGACCACTGCTAAACAAGTTCTCTGTGTAGAACATATACAGAGTACATAGGTTGTAAAGTTTACTATGCCATTAACATGAATCTTTATCATATAAAGAGAGAACACAGAGGCATACTGAGAGTAGTGAAGATGGACATTAGTTTGGGGAATTTTAAGATTATTCTTTTTATCAATGTTATATGTATCTAAAAATAAATGAAAAGGTCATTATCTATCACAATCATAGGAGAAATGCCAAAACATATTTAGTAAACAAGTGTTAATGAGTCTGTTCTAAATAGCCTTCTACTGACATTAAAAAGTTACATTACATGTGTTCATGTAGACTGAATGTAAAAGGCTTTTTTTTTAAATGTTCTTACCTGAGTTTATATAGTAAACACTATTTGGCTGTGATATTGTAGGTACCTAAATTAAGTTTTTAAAGACATGACTTTAATGGTAAAGTACAGAAATTTCTCATTAAAAGATAAATATAACTATCCAGTCATGGTGAGATTTCTTGCATGTTAGAGAACTGGTTACTGGACAAGTTGTTAGAAGTGTCAGAATTTGTGACATGTACATTTATACGCTCTGCATCAGATCAGAGTCCTCATATCTATCTACTTGTTATGCAGTTACCCCCCATAAAGACATCTAAAATTAAACAGTAATCTAACTTCATGACAAACTTACTTAAGAAAAATATGCAAAGTTTATATTAATTAGGATGCTTTCAACATTTTTCAAGTTGTGCTATGTTGGCAATGGTGATCTTTTCACCATTCATGTACTGCTTTAAAAAGATGTAGTAATTCTGACAAACTATAGTACAAAATGCAAACCCATATGAGCTCTTAGACGTTTCTCTTCCAGTCAAGATAATTAAGGATGTTAAATAATCTGGTGCCAAGGGACTCATGTCTAGAGGATTCCTTGTGTCTATATTTCAGTCTTTCATTTTTAGCTGTTAATATACTAGATTCATCAGTGTCAGTGTCAGAATCTACATCAGCATTTGTGGTGGACCAAACACCTGTAGTTTAATGTGCTTGTGTTACAGACTGCCAGTCTTTACAGGTTGTAATCGTTCTGAAAAGATATCCTGAATACATATCATACTCAAAGGAAAACAGTTTATTACATACGCTATTACTCAGATAAGAAAGAAAGAAAGAAAGAAAGAAAGAAAGAAAGAAAGAAAGAAAGAAAGAAAGAAAGAAAGAAAGAAAGAAAGAAAGACAGACAAAAGGCTGACTTAAATTTTGTAACACTTTTGACAGAACAGAAAAACTTAGAACTGAAGGATGCTGAAGAAAGATTATTCAGTTAAAATGATGGGTAAAAAATCAGACAACATTTTTTGTAACAGAATAGAATTTGGAGGTATGTCAGGTAGAGTTCTGCAGAGCATTATTAGCCTTGGTCAGCCTGTCATTTATATTAATATAAATGTAAGTTTCAAGTTTCCAACGAGGTCAAATTGACTGGATTGTCATCCTTTATAATTTAAATTGCTGTATAAGATGTTACAGAAAATCAGCTTTACTACATCTAGAGTTAAAAAAGCTACTATGTTTGTTAGAGTACTCCATTAAATCTCTTAACAACCACTACTTCTCTGTAAAAGAGTTTATGATTTTCTTTGCTAAAATTTAAGAAAAAATGTGCACACAGACTAGACACATGCTCAATGAGACCATTCCCTTCACTCACATAGGCATCAATGCTCTTTAGTTAGACCAGCAGCACGTTCTCTGCTCCGTGCAAGGAAAGGGACTAAACACGCACGTAAAATAGATTGCCAATGTGTTTCAATATGCAGGATTGAATGCTTGCTGGCAAAGTACCTACAAGTAATGTTTCAAGCAAAGCCAAGGAATGATCACTCAAGGGGGATGACAACAAAAATAATCTTGCTAAATCTTCCCAGTAGTGTCTACCAAGTACTTTGTTAAATGGATATTTTTAGAATATTTTTAGAAAACACAGAGATCATACTCATAGTCTATTTTAAATGTTTAAAACTTTACAAATAAAAAAAAAAATCCCTTCCCGATTCCCTGCTGCTGAAGATGAACATTCACACAAATCTGCACAGAATGCTTCATAGAATGTCTTTTTCTCCTCCTTAAGGCAAGGTGGAGATCTTCTTAAAGGCAATTGAATAAACAGGCAGATATATGTGATTATATACACAGGTATATAGAATAGTGCTTCCTACAGCAATGTACCCAAAACACTTCTGCAATGTTTATTTGTGTGAGACCCTTATTTTCTCATGAATTTTAGAAGTTTTGAAATTAGATTTATTGTAATTATTTGATATTTATTAAAATAATTCAATATAATACGTTATGTATCTTACATATTGGAAATAATTTTCCTTCATTAATGACAAATCACAGTGTATCTAACATTAACCGAATTAAAACGTAAGAATGGTATAAATTTTACACAGCTTAAGAGGCATACTGTGGTTTTTATTTTTAAGCAGAATTTTCCCATAGCTTTGGACACAAAAGTTGATTAGAAGTGGGTACCACAATAATCCACTTATGTCTCTATCAAGCACCAGTAAAATTTCTTTAATACATATTTTATAATAAAATCTAAAATGTTATTTTATAAAAGGTGTCATATATTAATACAATATCCAATCTTATGTAGTTACATTTTAATATAATTGTAATTTTTATTTCTCCTCTTCAGATTAGGGAATAATAAGGAATTATCAAATTTGTATTATTTAAATATGGTAGAGCTAGCATATGATTGTTAATTGTCAGGGTATTTCATCTCTTGTTGGCCAGTGGTTTAGTTCATTACATTAATGGACTATTGCATCAAACTCACCCTTTCTTAACCTGGTTGCATAGCTTAATTTCCTACTTTATTTCCCTATGCAAAGGTCTTTAATCTATTCAAATGAATCTATAGCACAGACTGTAATTTTTGGGTTTGCATTTTCAGACCAGAATACTGCTTTGGCATTTTCATTGCCATACTGAGAACAGTGGTATGGACTTAGTTCAGTGGTATGTACTAATACAGTGGTATGTACTAATTATATGTCTAGATCATCATCCTACAGAAAAGGAACATAATGGAAATTTCTCATATTTCTGAAAGGATTCAGCATTAAAAAAAAAAAATTATCAGCAGTTATGCTTTGGATACGTGAGGAAAAATATCAAGGTCATGATACATGCCAATGTGACATATAAGCTATTACTTGGTGTTGACTGTTTTATAAACACATATCACATGAAATACATATTATTGTCTCCTTACACTCAAGAACTTGAACAGTACTGCTGCCAGATTGAAACTGTCAAATTTCTACTTCTGTCTTTTCTCAGGCCCTGCGTCAAAGACAGAGTCCTGGTTTAGCTTTTATTTGATTATCTGAGATGGGATTCAGTTCAACAAAGGGGTGCCTAAAAGCAGATACCTTCTTGCAGAGACAGAATTCAATTACTTATAAAAAGTCATGCAGTGTCATTCAGACTGTGAAATAGCTTTCTGTAGATTCCAGCTGACAATGTAGAAGAGTATTGTCTTCCCTTAAATACTGTGTCATATCTGCCAAGCACGTACAAATGCCGGGACACCCACAAACATAGACTGAAATGGATTAAATGTCCTTAAACAACTGTATTGTGCTGCATGTGAGTAACTATGTATGGAAGCGAGCATCACCCATGGAGTAGCCTTCCTAACCTCTTGTGCTTCTCTCTGGAAAAGTATAGGTCCAGAACTTTTCCACATGGCAATCTGTTCATATTCTATGAACCACATGGTCATGTCTCAGATATCCTGGTGCACCTCATATGGCAATGCATGTTTTTGCATGTGCAGTTCTTTTGAAGCCAATGCATTACATTGCTTATAAATTTTGGAAAGATCTGCTAAATCTAACTTCTAATTAAGATGACTGCATCACTTTATAAGGGCAAGGGGAGTGGAATTCAACAGCACTGACATTCTGTGTAATAGCTCCTTTAATTCATATGGGTTAATAACTCCTTGATTATTACTATAAATTTTAATCTGGAATCAACTTTGAAAAACCAAGTAAAATGTCAAATCTCAACTGGGGTTTGCTCTGTTTTATACAAAACATATCAACTGAGGAAAAAACTACTCTTGTGATCTATCTTTCATCCAGACCCAAAGGAAAGAAAACATGTATTTCTCCTTTAAAAAATAACGCAGGAAAACCTAAGAAAGCCAAAAGAATCCCAAGAAGAGTAGAAGTAAACTACCTGTTCCTCTACCTTGATAAGCCACAAGATATATTGACAAGCTGGTGTGGGAACTCTAGATGGACTTTTTTTTTCAATTATCTCATTAAGGGAAGTGTTTTCTATGACAGCTAGATAGTATAATATTGTCTTTGGATAGAAAACTCTTAATCAGGGGTTAGAGTATCATCATCACCAATGTAATTCTTGGAAACCTGTCCATATGTGACATAGAATCATACCACTCACTGAACAGGTGTATGTTGCAGGCAGGCCATATGTCATGCTGCTAGACAAAGCTAAAGCTAGAGTGAAGAGATGTCTGTTTGTAGTTTGGAGTTGCTGAAGCAATTTTCAATGGGTAATTTTAAACATCCAAACTGTGGGTTGTTTTTTTTTTTTTTTTCCATAAAACTTCTTATAATCACTGTGTTTGTGATGACTGATGTAAGAATACCATGTTTTGACTTTTTTTTTGTTTGTTTCAGGGCAGGGGAGGTTTGGGAAAGTTAGCTCCCTTTTATTAATCCTTTACTTGTTCTTATGATTATAATATTTGATGAAGTGCTCACTATCACAGAGTAATGACATTGGAGAAGCTAAAATCAATTTTACTGTGAGTGTGCCTGGCTAATTTACTCATGCCAGTGAAGAAATAATGCTAGAAATAATTTTCATCCAGGTTAAAAACACAATATCTATAAAACAACCTGAGACTATTATCTGCTTGTGAACTACTTTAGTATATCATTGAAAAAATGTGTGGTTTTGCGTGAGTTAGGGCTTTCCTGCAACATACAGAGTGTGACGTTTTCTGATTTCTTAATTGCCTCCACATATTTTTTTACTTTCATTTTTCATAATGTTTCATAATGTTCTGATAATTCTGATACTTGTTACAGACAAGGAAAAGGGCTCAAGTTGTGCTGGGGAGGTTTAGACCGGATTCTAGAAACATTTTTTCACTGAAAGGTTTATCAAATAGTGGAATGGGCTGTACATGCATGGATGTGGTGCTTAGGGACATGGTTATTGGTGGACTTGGCCATGCTAGGTTAAAGGTTGGTCTTTCTGAATCAAAACAATTATATGCTTCTAAGAAAGCAAGCTAGTTTTCAAGGTAGCATTCAGAGAGAGTTAAAAGAGAGTTCTTTTTTCTATCACAACCTCTCATTAACCCTCTCATTATGGTTTCAACCCTACATTCTAGCTCTTTTTCTATTTAGAGTAGAAGGAGGTCAGTGTTCTCTTTCAAATAATCTAGAACAGTAGTGCACTTTATTTTCTTCTTACCTCCTTCCCCCTCCCCCCCCCCCCCTCCCATTATTCCTAAAGAGACAGTGCATATGATGGCATGCAATACTGATACCTGCTATGAGACCATGTATATGTCTAAGCAGGAGGTCTGGGTTGTGTTAAGATGCAAGACAGTTCATTTCTATCAGTTCTGTCCATGACAGGTTTAGGCTGACTGTAGATTCACAGCTGCTACATAAATTATAATGTGATCATGTTTTCACATTTTCTTTCTATCTCCAAAGTCTATCAAGAAAATATGCTTTACATGCATACATATAAATATATACTGAATAAGTGCTGAGAGTGCAACATGCATCATATGAACCATGAAACTGCTATCAACTTTTGCATATTTATTCTATCCTAATCTGTTTACTACATTAAAAGGTAAAAAGGGTGATTTTAAAACTTCTACAGAATGACTTCTAAGCATTGTAGATACTAAAAGGCCTGGCATAAGCCTTACGAAATACATTATCCCTAAGGGTAGACCTACAAATACCTTATCCCTAGAAGGCCCTCAAAACAAGCTCATCCACACAGAAGGACATTTCATAGAATCTTCCATATAAAAAAATGTATTCAATCACAGTGTTTAGTTTGTTATTAGTTGTTCTAGCTGGTTTTTGTACTCAAAACTTCTTCAGTGAATGTTCATACTTGCACAGCTTGGATCCTCTTATGTGCATATCTTTGCTCATTGATGGGTAACATTGAGCAAATATTTGTATAACGTGCTTAGATCTTGTGACTGGCTGAGCAATCAGTATTACGCTGTGCTTTTATATTGTTGTTGCTTAAACAAGTTTAGTCTACTTTTATTTGGTTTCAGGTTTAACTCATCAGGTTTAATTTCCTGACAATGCACTTGAATTTATAACTGTCACAACTGCATTTTGTCTACAGACTAAATTTACTGAGATATTTTTCCCCAATTCCAAAAATGAATTGCTTCTAAATGCTTGCAAACATGATAAAATAGATGTTTATTTCTTACTAAAAAAAAACAACTAACTAATTAACTCCTCTCCAAGTCTTTTTGCATAGATGATGTGTGTGGTCATAGACCAGATTTACTTGTAATAGCAATATAGGAAAATCATTAAAATTTGGTTTGGTGTTAAATCATCTGTCAAATTAAAAAAAAAAAAGTTATTTGGGACAAATCATGGTCTTTAAATTCTTATTTTAGTAACAGAAGATTGCATAGTAAAACTTTCACCATTAGTATTTCTCTCTCCCATATATTTATTTTCTCACAAATGAAGGAAGTTGGACCCTTGGGCTGACAAAGCCCCATTAGTAAACTTGGAATGACAGAAAGAACAGGAAGGAGCTAAAGGTTAAAATCAAAGTCTAGCCTTAGAGAGTGGTTTTCTCTTTTGCAAACGTGACCATTTAAAAAGAAAATCCAGGTTTCAGCTTCTGTCAAAGTCTAAAGCCTTAAGATGCCTTTGATCTGTTTGAATAAATTCTGAAAATAGTTGATAGACTTTGAACAGGCTCAAAAATACTGTGATGTTATTTCAAGAGATTGTGAACCTGATCTACAACTATAGTTTGTATAAACATAAGCATTTCAATTTAAATTTTATATGTCAGATATGTAGATTTGGATTATTCTTATTTGTATATTTAAGTAGAAAAAAACCCAAATTGTAAAACTATGAACAAACAGAAGGGTAAGTGAAATAAAAGATGCATTTCTCTATGAAAGCTATAATTGAGATAATGCTTAATGGTGATTGGAAGCTTTTAAGTCATTAGAAACTATCTAATGAAATTGGGGTACTAGTTAATAATTACCAGTTTCATCAAACTTGTTTCTCATATGTGAAATGACAATAAACCCACACCATTTCAGACTATTAAAGACTGCAAGAAATTGCCATCAACCTCTTAAAAAGGGGTTAACTGTCTATAAAATATAAAATTTATGGTTGTCAGACTAGTGTTCTCTTTATATGACTTTTCCATTATGAACTATTCTGGGGTTTGGGTTGTTTTTGTTTTTTTTTTTTGTTCGTTTGTTTGTGGGGTTTTTGTTTGGTTGATTGGTTCTGGGTTTTTTTCTGGTGTTTTGAGGGTTTTTTTGGAGGGGGTGTTGTTCTGCTGGTTTGTTTATTGCTTGTTTATTTGTTCTAGTTTAGATAGTATAAACATGCATTTGGAAGTTCAGTGTAATTATCATCTGTTAGTCTTTCATAGACTGCTGAATGCAGAAGTAGTATCGAGAGCGGTCCTTTAAGCTTCATAAATAACACAGTTGCTTGGAGGGAAAAAAGAATGAGTAGCTGCTTAAGAATGCTCTGAACCAAGTTGAGAAATACTGTCCATGTAGTCCATGAATGCTTGTTTGTTTTGACAGACTCAGTTACACATACTTAAGTATCTGGTACAATTCAACCTGCCATGAGTGTGTGAGATGCTTGGCCTCCAGAATGGTGTGGGTTATCTAACAGTACATGTACCATGTCATGCCTGTGAATTCCTTGAGGAAGTCTCAGATGCCCTACAATATGTAAATAACACTGAATACTTATGTATGCACAAATAAATTGAATTCAGACTATTTGTGCTCCCACTGAAAGCATGATAGGATTTTATAAACTTATTTTGGCTTTGACAGCATGTCCACATCTGCATACATATCTAAGTAGGGTAATCTTTACTGACTTATCAATGTCTTGCTCTGTGTTCATCTTACTTGATATCATCCACATAAAATTTATAGGTCTATTATTAAGTGGCTGTCTAGGCTTTACAGTTTCTCTATTGTTGATATAAAAGATAGGCAGTTCTTCACTAATTTAGACATATTTATTCAGATGGAATAAATTACTTTGTGAAGGTGCCTATGATGTCTCATAAATGACAAATGAACTATAGATTCAAAAGCTAGTTCACAGGTACCTTTTAGGTAAATAAAGCTGAATGAGATTAATTGAACCACTGATGCATTAAACAAAAACTTTTACAAAAACAATAATTAACATGAAAAGGGATATGAAAGACCAAAATAATGTTACCTTCTATAATTTGTTCTTAATTTTCCTAAAAATCTGACTTTTGAACCCCTATTCACATATACATTCCAAATATACATTAGAGATAGATGTGGTGGGTTTGCAACCTGGCTGCTTTAAGAAGCAGCTAGAAAGTTTCTTAAGTTTCCAACAAAGTCAATCCCAGCTGGGCTCCCAAGGCCAAACTCCCAAACCCTGTTCCTGACAAGGCCGGCCAGGCCAATCAGCGCCAGTCACAGCACCTCTGGGAATCATATTTTGGAGATAGAAAAATGCAAAGAGCTGCATTTTGCCACCAGAGAAAGGAGTGAGAAGATGTAAGAAACGTTGCAGACACCAAGGTCAGTGAAGGGGTGGAGGAGGAGACGCTGAGAGAATATTCCCTGCAGCCTTTGGAGAATACTATGGTGAAGTCACCTACAAGTCACCTACAAGTGACCCCACTTGTAGCACATGGAGAGGACCCTGGGTCAGGCAGGAGCCCACCATGGAGCAAGTGGAGGAATATGGAAGAATCTGTGACCTACATTGGAGCAAGCCCCTGGCAGCACCTGCAGGCTGCAGAGACAGATAAGAGACAA
>VXBZ01006330.1:0-12774 GCA_013399135.1 Heliornis fulica | reverse complement strand
CAAAACCTGAAGGTACTTCTGTTTCTCATTTAGGTACAGCAAATTTTCTATAATAGAAATGGTAGAATGAGACATCCTTTCCTTGCTCAACTGTAATGTCTGCCCTGCCTTCCTCTTGCAAAATTAGAACATTATAGCACACAGAATTTAGTCTACTTAAAGTCAATGATGCACATGTGTTTTTTTACATAAATTTCCTGTATTTTTTCTAAGGATAATGATTTAGCAAAAGTTCTAAAGTGGTTCTAAAATATCTGTTGAGATGTATTAATGAATCCATGGGAATTACAGCTCCAAATGGCTGAAGTTTATAGAACATTTAATTTATTTTTAGGATGTTTCTGAACAAGCAGTAACTACTGCTAACTGAAAGGGAAGAAAAGGGACAAATTATTTAATATAAGCTTATATTTTATATTATCTGCTACCAACCATATTAAGTACATTATTCAATACAGTCCAAAGAATCTGTATGTGACTAAGCCGAGTAAAATGATTAGTTTGATTTTAGTTCCTCAAACAGAGATTTCTTATAACAGTAATAAATAGATGGTTTATAAAATTGCTTAAGTTCATTGGTTCAGTCACGATGTGGGCCCTAGCCCTGTATGGAGGACTAGAGGGCTCTCTGATGTTTGTATGAGTGATGCCATTAAAAAGCAGTCTCTTCCTTTCCTTATACTTGTGCCTAGCCCAGGATAGCAGTGAAGCATGCATGCCTCCAATCCCTGCTCTCATTCTTGTTGCACAGCAGCTAAAGCTCTGTTTTTTACTAGATAAATAGATAATCCAACTGCAGTTAGTCTTGTTAATAATCCTTTCATTGCACACAAAGAATATCTAATCTAGCACCCTGACAGCACACACAGTCCAGCATCATCCAGTCAGATAGGTAGACATTCATCTTTGCATGATTTTATTAAATTATCATCAGTCTCAGACCAAGCATGTCTCTGTGCTTGAATCAGTCACCTTAGCATTGCAGTTGGTTTGCTTTTTACGGCAGTCACTGAAAGGCTGGAGTTTATACATTTGTCTCTGTCGGGCTTTAGGTGTCAATGGAACGGCAAGCAGAGGTGGAAAGCAGCCCATGACTACTTATTACTGATAACACCACAGCTGGGCGAAGCTGGAGCAGGTTGCATACCAAAAACATGCACAGAATGGGTCAGTGAGTGGGAAAGAATGATCTAGATGAAGGAGTTGTACCTGGTTGGCATCATCACAGAGTTTCCTCCTGCAAGTTTAGGAAGGTTTCAAATTCAAGTACCTCCCAACTGACATACAGAGATCTCTTTGGACTTCATTGGTGGATTGGGTACACCAATGTTTAAGTGAGCTCTAGGGATCCTTTCCCAGTGCTTGATCCTCCAGGGACTTGCACAGTGGCAACCTGCTCCATGGCTGGGATAACATGGCCATGATGCCATTTTGCTGAAGTAGGTGAATCTGCACCACAGGAACTTCAGTCTTTCTGGGAACCAAAATCCTTGATCGTATTTGAAGTGTCTCTTGGTCAAGCTGTATGAAAACATGCTACTCACTGAAGCTTTGTGGCTCTATACGGGATAAACCTTTGCAGGTTTGGCCAGGTCTTCCTTTCCTATATCTTCCTCCAGGTTGGTTCTTCAATTGCCAGCTCTCCTTCTATTTCTGCACTCAAGAATCTCTGGATTGTGCTCTTCTCACAGAGGGGATGTAGTGCTGTGAAAATAGTCCAGTGCAGTTCATTAACATCTGTATGCAAATGGAAGATGCTAACTCTCCCTGTAACCTTTTTCTGACTGAATTTTTTAGTTGGTTTGTGCCGTAACAGGTTTCACAACATTCATATAACAAGAATTATGTACAACATAAAAAAATATTTTGGAGAATTCTTGGGAAATTGTACACCAAAAAATCAGTAGATAGTTAGTGTCAACTTATATGGGGTACTCTGGCCATTGCCCAGCAGTCAAAGAATACTAGCTCAGATAACGGTCAACTAAGTTTTCTCATAGAAATTGGAGAAGTTTTTTATTCACATCAGCTGAAGAGCTGATCAGTATGTTAGGTATGGGACAGCAGTCATCAAAGCGATTTGCTGAAATAATTGTTAATGTTACAAGATACCCATTAATGTTTAAATATCCATATCCTCTTCTTAGACATTTCTAAATATTTAATGTCAACAGTTATGACCTTACTTTATTTAACAAATATCTGGTTCCTGGGTTTGGTTTTTTTTTTTGTTTATTTTTTCAACAGTTTTTACTGCACAAAACTGTTATGATTTCTGACCTGCAGTTAACTCTGTCATGAACATTGTTCAGCAGTTAACCCCAGTACCCTTTAAATATTTATTTGGATTGGAAAATGCTCAGAACTACTCAAGCAAGAAAGTATTTTTCCTATCCTTGTCATTGTATGAAAATGGCACAATAATGAGTTTTATATCACTGAATTAGTTTGCAGTGTTTCTATCATAAAAGCAGAAAATACTGGGAAACATCAAGCGGGCTGATGAGAGCTCAAAAAAAGCATGAGTAGGAACAGAGCACCAGAGCTAGAGACTATTTTTTAGAATTTATGTTCTCTACTACCTCCCTGCATTTTTCTCCAATTTGTCAACTCAGAAATTCTTAGTCAAAAATTATTCTATTGAGTTGTATCACTCTCTTTTTTTTAAAATACCCTCCCAGAAGTATTCTACTCATTTTTTTTTTCATCAATATCTATTCTATGGGTTTGCTTTATATAATATTTTTATTAAAGAACATCATCAACTTCTGACTCATTTCACCTAAAAAGATTGTATATCAACATATGTTACCAGACAATGTTCACAATTATGTCTTGCACTATGATTAAATTGCTTCGAGTTCTTCAGAAAAGAAATAATGGATACAAAACAGTAATTAAAAAAAAAACAAACAAACAAACAAAGAAGAGCAAAAAAATCTCCTTTCCACATATAACTCTACAGGAAATCAGCTACACAGTAAAATTCCAAATGTATAGACTTTATAAAAGAATAAAGATGGGGTGCTTTTTGCCTCCAAAATGCAATTATTAGAATTTTATTTTGAAAACTGTCGGAGATACGACCTGTGTGTATACATAAATACCTGCATATATATGTGTGTTTGTGTGTGTATATAATTGAATGAATAGCTTATGTAAGTTTAGTGTCTGCTCAACATCTGAATCTGCAGAGATCTGCCAAATTTCTGTTGCTCGGTAGGCATCATAAAAAGAGCAGTGGGTGGTAGGCCTGGAATATTCTACCAAACTTTAATAAGAAACTCATTAGTATGGATGACATGGATAGTGAAAAACAGAAGGATTTGGCAAAGAAGATATGAGTATAGAAGGGGTTAGATTTAAATATATTTGAAAGGAACCCTTGGAAAATCTCCCAAGTCTTTCTGCCTACCAGACTACAATGGATTAGAGAGAATATATTTCTCTTGTCAGGAGAGAAATGGCAGACACAAATGTGTTTTAATTCCTCTGTGAAAATGAAAGTGGAAATTCTCACCTGGGTTATTGCTCATCAAATTGACTTGATTCCTGAACAACTAAGAATAAAAATAATCGTATTTTGAATTAGACAAGGCCTGGGAGAGATAATGAAACCCACTAATTTCTCTATGTCTTTAGGAAAGGGCCATGCACACCAAAATATGTTACTTCATACTCTACTTATACTGAAAAAAATGAAAGGTGTTCGATAGTCAGCTTTATTTCTCAGAAGTTTTTCAGCAAAAAGGACAGCTTTGGAGTAGGAGAGACTTCATAACCTTTTAAAAGGCCTTTTTGCATTTCTGTATCTCATTATTTTACATTTCTGTTTAATAATGACATTTGTTGAGTTATGCACAGAAATTCCATGTTAAAATTGAATTAGGTGTTAAGATGTGATTAATTATATCTTTATGTTTAATGAGTCAATCACAATTTTATTTGTATATATACAGTCTGAAATACATCAGTTGTGTTTCAATAGATATACATGAAGCAGGAAAAAACCCAAACCTTTAGAGAGACTGGGGAAAGTTATGTAGTTTGTCAAGATTTTTTTTAAGAAATCATTTCTAAAAGTTAAATTATATTTTTGAATTAAATATTTTTTGCAGGGGGATTGGACTACATGGTCTTTGAAGGTCCATTCCAACCCCATGATTCTTCGATTTTATGATTATTTCACTATACCTAATCCTGTGCTGGTGCTTTCCTCATGAAGGGAAGGGANAAGGAAGGAAGGAAGGAAGGAAGGAAGGAAGGAAGGAAGGAAGGAAGGAAGGAAGGAAGGAAGGAAGTTGATAGATAATTAGACATAATTAATACAAGGAATGCCAAAATCAGCATATTAGACCATATTATTAAGGATGGGGTTAATTTGTAAATTTGATGCTGTATTATGAATAAAACCTGTTAAAATACTTGAAACCTAGATACTTGGCAGGAACATCTGTAACTTGTACACTCTTATATGTCTTTGATAATGGCAACATTCAGAAAAAAAATAAACAAAAACCCACCACAACCACCACCAAAAAAACCCACAAAAACCCACACAAAAAAAAACCCCAAACCCAAGGTGATACATTTTCATTTTCAATAAAAACTAGGTTTTCTATGGGTTATGTGGTAACATATGCTTTCTTAAATTTCTGTACACTTCTGTTGAGGTTAATTTTTTGGGCTTAAGCACTAGTGAGGTATGGAGTAATACCAGAAAACATCACCTATTTTATGCTTGGCTCCATCTGTTAGAAGGTGTGCAAAAACACATTACTAATCAGCCTATTTCACTCATAAATTTATTGGCTATTTTCCAAATGGTAAGCAGGAATGAAGAAAGAAAAAAAGAAAAAAAACGATAGTGGAAATGGCTACAATTAAAGAAAAGAGCAGTTTTTATTAACAGTTCAGCTAAAAACTTTCTTCTGAGAAAGAGAATGGAGAGGGGCTGTAGAAAAGGAAGGAAAGATTCAACCTAAAGGGAGCATCCATCCTAACTGAAGATGACTGCATCAGTGCCTGATTGCATACCTGCCCAAGCTGCTTTCAAGATTCTCCTTGAATCAGCAGAATTAAATTATTCCACTCAGTAGGTTTTTTGATTGGATCCAGATATGCAAGTTCATTAAGAAAAAAAGTGTTCACAATTAAAACCAAGCTGGGAATAACACTGTAAGGTTCATTAGTCTTAAAAGAGTATGAGGTAATGCTACATTCATATAGCTACAGTAGCTGCCATAGTATCTAACCAACATGGAAAATATATTTGGCTGGTGTGTACCTAAATATGTAAGATGTGTTCAATAGCTTTAAGGGAAAATCTTCAATTTATTGCATAGCCTTATTTAACAAGCTGTAGACAAAGATTCTTTAGAATGAATGTTGAAGCTGTACATGTAGTGCCTTTTTTTTTGTAACTTTAATAGGGGTGTTTGTGCAGTGAAGATAGATTCTGCTCATTATTGTTGCAGCTCAGTAAGGTTAATCTTGCACAGTGGACTGCTATAGAGCAAGACTTCCCAGACAAAAGGTGTCAGGTTTTTTTCTCTGACCTGTATATCTCCGTACCAGCATGACATCATGGAAGTTAAATCTTGCTGAAGCCTTATGAGCATGGACAGTTGCACTGCTATTGTTAAATGAATTTGTTCTAGGAAATTGTCCATGAGTCCCAAACAAAAGCAGAGGAGTCTGTGTGTGCTGTAATCAGCTTAAAAACCAGTAAACCAGTCTGGCTATGCCCACACATGGCCTTTAATCTTTTCTGTCAACCATACAATATCTCTGCAAACCTAAGACA
This sequence comes from Heliornis fulica, assembly GCA_013399135.1. Taxonomy (NCBI): domain Eukaryota; kingdom Metazoa; phylum Chordata; class Aves; order Gruiformes; family Heliornithidae; genus Heliornis; species Heliornis fulica. Next base: position 6,968 of record VXBZ01006330.1, on the reverse strand, counting down.
AATCATGTTTCATAACTACATCTTTCTATTCTCTCAGTTCAAACTGTTTAGAGTAATGAGAGGACACTTGACGCAGTAAAAAAGTGGTGATTTTCATACCTCAAAACAAAGATGACCTCCTGTAAGGCTGGAGTGTGCTTTCAGTATATAAAACATGGTTTGAAGATGCTAAGGTGCATGTGACAGGCAAAGAATCACATTTGGTGCAGTCTCATCCATAATACCTCTCAGAAGTGAACCCTGCAGAGAAATAAACCCTGGAGGACACTTGGATTTACCTTGGACAGATGATTTTTGAACAGCCTAAGACAGAAGCAGGGAGTGAGCAGGGAGTATGTAATAAGAAACAAGCTTTTACAGTCTTCTTTTTTTTTAGCAGAGTAGGCATGTTTACTAAAAATCCAGCAAAGTTGTGAATAAGAGTGCTCAAAAAATATTGCATGGAATATTCTTAAACACTAGTATATTTCTCATTTTATAGAGGAAACAAAACCAAAAGACATCCAATAGAAAAAAGAAAATATAACAGAATTTTTTGAGAACGTCCAAGTAGTTTCTTTTTGCAGTTCATATATTACAGTACAAAATTACATTTTGTTCTGGAATAGTTTTCTTTTATGCATTCTGTATACACTGTTTTCCTTCTGGCAGCTCCAGTTTGGTTCCTTCAAAATAAACTTATCAGAATTTGTAGAACAAATTAGCATCATAATTATAATAATTACAATTTAAGACTTTACTATAATTGTAAGCAAAAAAAATCAAAAAAGGTAGAATTAAAAAGTTAAAATTTTTGAAAACACTAGAAGTAAATGAGATATACAAATGAATCCTGCAGATTTAACCTGAGGTGAAATATTATTTGAGTTCATCATGTCAGCCTACATTTTATATTAGGAAGTTGTCAAATGCAGTATCCCAATAGGGAAAAGACTGCTTCATCACTACATACTAATATGAAGCCAAGAGGGATTCTGAGCATAGATTCCCAATGGACACGTGGAGAGATAGACATGTGCAACATATACATAGAAAGAAGAATGCCCAGCCTGCCACACCAGTCACAGACACAGGGGACCTCACATGAACACAGTGTATACATGTATAACATGTGTATATATACATCTTTGCAACATGGATCCCTCTATCTCTGACACTTGGTCTCCCCAGCAGTTGCCTCTGGATCCCAGGCTCCCCAGTTGAAGGCGCTTGCACCGATCCCCTGCGCCATAGCCCTACTCCAGTTGCTGTTACAGACCCGCTTGCACACATGCATCAACGCAGACACACGGTCACTCTGGAACCCCACAGGAACTGGGGTTCTAGGCATAGTCCATCCATCTGCTGGTCCTGGATCTTTGCTGTCCCCCTGCTGCCTCAGGCACTGATGGGCAGACACAAATACAGACACAGATATACAGATACACATGGGCATCTCAGATGACCCCTGGGCCTGGGCAGGGCTTGTCTCTACAATGTTATTGGGGTTCCCCTGCCTGCCATGTGCCTCTATGCTTGTCCATGTGACTGAAGGAAAGAGTTTTTTACCACATAACCACAAATTTTTATAGGAATATTTTTGTCCCTCAAATCTCCCTTTTCTATTTTTTTTAAAAATTTATTTATAAATAACGTCAAAAATTTGATGCACTGAAAATAGCAGCCAATATTTTTTAATAGGGCAAAGACTCAGTCTTACTGTATTAGTTTGAACTTTACTGATACTTAAATAAATAATGTCATGCTATATTTCAAATATTACACAACATTAAAATATAAAATCTTTGCAAGTGCAATTATTACCAAAACTGTAATAGGGCTTTAAGGGAGGTCTAGGTTAATTCTAAATTTAAATTGCTGAGAACCAATATAAGAAATCAGGAAGCAGTTCTTGGAAATCTCATTTTCTTTTGCACTTTTAATTGTACCTTATTCCCTGGATCAGGTCATCAGAAGAAACATGACATGCAAGAATCATAGAGTCATAGAATCATAGAATGATTAGAGTTGGAAGGAACTCCCAGAGGTCATCTAGTCCAACACCCCTGCAAGAAGCAGGGACACCCCCAACTAGATCAGGTTGCTCAGGGCCTCATCCAACCTGGCCTTGAACGGCTCCAGGGATATAGAAGACTATATATTTGCTCGAAAATTAAAAAAAAAAACAAACCACAAAAAAACCAACCAACCAACCAAACAAACCAAACAAAAAAACCCACAACCAAAAACCCACAATAAAAATCTCATGCTTTGAAAGGAATTTCTCTATGAAACAGAAGAAAGGTATTTAAAAGAATATATGGATTATTCACTACCAAATACCAAGGAAAAATTCAGAAAACAGAAGCCTTGTTAAGCCTCTTTTGTGCTGACCCATGGGTTACTGTACAGCTTTTTTTCCTGTGAAAATGAAAATAACAACTTACAGCTCTCAAATGAACATATATAGAGAATGCAAATAAATTAATGTAGTCTCTGAAGAAAGAAGGAATGCACGGGACACTGCTGCAAATGAAATGCATGACGCTAGAACAGATGTTAATGCAGAGTATCTAGCACACAGCAGAGATGTCTGTGTCATTTTAGATAACTAGAGCACTTAGATACCTCTGTGTCTTTTTAAACTGAAGCAGTTTCACAACACCTATGTGAAATACATATTATCACTGTTTTATTATAGAGGAGAAGTGGCGACGCACATGGCCGAGAGCACAGGGTGTGGAATACTTGAAAGGCCAAAAGGGAACATCCCTAGGATACTGCTTAACAAGGAAGCCAGCCTGATGTTAAGGCTTTTTCTCTTCTTACTATACTTGGACTTAGGAAGCAACTTTCACTACACAAAATTTCGACTCATATTGTTGGACCAAAAACAAAGTCTGTGGTTGGCAGTCTCAAAGTCTAACAGATATATTTCTGTAAGTCTAACACCTCCAGCTTGGGAGAACACAAATTTCTAAGTAGCTGCTTGTTCCCAGCAATTCTGTAAAACCCCTCAGTCACTGCAAGCATCGATGGGTGTCCTCTTTTGTTCCCATGAGGAGAGATTGAGATAGTGAGTGACTTTGACCTTAGTGAACCATAGTTCTGTTTCTGTGCAAGGACTCAGGCATGTGCACAGAGGAAAGTTAATTTTCTCTCACAGTGCTGAGCTGTGTCAGGGTAGCCAGCAAGGTGCTGATAGCACACTACTGTTTTGACTATTACCGATCAGTGATGGCACAGCACCAAGGCTGTCTTTCCAACATTTCTCACCTTCTCAGCAGCGGGCTGGATCCAGGTGGGAAAGATCTTGGGAGGGAACACAGCCAGGACAGACGACCCTAAATGACCAAAGGGATATCCCTTACTATATGAGGTGTGCTCAGGAGTAAAAAACTGAGAGAAAGGAGGAGGCAGTGTATCCATTATTTGCAATGCTTGTCTATTGAAGCCCTGCTTCCCTGGAAATGGCTGAACATCACCTGATAATGGACATATACTTTTTTTTCATTATTTATGTGTTTTTCTCTCATGTGTGACCTTTTGCTTTTACTATATTAAACTGCATTTACCTTGATCCTCAAGAGGTTTTATTCTCCATGTTATTTTTCTTTCCTCCCTGTCCTACTGAGTATGTGAGACATGGAGTGGCTTGGAGAACCCCTGCTGTCCAGCCAAGGTCAACACACCATATGTGGTTACAGACCTTGCTCCACACGGCAATTATATGAGTGTCACCTGAGCTATTGCAGATGTACAGCACCTTCAGTATCTTACACCATACCAAAAATGTGAAAACAAGGGATGGTTACAGAGAATATCTGGAAGGCAACTGGAGGCAGCTTGCCAAGAGTTTCTAGACAGGAACTTTCTGCATGACATGAATCATACGAAGATGAACTGGAATTTGTGGTTGCACTTTGGATAGTCTACTAAGCTAGAGAAAGAAAATTTCAGTGCTAAAGATTTTGTAAAAAAATTACTTCAAGGGAGAAATCAAGAGATCTGGCATATGCTCAGGACATTTTCATAAACTTCCTTCTCTGAACAACAAACAGATCATCCCACAGTCTGTTTCACTGGCTATCACTGGGATTTTCAGTAGCACCAGGAAAAAGCCATCTTTTGATATGGCGTGCCTGCAAAAGACAGGCATTGAATAGGACCCACAGCAGAAGGCTCACTAGAGATAGAGCTCTTGAGCAACTTTTTAGAAAGTGAAGCACCACTTCAAAGTATAGCTAGGCAGATGAGACCAGGCCAATGTTTCAAAAGATAACCGTTTTTTTTTATATATTTTAATTAATAATAAATAATTTAAAATTAGATCTAGCTGCTTGTGGATTTTCCTTGTCTTATTTTTTCTTAGTATTACATAAAGGTAATTTTAAAGGTTAGTTGGAATATAGTTCTCCATCTTGTGGGCACAGGACTATGTAGATCCCTTTTTCTTTTTCCCTTTTGAATCTTTTAGGACAAGAGAAGAATCAGTTCTTTGCTTCTTACCTGTCTTTTTCTGGGAGCATCCAGCTCTTGTTCCACCTATATGTTTCTCTAGCTTTAAAGTTCTCCGCATGACAATAGACATCCCTGGGGAAGACAGGGTTTTCAGTGTGGGAGACTGAGCTGTCTTGATGGCTATATAATAATGCCTATATGACAACTGAAGGCTCTTGTGAATGCATCTACCAGATACACAGTGATGCCTTTTCAAGGTGGCAGCCTATTATATGGGACATGCTCTTTAGTGTTTAGGCACCTGCTGTAAGTTTTACTGAGAGTAATACTGATCTTATTTTGTGGTTTCACACAATTTCTGTGGTAATGCTGCCTCTTGCTACAATCTTTTCTACTGTTACCTTCACAAGGGCAACAGAGAATTTGCTTTCTTCTCCTGACTAGTATTTGTTGGAAGGTTCAGGTGCAAGTCTTGTGATCAGTATTGGTACTGATCTTGCTGAACCTTTCATGAAAATGTTTCCAGCAGGGTCAAAATTGTACATAAATGACAAGAGACGAGTACAGCAGAAAAGCTGAGGGGGCATCAGTGTGCTAGTAACAAGGCTTTACGTAACTGCTCTCTACTCCACATGTTGCACTTGATCTGGGACATGTTACCCTTAGTTTACTTTCAGGCCTCAATAAGATCTGACCATGAGTTTACTGATCCAGAAACAAGCACAGTGTTCCAGTATAGAGGAAGCTGAGGAAAACTCTGCAAGAATAGCCAAGATTCATCCTAATCCTCCTATGCCCACAGTTAAACCCAAAATGTAACCCGGATTTCATGATTTCAGGCAATCTTTCATTTTTCTTTTCTGTTTTGTTACTAAACATGAGAACTTGTAACATGAAAACTGGTTTTCAGAACACTTGTTAGTTTGGCAAGTTTTAAAATCAAGGGTCTCCTCAATTTAAGCACAGTCATATATATCTTCTGTTTCCCTGGGGAGAGCCAGGAATAAGAACTATGACTAGCGAGGCACACTTGAAATAAAATTCAAAATCAGAGTGTGGAGCTTGGAGAAGACAAAGAATTATTGAATCTATATTCTTCCTGACCATTTAGTTTCAAAGCTGTTGGACAGAATCCAGAGATGATCCATGAAGATTGTGAAGGGACTGGTGCATCTCTCCTATGAGAAAAGCCTGAGAGAGCTGGGATTATTCATCCTGGAGAAGAGAAGCCTCTAGGAGTGATGTCATCAAAGCATCATATATATGCTAGAAGAAAGAGTGCAAAGAGCATGGAGACAGGTTCATTGCAGTGGTGCTCTGTGTCAGGACAAGAGACAATGGGCACAACTTCAAATGCATGAGGTTCTGTCTGAACATCTCTGTTCTCATCTATAGGTTAGCATAATACAGAAAAATAAGTTATATATGTGGGTTTTATTGTTTTATTTGCTGTCTTGCAAAAAATAGAATAAAAACCCTGAAACTGGGATGCTCTTGCAACTCATTCTCAGTTTGCATAATAGATCATATTTTCCCACAGTGATTCATATTTTTCTCTGGTTTTATGTGTCCTGCTTTCAGCTGAGATAGATAATTTTCTTCACAGTACCTAGAACGGGGCGATGTTATGATTTGTGCTGAAAAGAGAGTTGCTAATACAGGGATATTTTTGTTATATAAAAGTGTTTTGTTGTTGACCAGTGCTTGCACAGCATCAAGGTCTTTTCTGATTCTCACACCACCTCACCAGCTGCATTGCTGGGAGTATTAGTAGATAAATGCGTGTAATATTATTCCAGCAGTTTCTCAAAATACATTTTAACTAGTTCCCTCAGTGGATGACTCTATAAACCACGTGTAACTATATTCCCCTTCTGCTCTGGTGAAACCCCACCTGAAGTACTGTGTCCAGGTCCCCATTCCCCAGTACAAGAAAGATATTCAGCTGTTGGAGTGAGTCCAGAAGAGGGTCACAAAGATGATCAGAAGGCTGGAGCATCCCTCCAATGAGAGACAGGCTGAGAGAGTTGGTGTTGTTCAGGCTGGAGAAGAGTACTGTGAAAATTTTTTCTGGCCTTCCAGGACCTAAAGGAGACCTACAAGACAGATGGAGAGGGGGTGTTTATCAGGGAGTGCAGTGATAGGACAAGGGGTAATGTCTTTACACTAAAAGAGGGGAGATTTGATTTAGACAATTCATCACTCTGAGGGTGGGGTCACACGGAACAGGTTGTGGATGCTCCCTCCCTGGCACTGTTGAAAGTCTGGTTCAATGGGGCTTTGGGCAATCTGGTCTAGTGTAGGGTGTTCCTGTACATGGCAGAGGGTTGGAACTAGAGGGACCCTTCCAACCCAAACCATTCTGCAATTCTGTGATCCTACAGTTCTCTTATTCTATGGTATTTCTTTAAGTGGATGTCTTTTCCTATTTATTTTCTCTCCTCGGGCATTTGGGAAATGAAAGAGATTACAGGTTATCCTGATGGACATCTTCAGGTTACATTTCACTTTAAGACAAAATGCAAAAG
>VXBZ01006329.1:8187-31782 GCA_013399135.1 Heliornis fulica | reverse complement strand
AAGGAAGGAATAGCTTTACTATGAGTGTAACCTTGTGGACACATTCTTGCTGCCATCAGGTAAATTGCTCTCAAACATAAAACCCAAACAAACCAAAAGCAAACAACCCCCCTCCCCAATAACTAAAAACTAGTAAATTGTCATTTAAATTAGACTACTTATAGTTTTATCAAACCCAAGTACTGAACAAATTTTCATACATTTAATTCACACTGAAACTGATAGAAAGCCAGTGAGACCTAACCCTTGAACCAAGCCTTGAACAGAAAACTTCAGATATCCCTCTTCCCAACTTTAGCACCAAAAAAAAACCCAACCTCACATAAAGGAGCTTTAAAAAATAATTTACATGAAGATACTTACATAGCATCAGCATTGTAACTGATTTGAAAGGCTGCAGGGGAAGACACTTCTAGATTGTTTAAACCTTTGGTTAGGCTGCATAAGGAGTGAAAAAACAGCTGACTTCCAAAAAAAAAAGATATCATTGGTGTATTTGCTCCATATGTTTTGCTATTTCCAATATGCTCCATTGTACATTTTCTGTATTTATCTTCTATTTTAGTACTCTTAGATCTGCACCTTTTATTTTCATAGATTGGATCCATAAAGGCTCCTTTGTCTCCACAGTGTCACTAAAAGGAGTATCAAGGGAACACCAACATTCCTACAATGTGATGTTTTCTCTGGGGGCTGTGTCCTGCTTTGAGGACTCTGTGGAAGCAGTCATGAAAAATGAGAACTTGCCTTGGTTCAGTGCAAACATATCCCAGTCCTCACTTGAAAAGAAAAAAGTACTATTTTATTGGGTTTTAGGTGTTATTCAGAATTCAAAAGCCTTCACAGTTTTTTAATTCTATACTGTATAGAGCATGTTAAAATATCTAGTGATTAGTGTGGGTCAGAGATTGCAATTTGTTAATTCCTGTGCTGTAAATCTAAAATCCCCAGCCCCAAATTATCAAATTCAAGTGCATATGAAAGGCAGAGTCCTTGAAGAAAATACAAAGAGAGATGTTACAGTGAAACAGACAAGATTGAATGGAAATCCTAATTGTGCAGAGAAAAATAGGGGACAGGGTATACCATGAACCTAAACAAAGGCTTGTTATATGTGATGGCAGAGTTTTGGTACCTCAAATACAGGATGACTTCAAATGAGAAAACCCTGTAATACAGCCAAGCAGGAATTGATTACTGACAACCTTCCCATTCTCTAATGAAAGTTCAAATTCTGATATGGACCACAAATAAATTAGAAGGTTATTAAATTAACCCACATCTCCTTTAAGGTTCAATTAAAATACTGGGATAGTAAAATAGTTTCATGGACAGCAAAGACCCAGAGGGATTTACTCAACCAGACATGAATCCTAAACATCCACAAAAGTCTTGTAAGATCTAAAAAAAGCTACAGTGTGACATAGGTAGAGAACCCAGAGCAGCATGAAGCACACTGGTATGAATGGTCCATGTGAGCCCACTGTGCCTTCCCAGAGTGCTTTCCCCTTCAGTACCTTCTTATTCCATCAGAAATCTAGAGCTCAGTGACATCATGGCTGGTTACTTCTTGGTCAAGAGACAAATGAGGAGCATGCCCCATTAGTAGGCATTTATGTGCATGCTGATTGGCTGGCCAGGCAAACTGCAATCCGATTGGCTGAGAAACAGGTGTGTTTCAATGTCCTGATGACCTGAAGTTTCTACAGATCAGAAGCCTGGACACAAGTTCTGATGTTCTTGGTTGTTACCAAGCCAAGATTATGGGCTGGCTTTGCTCACTCAAAGGAGGCAGATATACACTCAGCACTGGATGTTTTAAGAGAGTTTTAAGCATATCTATGTGATTTGCTATTGATGCAATGGGGACAAAGATTTTGAGATGACTTCCCACCCTCTAAAAAGGGATTTCACCATGAAATAAGGTGAAGTAAACCACGAGGATTAAAAAAAGTAAATAAGAAAAAAGAAAGTCTTGTGTTACACAGATTGTAGAAAAAAAATTAGAAAAAAACCCCAATCCCAAACCAATTCATGCTATGTATCTTTCACCTCTAAAGTGTGTTGTTTAAACAAGAAATGGGATGAAGGACAAGGAAACATTTAATGGAAAAAAGCCACCTAACCTAGTTATTTACTGGGCTGATGTTTGAAGTGACTGCAGCAGAAAAATTTTCTTCCATTGACTTGTAATTCCTGAGTTGGTTTTGTTAGTTGTTTCACCCAGGATTGCAAGCCAAGATCCAGAACCTGCAGCACAGCCCCCAGCAGCTGATGATCTAATCACAAAGGGGATTATTTCTCAGGCAGTCTGGTGCTTTTACATGCCCTTTTCCAGGAAGGATGATAAGGTGTTTCACCTATGTTGCCTCTAATGCATGATGCTCCTGATACTGTAGAGGGCTTCTTGATTTTCAGAGCTGCTGTCACTCCTTGCTGCATCCAAGGGCTTAATGGCACAGTTTAGTCTCTACAGAAACAAGCCAGTGTCAGAAACATTTTGGTGTGATGCTAGACTACATGAGACATGCCACTAACCTCCTCTTTGTCATCATCCCTGCCTCTTGCACAAAGAGGGCTTAGCCTTGTCTTCAGCATTGATATTTGCTCCAGGTAACACATGGAGAAATGACATTTCTCATGCCTTCAGCTCCCACTGTTAGTACTGGAGCTTTCAGGTGAGTAACAGCTTCTCAGGAAGCTGCTTTTCATACACCCAGGGAGCAGCCACACTTTGTAGTATCACACCTGCAGGCACAGCTCTTGCTCTGGAGTGACCTGACCCCAAACAGGGGACACTGATGGATCTTGTCTTTTTCTTTAGCTGCTGCTTTCTCATCCCTTTCTTCCTTCCACAGTCAAAGGAGCAAGTGAAAGATTGGCTTCCTTGGGGGTGAGGTGAAATCAGTACACTGAATTTACTAGTGACATGCTCGACTGAAACTCCCTGATGTTCATGGTGCTTGGAGAACAAGTGCTTGTAGCCTGTCCTGCCAGCACACCTCCCAGAATGTTGTCACTCCTGGGGACAACTGCACCACCAAACCAATTCAAAGGGAATTGATAACATTTTATCATAGAATCAGAGAATGATTAGGGTTAGAAGCGACTCCCAGAGGTCATCCAGTCCAACCCCCCTGCAAGAAGCAGGGACACCCCCAACTAGATCAGGTTGCTCAGGGCCTCATCCAACCTGGCCTTGAACGTCTCCAGGGATCCAGGGGCATCCACCACCTACCTGGGCAACCTGTTCCAGTGTTCCACCACTCTTACAGGAAAGANCAGTACTCCAGGTGAGGTCTCCCTAGGGCAGAGTAGAGGGGGAGAATCCCCTCCCTCACCCTGCTGGCCACGCTCCTCTTAATGCAGCCCAGGATGTGTTTTATAACATTTGAATACTCGATCCTTTGTCTTGGAAATACTTTAATGAAACAAACAAAATCCCAAATCAGTATTGCAGGCTGAGAGTTGGCACCTGCATATGGCATGAAGCACAGCAGAGGGATGAGATGCCTGATACCTTGTCTTCAGAGGGATGATTTGAAGATGCAGAGACAATTCCAGTGCTGTTTCCACCTGCAGCCTGTGTGATCCCCTCCAAAAGCCATCAGTTATCACCAAATGACAATGATGTTGTAGATAAAAACCCCAATCCCAAACTACCAGGGCAAACTACTCTAGTCACATACAGAAAGAACCAAAACAACTTTCTGACAAATCCTAAACTAAATTTAAACTCCACAAAGGTGTTAAAAGGCCTAATGAACATGGATATTTCTCTGAAAGTGGAAAGCTTTATGTAACTGCAAATTATTTTTAGACAGTGAACTGTTGGTTCTTAATGTGCAATTTTTCCTATCTGAAGACTAACACAGACACTTTTTCTAATTTTCTAAAATAAATCCTTCCCCAAGAGTGCAAGTAAAACACATATAAATGCAGTGTCAGAAAGTAGAGTGTCAGAGACAGGGTGCTGATCCATACACATTTGTGGAATTTAGCTTGCATGTACTGACAGTTGAGGTGGAGGATAAATGGAGTCATGGACAAAACTACTTTCCTTCTTTTTTTTTTCACATATGAAATAACTTCCAGGAGACAATAACAAACTTTTTCCTTAGCAGGCCCCATTTTAGTTGCTTTTCTTTTATATGGGTGTTCCCCTTTGCCCAACTCATACTTTCAGCTGTACAATGGCAATGTCTGGGTGGGTTTTGGTGTTTTGTACACACAGAAACCAGGACTGTGTGACCACAGATGCTTTGTTTAAGTTTGTATTTTTTTTTCTGTCATTCTCCTCTGGCAGCAGCGAGGGGATGACTTGGAGCCCAAAGTTTTGTTGAGGATTTATCAGGAAGACATGCAGCTAAAAAGCTCAGATTTGCTTAAAGAACAAACAATCCTTTCAAACCAAACTGAAAGTATTGTTTCACTTTACTCTTAAAGTTCCTGCAGTCCAAGCTCAGCAGTCATGGACACCCATGTAGGGTAGGATTAGGACTGTTATTTCACAGGTCTGTAGCTACCTTTCTGCTCTTTAATGTCTTTAAATTTCTCTTTGATGGGTTGATGAAGAATTTTTCTTTGTCCTATCTGAAAACTGGCAGAAAAACCTCCTCAAAGATGATTGTCATGATGAGCAGGATCTACATCTTCTGGCTCTATCACAAGAGCTTGTGGCATTGCAGCAATTGCTGGAGAAGGAAGAGTTCCCTCACCCTGACTGCTTGTGCATGTGGCTTAAAACTCGATCCCAGTTCCTCCCCTGAAGGAGTTGCTGTTGGTAGCAAGATGAGTAACTAAGCTTTGCTTAAGGACTTGGAGGAACATCAAGTCTGTTTCTCAGTTAGCATTTTAAGCATCTGAAAATAAGGAAAAACAGCAGATGCAAACAGATAAATGCACACTATTGCCTGGGGTTTTGGAGTTATTTTTGTTGATTTAATAAGTTGCTGCTTGGTCAGCTATTACTATAACTGATGAGCTAGTTCCATCTTTCAGGAATACTTCTACTGTTCAAAAAAAGAATATGCAGTTTAGTTAACAGCACTGCTGGAGAATGAATAAATTAATTGCTACAAAATGCATGTAGATGGATCTAAAATTAGTAAAAAAATATTGCCAGATCAAAGAGGATTAAGTTCTTGTTGTCTCTTCAAATGTTTATTGTATCTTCTGATTAAAAAGGTAAAAGATGAGATCTACTGAAAGGTTTGACACATGAGCCTTGGAAGAATCAGCCAGCTGTTGCTTCAAGTCAGAAGGACCTCTACCTTGAGTCCTTCTGACACAGTTGGCTTGCTTTCAACAAAAGCTATGCAAAGCCAGGAAGCCCTTCAGGTGACAGCAACCCTGAGACACTGGAGATTCAATTTTTGGAAAATTCCACCTCCTGTCTTGATGCTTTACTGTTCCCTGTCCAGATTCAGCTCCTCAAACTGAAGCTGTGGCCTGAAAACCACAGAAATATTTTAGGCTCAGTACTTCTTTGTGCTTTTATTTTGGGTTCTCAAAAGGTTGTCATTCCAACTGAAAAAGCTCCATACATACCCTAGACTCAATCCACCTGCGCTTCCACAAATGTTTCTTAGTGAAATATATGATGTTTGTGCTTTTGAATCTCATTTACATTCATTTTTGTGGTTGTGTGGTACTTACACAAAATTCTGAGAGTCCTTAAGAAAATGATTGTTTGTACTTAAATACAGAATATGCCTTTTAAAGTATATAATTAAAAGCAGCATATTTCCTACAACTATATTGAAGTCTGTGTGCCAGAACTCAGGTCTAGACCCCTGTAACTTTTCAAGCTCATGTAAAAGCCCTTTTTAATAAAAAATCTGCTTTTTATGGTGTTCTATGCATGTTTTTCTTACATGAAAACTGGAGCTTTTTGGGTGTCTTTTGCTTAAGACTGGGAAGAGGAAAAAAAATCATTTGAACATAAATAATACCCAACTAATTTGAATCTGAAGATTGAAGGAAAAGGGCCTCTGGTATTGTAGCAGCTGCAGCTTCACACTTTTGATTCACCAGCTACAATGAACAATTCATTCACATCCTTTGGGAAAAATGTAGTTGGAAAACTTCACATTTTCCTGACCTTTGGTTGATAAAAAATTAAGCCTCAATCTCTACTTATTCTGCAAAATACATGAAGTTTCCATCAAAGGAAAAGGGATGATCAAGTGGCATGGAGGTGAACTCTGCTGAAATGCTGAGATCTGAAATTAGTTCCACCAGTGAGAACATTGGTAAAACACATGGTAGAGAAAAAGCTCATTTTTTTTCCTGTATACTATCTTAAGAGAGACATCACCAGTAGAAGATTCAGCATCGTTTCCTCGGTGTAATTTTCAAGTGGGAGATTAGTTTTCCTTCTAACTCATATCTATTTATGTCTAAACACAGCTGAACATATGTTTATTTCCAAGAAAAAAAAGTTAAACAACAACACAAGGTTGTAAATGTAGTAAGCATTCAATGTAACTGATAAACCAAGACTGTACACTGGGAATTCTCTGCTAAACATTCCATGCTTGAATCAAAGTTGCATCTTCTGAAAATTAATATCAAAGTAGTTCAGCTTGTTATGGTGGTGTTTCAATGAAGTCTGTCTCCTACACTGCTGTAAATTAAAACTGAATAACTGATATCAGCATTATATTGACTATTACAATTATATTGTAAAATGTGAGATCCAAAGTAGAGAAATGTTTTAAGGTGATTTAAAAACGTCTTAAAAAGGCAATAATATGGGTTTCCTACTCTCAATAATCATAATAACCATCTATTATGATGTCTAACAAATAATGAAACTACCATAAGTACAGCACTTTAAGGAAAGATGAGTCCACAACCTGGTCCTGAAGATATAATGTAGGATTTAATGAGTGCTACCAGTATTTTCCTCAGTTAGACAAAATGCCTTGTCAGGGAATTCATGAAACAGTGGCAAACTTAGAAGAAAATGGGCAGAATTTGTTAATCTGTGGTTAATATTATCCAGATTATAGTGTTGATAGATTTTGATCTATCTGAAGAAGAGTCCAAGTCCCACTGATGTTTCAAAGTCCCAAGGACATCTGCAAAATAATTGCAATATGTGTGTTCTATAGACACTTGCATATATGTAAATAAAATAGAGTTTGTTTATATATAGTTCACATATAAAATGAGTGAATTTTGAGAAGTTACCTACTTCAGTGCTGCTCAAATGGTCTGGGGGTTTTGTGGTTTCTTTTCCTGAAATATCACATGATCTTTATGTATTTTTTCACTTTAGTTTCACAAGTCCATCAATGAACAAGTACAAGAGTTATCTATTGATACTAGTGGAGGTTCTCATGTAGCAAGATACTACTGACTCAATCATAACCTCACATTAGCAGCCTTGATTTGGCCATTTTGCAATCTTGTATTTATTTTATGATTTGAAAATCAATATAAAACTGTAAACATAAGCATGACTCATTTTATAGCCATATTCTCCAAAAGACTCTTACCCAGTGTTTTTTAAATGTTTGCTATTTTATCCTCCTGTTTCCTGGAGATATTTAGAGAAATAATTAGGACTAGGAAGATGCAAAGCTACTGCTTTTATTAATAATGCAAGAAATTGTGACATCCAACAATTTGTACACAGTTAGTTAAAAAATCCAAATGCTCCAAAAGTAGATTCTACATTAATACTGTTTTCTTGAAAGCTTTAATATTCTGGATTTTCAGCCAATCCAGTTCCCCCAAATTATTACTATAAACTCATATAAGATTAAAAAGCATGTAAACCTTTAATGAACTAAAGGGTTTTTTAAAATCTCTATTTTTATAGATGTCTATGCATTTTTCTGTTGAATATGTGCTTTGCATTACTGTATTTTTTTTATTTCAGTCACTGAAACATAACCTTCATGATCAATGTAGCATTGTTGTTAAAGTCTCTTTGACTGCTTAGTTACCCTCATTAGAAATTCTGATCACACACAAACCCACATCATCTACTGAGGTTTTCTAACCCTTCAGATGGGAGATTCTATTGAATAATACTAGGTAGTATTACAAAAGAGACAAAACCAACTGTAACCTGACCTTTAGGATTGCAAGCTTTTAAAGCACAGCTAGTAATTTTGAGGATTTTTTTTTTTTTGCCTACATAACTTTTGTGAATTTTTACTTTTTCATCAGTAACGTGAACAACCTGGGACAATACGATAAAATGGTAAGTGGGTCCCACCAGGAGATCTTTTCAGAGATTTTTGAGTGTTGCAAACTGCTTTCCTGGCTGTAAAGAAACATATTTCATTGAAAGGATTCTTTTTACACCCTGCTTCTATGAATTGTGATGCAGTAGTCAGACCTCGCTTTGCTGGGGCTTTGTGTGTCCACAGGGATGTGCCCACACAAAATTGTGCAAGGAACCGTGCCCTAGAAAAGCATTAATCTGAGGAATGTCTTTCAGCTTGTTACACTAGTGTTAAGTGGTTATTGTTTCTCAAATAAACAGAAAAGGAGGAAATATACATCACATTTTTATTCCTCTTTTTAAGGACTATTCAGCAATCTGCAGTTCAGATTTGCTTGCGAAAAATATTTAAAATAAACCACGATTATCCACGATACCTTCAAGCCTAAATTCAGTCAGTGTTTACTGATGATGCAAGCTGACATCTGCAGTAACTGAGGACCAAGTTTAGCCTCCAAACGTGCATGTTGCATGCAGTTTCCTCACTATCCCCTGCAGACATGTATCTGCCTTGACTTAGAGGGATGTAATCTACCCAGCCTGGCTGAGATGCACACACAGCTTCTAGGATACTGGAACAAAGATCAGCTGTGGCAGTACCTCCAGGCTATGGTGCAGATGTGTACATGTGGTGCTGCTGATGGCAGCCAGCCATGCTCCCCATCCCCTGCCACTGCAGGTACCTGCGCTGGCCCTAGCCCTTCTCTTTGGTACCGAGAAAACACACTGTTGCCTCCCAAGATCCCCCAGGGCATCTCTCAGATGGGAACACTAATGTTGGTCCACATAGGAATTTCACTCAAGGTAGGAGGGAAATGTTTTCACATTGATTTAATTTTAGGCTTAAGTACGGGGTGGGGGGGTGTTGTATCCTCCCATTGCCCTTGAACACGACACAGACTTTATTTCAAACCCCTGGAGGCAGGCTTAGTTATTCATCGGATGGTAAACACTCCTCCCTCTAATTTCTCCTCCCTCCAGCTGGCATCATGCTGCTTTCAACAGAAAGCCCTGTCCCCTTTCTGGCTGCCTTGGCTGGTGGATGTGTCCCAGCAGCAGTATCCCTTGTCCCCACTTACACTTCTCCTTCCTCAGTCCCATTTCTGTTCCTCTGCTCTTTGGCAGTGTTTAAGCCTGTAGCATTTCTGTCTCCTGCTCCTGGTGACCAGTGTGTCCCCTTCAGAGCAGATGTGACTACCAGTTTTGATGCTATGTTCCCCATACATTGAGCTGTCCTTTTAAAAAGGTCCTAACAGCATTCTATAGATGAGGAGAAGGAGACATGCAAAAGCTGCAGGATTTTTTCCAAGTGGCTGATGTGGGATGAGACCTGGATCTCCAAAATTCAAGTACCCCATCCTAGCTTGGGCCAAGCTCCTTTCTGTTCTCATCCTTGTGAAATGTCTTTATTCCTGTTTGAAGTCTCAAAGCAAAGTGATGAGCTCTTGGCTGCAAGAAAGTCAGTGGCTGGGGTAGTAAATAAATCTTCCATGCCATCCTGCTGCCTCTGAAATGGGAAGCTAAAGATGACACATCTCTCACTACTTTGTGTTGTTTCTTATATAATTTATATAACTTATATAGTTTATGACTCTACACTCTCTGTGTTTTGAGTTGTAAATGAGATCTGCATCTGTATTTGACATCAGGCATGCAAAGGACAGCTCCCAATAATGCTGTTAGTCATTTATGTGCAGAGTTATAGTAAATAACACTTAACATGAAATATGTAGTGCCAGAGTAAGCACAATGGTGGGTTAAGGTTATGTGGACTGAGTATGTCTCAGCATACTGGCACTGAGGTGCACCAATAAGTAGCTACATCACGGACTGAGGACCAGGTTTCACAAGTTCTTTGCAGACAGCAAACTTCTTGCTGATGCTAAAAAAAACACACTCAAGATAAAACCCTACAATATAATTGCTTTGACACTTCTGTTACAATAAATTGTAAGAACTCTGTCTAGATAAAATGATATCTGGTCTCCACTCCATTAAAGCTACTCAGAAGCAGCTCCAGGTAATCCAAGACAATTAATCCAATGACAACGTGCCCATACACTTCATTCACAAGTGAATACAACCACAATGTCTCCAAACATGCAATTTTTCACCAGATTGAGGGATTTTTCTCAGCATTCTCTCTAACTGCCTCCTTAAATCCAAATGGGAGGGCCTGATCTTTTCTTTTAGGGTCCCTTCATGTTCCAAAGTATGTGGGATACCAACTGTGGGAGGTGAATCAGGCTGGGGACCAAGACTGTGCTTGAGAGCTTGGAGCTGGGGAAACCATGGGAGAACGTGAACCAGAGTCCAGCTCCCAACAGGCCCTGGCAAGAGTAGGCCGCAGGCGGCCTCGGAAGGTGCTGAATCGCTCAGAACTGGAAAAAAGATTGTTGATGGAGCACGGTGAGAGCTGGAAGGAAGACCTTGAGAAATTCCCCATGGAAAGTCCCTGCTAAAAATAAGATTGTGTGCATGGCATATAAGCAGCTGTTAAACACAATAAATTTGTCTCAGCATCTCCCCTGATCTGAGCCTGTGAATGAACACGCCACAACCAAGCACTGCAGACGAAGTGCTGACTCTCCATAAGGCTCTTATGGAGCAAGGAGCCTCACTGTGCTTCTGAAAATAGGGGAAACAGTGTTAATTCTGAAACCACAGCTAAAAATGCTACTTTTTAAGTAAAAACACCATAGGCAAATTCTGCTTTAAATGATGCTCACATGAATCCATAGAAACTCAAGGGCTGATCCTGCAGTTTATGAACTTTCCTGTGGCCCACTGGGAACCTCCCCTATATAGATAGAGCTGTGCCAATGCCCAGCAGTGGCATTTCCCATGCCACACAAGATGTGTTTAAAAGGTCAGCTGAAAGTGAAAGTACCCGAGTGTGACTTCTGCAGTGCTTTTATCAGTACCTGATAAAGGTGATGCCCAGATCTGTTGCCCCAGTGTTAAACTTTCAGCAAGTGCACAACAAGTCTAGAGTTGGTGTGTTTTGGGATTTCATTGTGAACATTTAGCTCTGTCTATAACATAAATATTTTTCAACACAAACAGCAGCACTGTGCATTTCCAAAACACCTCCATGGCACAGAGGTAAGCATTCTACAGAGAGGTTAAACTACAAACACAGTATTAAAGGATTTAACTAAATCCACATAGAAAAATCAGTATTTATCGAAATACATGTAGCCAGTGAGTACCAGGGCTGGAGTAAGGCAGAAGGTCCCAGGTGCTGGCTCCTTCTTTACATCACCAGCTCAACAATGAGCACTCATCTATCCTTTTTTATGTAATTACAGAAAAAAAAAAAAAAGAAAAAACCAAACACTGCAGCAACTTTTGATGTTGTCTACACTTGCTACTGTGGTAACAGCATCCACCAGGAGTGGAATACGATCTTCCACAAGTAACATCTCTCCTTAATACACCCAGCCCTGATCATCTGTAGTTCATCTATAATACATGACCAAATCATATTTAACTTCTGATCATGATGACTGGAATTCCTTGTGATGATATATTTCACAAGAACTGTAGAAGATGAATAAACAGAAATGTGTACCAAGTTACACATTAAGAAACCCAGTGTCATGTCCATCCCCCTACTCCCCACCCCAAAAAGAAATAAATTGTTATATTTAAAAATCTTGGCCTCAGATCTTAGTTTTATGTTGTCAGCATATTCCTTTAGCCTCCTTTGCAGAGCATGTGGTAAAAACCTAGGGGCATCACTTCAAATCTATGAATGTCACTTTGAATATATGTTTTGTCTTCTCTGGCATCCCCCAAAACGAGGCCACCAGCCAGGTTCATTACTGAACATATACTACATCTCTTCTACATAAAAAAAAAACAAACCACATAACGAATAGAAATGAATTAATGCATTTGTTTTCAGAACCTCTTTGCCTAACAGTAGTCTCTCTTTTCCTGCCCTCCCCGAGCCTGTATTTATTCCACCTTAGTACTTTTCTCAAATTAAACATTTTTTTCTTCACACCCCTTGTTACTGATGCAAAAAGTAATTGATGACCTCTGAAAACTTTGTTTGAAGATTTTGGATGCATCCACTCTCCCAAACACAATAAACCACAGTCTTCTCTTACTGTTCTGCTACATCATAACCAGTCTGCTGTAAGGGGTTGGAACAGACAGTAAACACTTTTTTTTTTTTAAGAAATTGCACACAAGAGGGAATAGTGTTTCAGAGCCTGTGCTTGGCTCCCACTTTTCTACTTAAGAAGTACTGTAGAAGTACTTGTTCTTTTCAGTACAGCAGAACAGAACAGTTTTGGTTGGAAATGACCTTTAAGATCATCACTTTAAAAATCTGTTCTAAGCTGTTTACTGAAAAATAAAACCAACTAAAAAGGAATAGAAACTTTGGCTCATAGTTTTCAAAAATGTCTGATTTGGGCCACAGCTTAAGAAGCAAAGATACATAGAGATTTCAGGTCTAGAGTTTCAAAGAGCCAGGAACTAAATGAAACTAGCCACCAGCATTGCATGGGCCACCACTTGGCTTCTGGCTTGCAGTTAATCACCAACCATGCAAGCAGAAGAGAACTTAAAAGGCTTAAAGAAGCCAGATGCTGCCTCCTGACAAATATTACCTGATTATCCTTCAAATGTGAATTACAGGGTTTAATTTTTTGTAATCAAATCACCACGCTCATTTAGGTGACCCTGACTGACCTAAAGAGCTCTTTTCTCCTCTGGACCAGCTCCAGCTCCTGTCTGCAAAGACTCTACATTCTGCCAGTGTCTCCTTCTTGCTGAATTCAACAAATCATCTGGTACAAGTTGAGCTGTGTCTTCACCACTTACTTCACACCTCTCTGCTCAGACTCTGCAGTGTGTTGTTACCATCATCCTCTGCCCTGCTCTAGGATCCCAACATCAGACTCTTCTCTTGATGCTTCTGACACTTTCATTCACTAGATTTAAGGATGCTTGTGAGGCAGCTCAGCCGCTGAATCCGAAGAGCCACATCTAACCTAATGCCATCTTTTTCTTGTTCTTTTTTGTTAACATCAGTACAGGGCTCTAAAGCTGCTCAGTCATTAAATGCTTTACAGCAGATTATTATTCTTTGGAACAGGCCTTTGAGACATCCTGTTTTCACATGAACCGTAGCAGCCTAATTCCTGTAAACACACAGTGAATTCCAGTAGAGCCTCACTGGCCTTTTCACATAACAATTGCTGTAAGGACTTGTTTAGGCAGGGTTTAGTAAACCTTATAATTTTCTTAAGGTGTCTGTGTGTGCAGGTTTAGTGTATTTCCCCCCAACACTCAAGGACAGGAGCAGTTTTTAGGCGGGCACAGAAGCTCATGCAGAATTTAGATAGGGGCCTAGGGAACCCTTGTGCTTATGAACTAACAGCCTGTCCATGGCAACACAGGCATGGCTACAGATCATCACCCAGCAAAGCTTCCCTCTGCATTCACACAGGAAGAAAACCATCATTCAGGTGTAAAGGGAGAAGATTGCCACATCCAGGATTGCCACAAGCTGCCTACCAACACAAAGCAGCCCAAGCACCTCCCTGGGCTAACACCAGCTCCCTGAGAAACCAAATGTATCCATCTTCATTTTTAAAATTGTTTAACAAAATACTAATGGCTGCACAGAAAACCCTCCAGAGAAACTGCCACACCAGCGGGTACCAAACATCTCTAAATCATCTCCTCAGTGCAAGGACATGAGCACTGCTGTGCTGAGAGCAATGGAGCTGCAATGATTTATGCCACTGGTGCCTCGGGCACCTACGTGCTTCAGGTCATGTAATTTATTTGGTTGTCTGTCTATAGCAACAATATGATTGTGTATGTCTGTTCCTGAAACCACACTGTCACTTCCCTAAATGTAAAGTGGCAGAGCAAAACATGACTGCATGGAGAGCAGGGTTGGTTTCTTTAGAGCACTATTGCAAGTAGCCCAGGCTCATGATAGATTAAACTCATCCTGCGAGGAAGAGATTGCAACAGAGAATGAGATTTGCAAACTTCATTGTTCCTTTACCAGCTCTGGTTTGTGGGCTTATTGTGTGAATGGCTGCTTTCCTGAGGATATGGAATTCTGGGCATCTTCTTTAACAAGTGACATCAGGAAAAAAATTTACTTCCCAAAGGCTCCAGATGCTTAGCAAAGCAGCAGCCCTCTGAGCTTTGTGATATACTGTGCTTGAATTCTAATACTTCTTGCTGAAAAAATAAAAGAAGTAATAAAAAAAATGAAGTAGCCATTTAAGGGTGATGTTCCTGTGCATACCCCAGAGACACTGCACTCGAGTAGTTAGCCTGACATTAGGCCTGCATGAGTTAATTAAAAAATAATTTTTTTTTCCTGCTCCCCTTCCAGTTGTCTTCATTCAGGCAAATATGCTGAAATCACAAAAGCAGCAAGAGGATTGCTTTAACCAGAAGATAGTGTATGGATTCAGCATATTTTCTGCATAGAAATATGCTGTTTGTATGGAAATGACCTATTTTCTTGAACAGGCAGCTATACATCACACAAAGTTTCACTGCAACATTTGTGCAGCAGAGATTGGGCAGCATCAGGTACTTATTTCCTCTGGATGAAATAACAAGGCGAAGAAACCATGAAGCTTTGAAGAAACATTTCACTCAACACCACACATTTTAAGCCACTGGGTATTTGTTTTGATTTCTGTAATTATTTCTTATTTGTTTGCCTCCTGCCTTGAAGGAAGCAAAGGGCTCAGAAAGAAATCCTGCATTCTGCCTCTTCCCTTTTCTAATCACATTAGAGTTTGCAAATGACAGCAGATTGGCAGGGCGACAGATCTAATAACCATGAAAGCGTAGGCCTGTTGGGTGTTGGAGGCAGAAGGACATTTCTCTGCAGCAGCAGCACCAACCCCCAGCTTCAACCATGTGTGGGGACAGGCAGGAGGAGAAGGACAAGGATCTGCTTGCACAGCAGCCAAAAATCTAATGATATATTCACGCTACCGCGACCTACATTTGTTCCAGCACAACACACGTGGCAACTCAATGATCAGCAATCGTTCAGGGCAGGCAGCTTAGGGGATGTTCAGAGAGATCATTACTCTGCAGCTTTTCCTTTGAACTGCAGTGTATTATGGTGCTTTTGTTACTCAGGGGCTGAGCTGATTCTGGATGAAATCGGGGGAAAGACTCGGAGTAACGAGTGGCAGCAGAAAATCAAACCCCTCGTTGATACCCAGCAACTGCACAGAGGTCTCAGTGATAGAAAGATGCTATGACCATAGAATACATAACTAATAAGTCATTTTTAGGCTCACTTTTATTACAAAATTACAATTTTAGTTAGTAGTTGCACAGCTACAAGATTGTTTTCATGTCAGCGCTTAATGGAACACTCCGATCTGATTCGACCCCACTGAAGTCAAGTGCAAAATTCACCCTGACGTGAATGGGTTTCCAGCTGAGAAACTCTTTGAGCTTATCATGAATTAAGGTATAGCTTGTCCTGATGACAATATTAAATTATTTAAAATCAATTAGAACATAAAAGACACATCCTGAACAAGACAGTCAGCGGGCTGAGAATCTTGATTTGCAGCCTAACATCCTAACCCTAAATGGAAATCCATACATCACCGAGGCAAAGCAATCAGACCTCAGATAACTTACTCTAAAGCATGACATCCACCTTTTCTCTATATTCTTCTCTTCATTAGCCAGGACATTAACACCAACCAGAGTAATTCCTGCCACAGCTCTTTCACCAGCAAAACTCTGTGACCATAACAGAGATTTCCAAAGCACACACACACCACCAGCAACCACCTTCCCTCACCTTTCAAACCAGCCCTGAGTCATTTTGGCCACCACTTTATATCAGAGATGTGGAACAGCTGTGGAGCAGCTAATGACTTACTCTCAGTCCTCTGGAATAGTAACAACCTTTCAGGCTTGTGCTGGACCTCCAAGTAATGCTCCTTTCTGCACAGGAGAGCTAACTTAGGACTCTTGTTCCAGTACAATATCAATGAAATCAGTGTTTTGTTGGGGCTTAAAGAAAAGGGTACTCTGTGGAAATATGATTTCTCATAGGTGCATGACTATTTATATAGAGAAATATAAATTTATATAAATGTATACATATCTATAGATACACATATTATACATTATAGGCATATACATACGTACATATATACACACAGTGTTATGTACACATACACAGATTTGTATATACATATATATAAATATATATATACACACACAAACTCACACACACAGCTTGCTTTCTTTTTAGCTATCTATACTTATAAATTCTCCCTCCCCCACGGAGCCAAGATGATCTGAGTTGCCTCTGCTGCACTCCCCACGGTTGCCTTTCCATCCCAAATTAAATACAAGGCTCATTATTCTGCCATTCTGGTTCCTGAGGAACTTGGCAACCTTTCTGGATGACTTCAGATGCAGAAATCCCCCTCGTGTTGCTGCTGCTAACCCTCTCTAGGAGATGCAATGAGCTGCTGAGATTAACTGTCCAAAATGCTAATATGTCTGAGAAGTGCCTCCACTGACCTACATTGAGAATGTAGGCCATAATGTTGCTATTTTTAGCTGCAGAACCAAAATGCCTGTGGTTTTAAGAACAGTCCAAAGTAAGCCAAACTGCTGAATCTCCCAGAGGGGTTCTCATAAAATGGACTTCTGCACTTCAACATGTATGCACACAGATATATATGCTCATTATATACATCTAGACTGGACATACTTAGCATCAGCATTCCCATTATTCACCCTGTTCCACTAGAAGTAAGGACATAAGAGGCAGTTAGTACCACTTTGAATTACCAGCAAGTAATTTTAGGTGGTTGCCAATGGCACATCTTTGCTTTATCCCTGATGCATGCCTGTTAGAGCTCCACTCTATCAGTGTTTTGTGCTCTGAAGGCTTTAACAGACTCTGGCTGGCAAAGCACAAGCATGTAATACCACCACAGCTAACCTCAGGAGGCTGCACACAAAGCTGAGTTACAGGTAGGCAAGCCAGTCAATGCATCTGACAGAATCAAGTCTTGAGGGACAAACCACTCTACAGAGAAACCCAACAAAGATAACCACATGTTCAACCTGTCTCCACGTCGTGCACTTGGTCAGTGTGCAAAGAGAGATGTTAGAGCTTGTCAGACAAATGAATAGCTGGGCATGCAGATGGGTAAAAGCAACACAGAATGTCAACAGCCTGGATGAGAACCTGGCTGAACACAGAAAAAATGGAATTCTGAGAAATATTTGTTTCTCTGCTGTAAAAGAGAGGTTTCCACAGGAATTGTGTGGTAAAATTGTCTCTAACCCAATGAAACACAGGTGCTGTTTGCTGTGTTAACCCTGGCACAGCCCCCCCCATCACAACTTAACCCATCTCCTGGTGATGTCAATGCCATACCTTCCATCATCAGCATCACTGGCTGCAGTATCATAGACTCTCACTGCTCACAGGAGGAATATATATATGTGTGTAACTGTAAATTACATACACCTGCACTTATTTTGTTGGTTTAAAGCTGAAGAGGAGACTTAAACATGGCCTGAACTATGACTGACATCAGTGACTTTAGTTATTCTCAGTGAGGACAGCAGAACAAGGAGCCAACAGCTTTGACCTGCCCTTTCTTTGATGAAAACACTAACATAAACTGGATCTAAAAAATACCTTTACTTGACATATTTCTTTACTTGCTAATACTATCCCCAAAGCAGCCAGGTTTTTGGGTCACCACAAGAAAACCTAACAGAAGTGATGCCACAAGAAATGATGCTCTCTTAATTAAGAAGAACACATTAGCTAGACTTTTTTTTTCAGCAGGGCTTCTATGAAGACTGACCAGATATGCCCTTGTACAGCAGTTTAACAGCACCACAGAAACTCTGGATGAGTTTTCCAAAGAACATGAACTTCTAAATGGCCAGGATCCATTACTGACATCCAGCTCATTAATCTTGCACAGAAACACTATGACATGATTTCCCTAAGTTCTCAGCATCCTGTGCACACAGGACCAGTACATCCAGTGGTGCAGTAACCCTGGTACCCAGTTGCTCAGGGTAATGAGAGCTAATGGTGGAGAAAAATCAGCTGGCCACATCTCACCCATCATCTCACTAATGGGAATTTCTTATATTGTCCTTTGAATCAGACTGTCCTGGGCACTCTCAGGAATGAGAGCACACAGCAGAGTGAACACATTTCACCTCTACTGAAGCCCAAGTGGCAATTCCTACTCTCTTTGGAGCATAGCTCCTTTGACTTCCAATGAAAAGAAAAGAAAGAATTAAATTTGAAAGTCCTATTAAAAAGTATTGTTGGATGAGAATTTTCACACTGCAATGGTTTTTCTCTCTCCAGGCATAAAATCAAACCAAACACAGAACAAAAAAGAAAAAAAAACCAAAAAAAAAAACAAAAAAAAACCCAACCCCAAAACAAATGAACCATTAATTAGCCTTGATTTACAAAGCCAAAGCCTTCCAAAGGTCAATGACAGACTTCAGTTCAATGATTATTCAGATAATGGACATCATAGATGTATACATATATAATAACTTAGAGGCCAAGTACAAAACCAAAGGTTTACATAGCTTTCTAGAAAACTCATCTCAGTTTAGGACTGTCACAGTTGTGATAGACTGAGCTCATTTTAAACAAGTATTATCTGAAAAAAATATTAACAAATACATTCCTACAGTTCTTTAACTTGTAAACCAACTACTGTCTCCAGAAAAGCAAAGCAAAGCTGAGGAAAGACAGAGAAAAAAAATATAAAATAATTCCCATAATCACTTTACTAATGCCACTTTAATACCTGTGGAAAGTCACTAACTTCAGATGAGAAGGTCCCTGTAAGATAAAGACTCACAGTACCTTCTTCTGCTTCTCAGGTCTATGCCAGTCCGAAAGCGATTTATCGCCCTTCAGGAACTCCTGCTAGAAATTATCCAAACCCTACTGCAAAATCTCATCGCTACAGAGAACCTCCCTTACTGGCACAGTGCTACAACAACTTGCCAAATTGCCATGCCACATGCCATGGACAGGAATATCCCTCCACAGTCAGCAATATCTGTTTGAATTCCCAAATACAGAGACATTCAACCCTTGGCGAGCCTAAACTGTTTCTCCAGCATTCATAGAATATACAGGATATTCTTGAGAGGTTTAGAAAATTCTAGTAGAAAAATAAAGATGTTAGAAAAAGTAAATGGACATTAAAGATTCAGTATATGACATATGAGTTAGTTATTAATATTTTATATTGTGCTATGCCCTCTATTATTATCTATTCTTTTAAGGCACCCAACATCTTAGTATTGCATATACATACATCTTCATAATGTCTAAAAGTAACCCCACACTTAAGAGCAATATCCTTAACATTCAAATATATAAAGCCTGATGCAACATCAGCTATACAGAGCCTATCCAGTACAACTGTGGGACAGGGAATTCCTGTGGCAATGCCAGTGGCTCCGTTCCTTCGAGCCTTCTCCCATCATTTCTGCACAAAAATGTGTTATCTGATGCTGTTCTGACAGCCAGTGCAATATCAACCAACCTAACAGGGAAAATGCCACCACAGGGCAACATTTCCAAATACTTTCACAGTGATCAAAGATAACCTGTAAGTTCCACCCCGTGTAGCAAAGCTGATGCTTTCATCAATAGCCCCCTCTCACTCCAACAACCTAAACAAAAATGAAAATAGAAGTATTCAATTTTAAAAGTGGGAAAATATAAGGATCAAGCCAAAGACATTAAAAGAAAAAAAAAGAAACAGTTGCCAGTGCCTGTTAATATTCTGGCTTTTAAATAGAAAGACAATAACAATTAGTATTTTCTAATAATTTTCAGTTGTTATATTAATAATCTTGCTGGCTAGGAAGACAATATCAGTAAGCCACTTCCAAATGATCTGAAATTGTTCCATTAATAATCTTGTTGGCTAGCTGGTTACCTATTAAGTCTAAACTCTGGTAAACCAATTTCCACATTTCTTGAACCAGCTGAGTCATGCTCATATTTGTCTTTATGCAAATACTCTTATTTTAAAATAAAAGTGTTAAGGACTGTTTGGTTAATTTGTGAATAAGGTCCATGAGAAAAAAGAAAAACCAAACTTGATATCAAAACCATTTTTTCTGTCCTGCTACTCAATTTATTCTTAAATAGTCATGTGGAGTACTTGTCTCAAAATGATTGAATCTACATAAAATGTGCTGTAATTTTAAAGATCAGGCTTTTCTCTTTGCTCAAGTCTGTTGATTAAAACTGAGCAGTAATATGGTATTTCATCACTGGCTCCAAGGGAGCAAAATTGGGCCTCCAGACACAAGGGTTTGTTCCAAGCACACTCCACTTCCTCCAGTAGCTAAAAAAGGCTTTGAATTGGTGCACAGCTACACTTGCCCAAATAAACCAGAAATTTTTCAAGAATTGGGAAAAAATAAAATTATTTAAGTATTTCCACTCACATCAATGTTACAGAGTACTAAAAAACAGCCTATTTTTGTACAAAGAACCTGCTTCAAAGATGTTGTGACACTACATATTGGGTGGATTTACTCTACAATTCTCCCATGGAAACAGCTGTGTTTTACTGTATAACCCATCTGAGAATTCACACCGACGAGGAATTCAGATTTGGAATCAGAAAAGAGGGATATGCAACGCGCACCAGCCTGATCTCTGAGCGTACATAAATCCACGTTGTAAAAGCAAATGCATTTGGAAGAAGTGCAGTTCACACCTAAGTGGCTGGAGGATTGCCAGGAGCTGTACTCTTTGGCTGAGTGATGTAGGTAAGCAGTGAACTTCCAAGCTTATGGCCAGATTCCACACGCTTCCTTCACGTGAACATTTCCGTTAGGCCTGAAGCCAACTCAATCGCGTGAACAGCTCGTGTGAAGTGGGTATTTGAACCAAGGAGAACTAGCACAGCACCCACGAGCTGCTGCTTGCACCCACTGGAGGGGACAGAAGCGTGGAGCATTTCATACTGACATTTTGTAGGGACACTGACACTTTGGGTCTCTCTTGCTGAACAAGTTTGCTGCAGAGAACACAAGTTGACCAGAGCTGCACGTTTCTAGCTTAAAACCAGATCAGATGTGATGACATCTCTACAGTGGTTTTGTCTACAAAGATCTCTGACAGAACCTTGAGTTACCACAGCTTAGCTCATGTCCATGGAATCTCCTAGTAAGTGACCTGTGATATTCACCTAACTAGAGCAGTACAGGTCCTGGCTTGCCGCGACAGACATTCAGAAGCCGATTGCAATCCACACATCAGATTATTATCCATACCATAAAAATTAACATCTTTCTCCAGGAGGGAAATACAGTCAAAAAACATCCATGAAGCAATTTCCAAGCCTCAAACACATTTTTAACCCAGATAGAATATGGTGGTGACATCGATGACAATAGCCAGGAAATACAGAAAATACACAGATAGTTGAGCACCATTATTATCCTTTCTGCTTTCCTGCATGCAGCTTTTACCTGCTGTGACAGGGACTTACCTGGGCTTTTTAATTGTTTTCTTTTCCACCTGTAGGAAGAATTTCAATATAGTCAATGAGTGAATAAAGCAAACACATGATGAAGGATTTACTGACAGGTTCTGAGCACCATCGGAAGCTGAACTGCTAAAGCCGGTACAGCTACTTGTTGTACAAGAATGAAATAAGCTAAAAAAGTATTTATTCCTTTTAAAATAGTATCCCATCAACCAGCCCCAGTGCAAATGCAGATCATTTGACTTTATTTGATTCCTTCCCAATATTATTAATGCTACTGATAATACTGCTGATAATGATATAGTCATCATTAATACACCCTAGTCACTCGGGGTAACCCAGGCTGAAGCACGTAAAGAGTCACTCTCCACAGGTGATGATGGATCCACTTTTGTTTCCTGCAGTGCAAAGAGATGCTGGCACCCACTCAGCTCAGCACAACGAAATAGCAAAAACAGAAGTCATCATAACACACATTAGACACCACAGTTAAATACTGTCAACACTTCCAGTCCGAATCCTCCCCAAATGATTCCAGTACACAGGAAGAGGAAGTTTCCTACACAAGGAAAGAAAAATAACTCAACGTAAGGAAAAAAAAGGATCTCTTTTAATACAAAATTCCATTCTCATAGAACAAATTTATTTCCACTGAATAAATAGATTTCCTCACCATTTGTGGGTGAGATTACTACCTATAGTTATGTCGAAATTCTCCTGCCTTTCTGCAGTTTAATTAAAATATAAACATTATTTGCTACTGGCTTGACTATATTTGGATACAAATATGAACACTTGAGGGCTCGATGACATTGCCAGATGTATACAGCACCACTCTCACTAAGGGTTGTACTTTAACCTGATTGATATAGCTCCACGCAGTACTTGCATGTAGTCTTATCAGTGTAATTATTATGATTATCATAAGAGGAATCTGGCCTTTGCACTTGGATGTTTATTACTTTTAACACGTGCATGCTCTTCTACTATCCATTAAAAAAAACCACATAAAAACCCCCAAAATAAAACCAACAAAAAAAACCCAAACTGAAGGAGCAAATGCCAACAGATTAGAGCTGGAGGCAGCCATGACATAACACAATCAGCTCAACAGAGGAGTCTGGGATGTCCAAATGCTTTTTTTACCAGTTGTTATGGAGCTGATGGTAGATTTACAGACATTTGGAGCTGTCCCTCCATCTCCAAAACACACACAGCCACTACCAAGGCTCAGGACGTGCCTTGCGTGGCACCCAGATGCCTCTCCAAGAGGGACTGACAAATAAAACCCCTGCAATAAGCATCCTCGCTGAAGCCAGAAATAGCACACTTGGGGTGAAAAGGACTACTCATGGTTTTATCTCCGTTAAAAGGCATCGTGCTGGGTGAAAACGAGTTGTTCCCCGAGAGGAAGGAAGGATACTCTGGGCCTGAGGTGACACCACCCTGTGCCACACCAACGGGACGGTGACAGTCCCCTAAGAGCAACCAGAAGAAACGCCAATACCTTGTGAAGGCAGCGGGAGGGGGGGAATCAACCGCGATTCACCCGGATAAATGACCGTTAAGACAAACGATATTTATAGATACAGCTGATATTTCTGTGTCAAACTCTGTTTGAAGGTCTGAAGGTTAGTGCCTGGGGCACACAGGCGTCCGGCTACGGGGTAAACCCCCCGCGGCCCCGCATGACCCGGGGTAAGGCGCCCGGAGGGTACATTGAGCGGGGCCGGGCCGGAGCGGGGCCGGGGTGCCCGGGGTGCCCGGGCCTCCTCCCCCGGCGCTCCCGCCCCG
>VXBZ01006327.1:209598-223059 GCA_013399135.1 Heliornis fulica | reverse complement strand
CCCGCGCCCGGAGCTCGGCGCCCGCCCCCGAGGGGCTCCGGCCTTCCCGCCGGTCCGCGTCGCTTCTCGAAAGCCCTTTCGGGTGTCGGAGCCCGAAGTTCTGTGTTTTCTCCCGTTGGTGTTGCCCCTCGTAGCGTTACGCACTTCCTTCCCCGGCTCCTTTCTTCTCGCTGTGTTCCGTCTCCCGTAGAGACAGCGACGAGCAGCTCGGCGCTGCGGGCTCGTCCGGACGCCGCAGCCCCGTGGCGCTGACGTGGGGCAGCCACCAAGCGCCTGCCAGCGCCGAGGGGACGATGCGCCCCGTGGGCATGCGGAGCCTGACTGGGGTTTGCTGATGGCGAAGAATCATCATGTGCCTGAACCTCACAGAGTGTTGTTACCTCCCCAGTTTTGTTCTTTGTTACTTTCTCGGTTCCCTCCACCCCCAGTACTCAGGAGCTGTCACACTTTGTGCCCACCACTGTCAGGCTCGCAGCTGCTGCGGCCTCAGTGCTCCGTCACGGCTGCGCTGGACTCCTGGGAGAAGGATGTCCTCTCCCCTGTCCACCTGCTGCACGCTGCAGGCCTTCCTTGCCGTGTCCGTTGGAGAGGGGGCAGGCACTGGGGTAACACGTTGGCAGTAACATGGCAGCCAGGCCGAGCGTCGCGCCGTACCCGTGTGTCTCCTGTCCCTCTGGGTCCCTCGCTGTGTCGGTTGCAGGTCTCCTGCTGCGGGACCATTTCCAGTCCTGCTTCAAGTGGCCTTTTTTAGGGTAGGGGTGGAGGGGAGACGTGAATCTCCTTGTCTGAAACAGGTTTTGTCCTGGGGTAATGTGAGTGCCAAGTGCCAGCCCTGACTGAGTGGTGGGGGCAGCCAGGGAGCAGAGGGGGTGCCCAGAGCGGATGGGCTCCTCCTGGCAGGTGGGTTATACTGGAGATCTGTGTTCTGGTCCTGGAGCAACAGGGCTGGTCCATCTTTGTTTTGTTACACCTTTTCATCCTTCTGCTACTTCCACTGTCCAGAGCACAGAGCACGGGTGTGGAGGAGCTTTGGGGTCCCAGAGAGTCCAGATTCAGGCAGAGCCATGTACGGAGGGGTAGGCAGGTGTACATTCATCCAGCTGAGCTCCTGTGGGCACCCCCTTGGTCCTGCAGCACAGCAGAGGCAGCAGCAGCCTGGGGTTGTGCTGTGGGCTGAGGAAGAGGAGCATGTGCTGCCCCCCAAGAGCCGATGCGGTTGGACAGCAGGCGGGATGAGCCTGTGGCGGTGCAGCGTGGCTTGCGGGGGCAGGAGGTGGTGTGGCAGGCGCTGCTCCGGCCTGAGCGCTGTGTTTGCCACGCTGCCGTGTGGGGCCGAACGTGTGCTGTGTGCCGGCGCGGGGTGCCCAGCCCCTGGAGGGTGGTCAGCACCTCGTGCCCTCTGCTATTTCGGAAACCAGCTCCTGGGCCAATAG
Source organism: Heliornis fulica (assembly GCA_013399135.1). Taxonomy (NCBI): domain Eukaryota; kingdom Metazoa; phylum Chordata; class Aves; order Gruiformes; family Heliornithidae; genus Heliornis; species Heliornis fulica. The sequence goes on along the minus strand of VXBZ01006327.1, from coordinate 221,626 downwards.
CGGCGTCTGTCTGAAGGAGCTGCCACAGATTTTTTTCCTTGGCTGCCTTATTTTTAACCAGCCTCTCCACTCTTTCCTCGTTACTTTGAGCAGCGTGGAAGTCCTGGAGGTTTGCATGAGATCCTGGAAATTCCCCAGGTGGTGGGTCCGCTGCCAGAGCAGCCCTGTGTGAAAGGCTCCCTTCATGGCGGGCTTGCAGCGGTTTCACCTGGCACTGCAGATGTCTGTGCAACTGGGCTTTGGGAGCGCCCGGCGGGTTGCTCAGGGCTCCCCGTGGGGAGGGGTTGAGCTGGGCCCTGCTCAGTGCTGGCTGGAGAGCAGGGGTGGCACAGCTGGCTGCTCCTCACTTGAAGCTTCCCGGTGTGCCCGGGGCTGTCAGCCTGGTTGCCAGAAGCTCCCTGCAGGGTCCTCCTGCTGTCGGCAGCGCGGCTGGAAGTGTCCGACCGGCCGCTCTCCTCTGAGTAGCACCACTCCGTGTGTCCGAAGGGATGGTGCTCGTCCGAGTGGACCTTTTCTGCCGATCAGTCTGAGCGGCTGCTGGTCACTTCGGGCAGGAGCTGGGTGTTTTGGAGACTGTTTTTCCTTCCTTCAGCCACCTCGTTCTCACCCCCTTCTGAGCGAGGAGCCTGTGAAAGAGCAGTGAAAGATGCTTTTGATGAGATCTGACAAGAAGCAGTGGTCCTCCAGAGATGGTGGATTACACGGTGTCCCTGCCCCTGTCTCCAGCGTGACAGAGCTGTCTGCTGAGCCTCATCCGCTCTCAGGCGTGCGGCTGGGCCTTCCCGGGAGTGCCGAGGCAGGGACGCTGTGGGGGCCAGGCCAGAGGAGAAACGCCCCAGTGCAGTTTGCTACTGGAAGCAGATGGCACAAGTGACCCGGCTCCCTCTGTGCCACCCACGCTGGCCCCTGTGGAAGGAGCCGGGTGTCTCGCTGACCTTTGCGGAGAAGTTGGACCTTCAGAGGTTTAGGTGCCACCTAAATAGAAACGCCAACACGATGTTTGGGGGCAAAGTTCTCATCTGATGCAGAATTGGTGCTGCACCTTCAGCTGACGAGAGTGGAGGGAGCAGAGCCGGAGGCTGCTGGCTGTGGTGGATGGGTCACCCGAAGTTCTCCAGCACCAGGCCCAGGGCAGCATGGGTAGAGGGGTGTCAGAGCAGAGCCTTGGGGTTTTACTACTGATGGTGCCTGGTGCACCTTCTGCATATTAAAATGTAAAGAAAAATGTTGGGGAGCCAAGGAAAGCTGCAGCCTTCTGTTGAAGCACGGCATGCCAAGAGCTAGAAGGTGGTACTTCCGTCGGCGCCCCTCAGGACAGCGGGATGCTGGAGGCCTTGCTGGGTTATGGGGCAGGAGTGGGGGGCTCATGCTTCCAGTGCGCCAAGTGTAGAAGTTGGGGTTTGTTCCGTGGGCTTTGTTCAAGGTTCCTCCTTCCTTTAGGAGCCGCTTGCGCAGTGGAGGGAGAGAAACACTTGATGAAAACAGAGCGTGTGTTTTCCTCAAACCAGACTGCTGTGGCATGTTTAGGACGTGAAACCGAGTGACTTTGAAGTTGACTTCGTTTCACACTGGTGATATCCTTTTAACTGCTGTAAGTAAACAGCACGATTCAGCTCTGAGACGTGTCTTGTGGAAAGCTGTGCTGGGTTTCCAGTTCTGACTGTTGGGGAGCCCTGTGTGGCAGGCGCCCTGTGCTCCCGAGCAGCCCTTCCTGCTCAGGGAGGTTTGCGCGGGTTTGTTATTATTTTTTCAAAGGATTTACTGACGCATTAGAATGTCCCATGGACGTTATTTTCGGTTCGAGAATGGTTTATTTTAGTTTGGCTTAATTGAATTGGAAACAGTCACAAGCTGTACCAAAGTGAGTTGATTTTGAACCAAAACAAGACCGTCCACGAGTGGGTTTAGGGTGGTGAGCTCGTTGTGCAGCGTTCCCGCCCTGTACCTCGCGTCCCTGCGGCCTGCCCGTGTGCAGGGACTCTTGGCAGGCCTCGGGGGGCTCCGTGCTGCCTGGGGGGGGTGAGGGGAGGCAGAAGCTGTCCTTTTGCCAGTATTTGAGGCTGATCCAGCTGCTAAGGGCAGCGTCACCGTGGACGCTTCTTGCTGGCACAGGGCTGTGGTGCAGTGGCATGAGGAAGTAGATTAGGGAAGGGACCTGGCTTAGAGAAAACTGCCAGGAGTGGGGGGGGAACACTTCCTCAATTATTTTTTTAAGTTGTTTTTTAGCCAGCTTCCCTTTAATTTGAGATCATGGTGTGCTATGGTATGTTTCTGCAGAAATCGTGCGGTTGAAGCAGAGGTGGGGGAGCAGGGGGGCAGGATGGGTGCCCTTCCCGAAGGCGCCGTGGCAGGAGGGCTGCTCAGCTGCCCTGCTCGAGCTGAAGGCGCGCGTTGGGCTGCTGCAGAGGAGGGCCCTGCTTTCACTGGGTTGTTATGAGCAGTTTCTCCTTTCGGGAGGGCTGTGTGGTCCCTGTGAGGCCTTCCAGGACTGGCTGTGCAGCAGCTCTGTCCTCCTGCTTTGGACGGGAAGCTGGTCCTGAGCATCCTCCTTTCCAGAGCTCCAGTGTGAGGGGACTGGTGCTTCTGCTTGAGGCTGGAGGTGGGAATGGCTGTGCTCTGCCTTTGGGCTGCTGGCACGAGTGGCCAGGCCTGTTGTCAGCCCAAGGCCTCACCCCAGGGCACTGGTGTGCTGTGTCTGTGTGGCTCTGGCCACCTCTGCCCTCAGTTGTGCTCTGGTGAGTTCTGCCGCCATACCTCCCACCCCTGCTGGGCAGGCACATGGAGCTGCTGTATAGCTTGTACAACTTCTGTTTGTGTTTTCACCTGCTTAAGTAGATAAATAAAATCTTTGCTTCCCCCAATGCTCTGCAGCTGCGCTGGCCAGTGTTACTCTGAGGGAACCGTCTCCTGTTCTCCAGGGGTTTGCACCTACCTTGGGTCTCTCCGTCTCCTCTCGCCTGCCCTCTGGTTTCTTTGTGGTTCTAACCCAAATATTTACTGCAGGTTTTAAACTGGGTTTGTTTTTATTGAAGCAACTGCACAATAACATCCAGAAGCCGTCTCATGTCTCTGCCAACATCCTAAAGGTCTGGAATACATTGGCAGTGGTGGGAGGGGGTGGTGGGGACAGGCACCAGTGAAGTGGAGGGCTGGCTGGGCATGTGCAATGTGCTTTTCCCCGATGGCAGGTTGTGCTGGCGTTGGGTTTTGCTCCTGGATGTCAGCTGTGTTTGTGTAGTATTCCTGTTGTGTTTAGACTCCACGTGTTGTCCAGGTCTGGGGCTCAGGGGAGCTCTGCTCGATGCCTCTGGCTCAGTTGCAGGGCTGCCCAGCCCTTGTGCTGGTGGGCACTGAGACCCTCGGGACCCTTCTCCGCTGTCCGTAGCCGAGGGTGGGTTTCTCTCTGCTCAAAGCTGAGCTCGTGTGATGGGGCTGACCCGAGTGTGACAGCTGTGCCAGGCTTGTTGCAGCGCCTGGCGGGGGGAGCGATCCTGCTCCGTTGTGCGGGCACAGTCAGGTGCAGTGCTGTGTCCCCCTCCTTTGGCTGCCACTGGTCTGGGTGGGGTGTCACACTTGTCAGGTGGTGATGGAGCTGCCTCTTCTCACTCTGTTTCCCATCACTTCAGCCTTGTCCCCCAGCAGTGACTGACGCCGTTGGGCAGGCGCCCGCTCTCCTGGTTGTTCTGAGCGGTTCCTGTGTAAAGCCCCCAGGATGCGGTTGCTTCTACTGAAGATTCCCGAGTGGTTGAGCCTGTGCAGTCATTAGTGAAGAAAAACTTCACAGCCCAGAGTGAGAAAGTGAGCTTGACAACTGACCTCAGTCAGGACACATACAAGAGATTGCTCCTGCAAACACACGCTCCAGAGCTTGAACAAGAAGGGGGTTCTAAATCAGGTGATGTTGACATGAGAATGGGAATCGCTGTTGTGATTTCTTGGATAGTTTTTGTTTGCAGACTTTGCATTTAGAGGAAAAAACTTAACCTGGAGTATTCCAAGTTCAGTGCCTTCTGAAAGCAGTTTAGGTTCGTGGGGTGTGGTGGGGACGTTTGCCCTCACCGCTGTGCTTGGTGGTTCAAGCTTGGCTCCTGTTGAGATGCCTCATGCTGCGCTGAGAGACCCGGCTCGCTGCCTGCAGACAGGGAGGTGATGTGCTTGTGGCACTTGGGGAAATGCCACCCCATGTGGGGTGTAATGAATGGTTCCCATTTACGGGGGGCTTCATCTGTCTGGAGGGACCGGGCAGCCCCAGGACGGTCGCAGTCGCGGCAGTGTCGCTCTGCTTTCTGCCGGAGCTGGCGGTCTGTGCTCAGAGTTGGAGTGATGAGAAACTTGCATTTAATAAAAGTCACCATGGAAGAGTTCTTGGGATCTTGCCAGGAAGAGTTTCCTGTTTAAAATTAGAAAGTTGATTTTATTTTATTTTTTTAAAGCCTTGATGTAAACTGGTAATTGCTAGAGCTTTCTTTTAAATCCTGAGATGCCAGTCAGGGGAGAGGGGAGGGGAGGAGGAGGGGAAGAAGCAAAACCCCAAAACCATGGATTTGCAGAATTGGCTTTTTGTGAGAGACAAAACCAGTAAATTTTGTGTAGTAGAGTCCTCTGTGGTAGCAAGTGACTCATCCAGCACATGCAGAGTGTGTGGACGCGGAGAGGTCCGATGTCCCGGCCGCGTGAGCTGCGGGTTGGAGCTGGTTGGGTGGTGTGGCTGAGACCCACAGCCGCTGGAGAGCGTGCCCAGAGCCTCAGCAGGCTCGGGTGAAGTACAGTGTGGTGAAGAAGCTGCTCTAGTTGTGTCCTGGGGAAGGGGGAAGCTGTTGAAGTGCAGGAAAAGCCCCTGCTCGGGTCATTTGACCACTGCTTTAGCCGTGTTCTTTTGGGGAATCAGGAGTGTGATTTGTTATTTATGGTGTGTGGTGCCATCTGCATCCTGCCAGGGGGAGAGCTCTGAGGGGAAGGCTGGTGCAGCTGTTCAGGGGCTCCAGGAGCCCAACCTTGGAGTCCCCAGGTCTTCTCATACACTTTATTCCACTTGCCTTTGCCCTCCGCCCTGTGGAGTTGGACCCACCAGACATGAGCCAGGTGCTTCACCCGTGGGCCCACGGCATGTGGGTGGTGGGTGCCCAGGGAGCAGTGACAGCTGCTGCAGCAGGACAGAGACGGGGAGCTGGGTGCCCGCCGTGATGCTCTGGCATTGCATCAGGCAGGCTCGGTGCCTGCTCTGCCCTCGTCCCGGTGAGGAGGAGTATGGCTGCCTGGTGGAGAGTCTTTGCGTCCTCTCGGGCCAGCGAGACGGCAGGATTTTCCCTGTCCCTTTGTGTTGTAGGGACAGAAGCCTTGTCCCCGGCTCGGGCGAGTGTTCTGGGAGATAAGGCGGGTTGCCCGGGCCGGCTGGCAGCGTGCCGCCGCGGTGACCCGGGACGAGCCGGGCTGGCTCTCGGGATGCTAATGGCCCGGCCTGTCCCGGCTTGTTTGTCATGATTTGTGGCTGCATTTATATGCAAATACTAACAACTCGCTGCTGAGTTAATTAGCGATTTTTTTCTCGTTGCTTCCTGGAGCTTCAGCAAAAGGTCTTTATTCTCCTCCCGACTTGGGGTGTCTGACCTGCCCAGCCAGCGTCCTGCCACCTGTACCAGGGTGCTGGGTCCCCCAGGCTGGCAAGGGCCGTCACCAGGGCTCTGCCCGGCTCCGTGTCCCCTTGGAGGAGCTCAGGTGCAGTTGTGCCAGCGGGCTGCAGCCCGTGGTGGATGTTGTGGGAGAGCCCTGCGTGTCCTGCAGAGCGGGTCCGGGTGCTGCGTGGCTGGTGCTGCGGGTGTCCGGCAGCGTTTTCCCACCGGGTGCTGCGGGTTGTGTCCGTGTGGAGGAGAACAGAGCCGGCTTCTGGTGTCCTGGGAACGCGGCGTTTGCTTTCTGACGTCAGGATTCAGAGCATCGGATGCGGTCAGATGAGTGGCTGTCACCAGACAGGGCCACTGAGGGTCTGTCTGCTGACCTGGACGTGGCGGGGATGGAGTGGGAATCACGGGCCTTGGGCATCAGCGGGGAGGTCGGGTTTTGCTTTTGCAGGGGGGAAGTCAGGCATTTCCTCTGCACCCTGGGGCAGGTCTTGGGGTCCTCGGCTGGGCCCAAGGATTGCAGTCACCGTGACCTTGTGTTGCACTTGGTTTTGTGGCCCTGTGGCTGTCTGCCAGGGCTGTGTGAGTCGGGGCTGCGTAAGGTGCAGGTCTTGCTGTGGGCAGGGTGGGAGCGGGGTCTGCGGCAGGAGACCAGGCAGCTCCGGGTGCCGCGGCGGTGCTGGGCCTGTGGCTCCCTGCTGCGGGAGTGAGGAGCCCGAGCAGGTCTGTGGGCATCTGTCTCACCCCACACTGTCACCACGGGTCCCACCCTTCCTCCTTTCTGCCCTGGAGCCAAGGCTTTTCCACAGCTGCTGAGTCAGCAGGGTTTCGGGTTGGGGTTTTTAAGCCCTAGCTTTTTCCCTGGAAGGTAGGGCCGTGGGAGGAGCCCGGGCCTGCTGCAGCCTCTGATCCCGGCTCAGGCAGCGGTGTGGAGGAAGGCAGCAGTGTGGCTCCATGGGCCCGTGTGCAGCCATCCTGCCCACAGGTGCCCTGCGACGGCCTGAGGTGGGACCCAGCTGTCCGGGCTCAGAGTAGGGCTCTGAACTGCCAGGAGGTGTTGGGGGCACGGGACTCTTCAAGGGGAGTGTGATTCGCTCTCCCCTCATCCCAGGAGCTTCAAAAGTTTGTATTTTGGACTCTTAACTTTCTTTACTTCCACACCTTTTATGTGCATCTGTTTAGCTTGTGAGTTCTTGGACAGTAAAATGCCGTAAATGGAGTAGGAGCCATTGCAGTACCACCGAGCTCACGGGAAGGAGACAGGCTGCAGCCCCAGGGCTGGGGACTGGCGAGTCCCACGTGGACCCAGTGGCCTGTGCCCCCAGAGTGACTCACTGCCCCGTGCTGGCTCGCTTGGAGGCTTGGTGCCCTACTGTGGGATGCTGGAGGAGGGAAGTGGAGGTGGATGGAGTAACTTCTAGTGTTGGATCCAGTTGGAGGGAGGATGTACCCGGGTTGGTACAGAGCTCCCTGTCCTGTTACAAAAGCCGCTGGAAGCGGTAGCCAGCTGGTCAAGAGGCTTTTACCAGCTCCCCTGGATGATGGGTATTTTCACTTTCATCTGGTGGCGAGTGGAGCAGGGGATTGGAGTGGTTTATTTTGGGTTCTTGCTCCATTTGTAGAAACTCTTCTTGTACTGAGCGGTGTTTTCGGTGGTTGGATTTTAGACCTGGGAGATGTATTTTCTTCCTGCTCTTTTACATTTCACGTTGTGCAAGACGAAGGGATGTGGAATTGCAGACCTGTCCTGCTGCCATGCTGAATAATGTGGGTTTGATTAATCCAAGGAGAGAAAAGTCAGTTTCTCATAGCAACCCTGATGATTAAAGCTCCGGGAGAGGCAATTATTCCTGGTGTACGAAACTCTCCTACCACACTTGTCACGGGTGGTTTTCTAAAGCTCATCCACTGTGGCACGTTGCTGCTGCTGCTGGTAGCAGTGCCTTGACAGGCAGATGCCTTCCCCTGCCCCTCTGCTCCCGGACTCTGAGACGGCCCAAGTGCAGTCTCCTGTTCCAGCTGTTAGGGGCCGTTGCTGTCCAGTGCCTTCTGAGGGTCTCGTGGTGGTGTGACCGTCGGACACCCGAGGTTCCTGGAGCAGCCCCTGGCCTGTCGAGGGGTGGCCATCCTGCCGTGCTGCCCGTGCCCACCCAGCACCTCAGCCGGGACACCCCAGGGAACGGCAGTCCCGGCAGCGCCTGGGGCTCTGCAAAGGAAGGACTGAGCAGATGGGGTCTGGGGGGTTGTGCAGCAGGGGGGGGGGGTGCTGTGGCCCTGCTCCCCCCAGCACAGACCTTCACACTTGCCACAGCCATCCAGCTGTAACGGGGAAAGGGAATGGTCCATGGGCTTGGAGCTCCAGGCTGGGAATCAAGGTTTGGGAGGCAAACCTCCCCCGTTCCCCTTTCCTGTGCGAGGAAGGGCAGAAATGCTGATGTTTGAGTCCCTGTGAGCAGATTACTGGTGCTGTGGTGGGGTTCTGAGCTCATGAAACTGGGGCTTGACCATACGGTCAGCCTGGGTACGGACCTGGCAGAAGGGTGGTGTGAAGTTCGGGTTTCTCTGGTTCTGTTTGGGCTGGTGGGACTGTGTCTGCCCTAGAGGTGCTCTCAGTGCAAAGGTGTGAGGTGAGAAGCGGCTTGAAAGGGCTGCGTGGCTTGTGAGGGAGCCAGTTAGCTCTTAATCATATCGTGTATTAGCCTCCTTTGCAGCAGATACATCTGCTGTAAAATGCTTAGAGCCGAGAGCCTGATTGGGCCGCCCATGCTAAGTGTTCAAACTCCTGCTGCCTTTTTTCTTCAAACAATATCTTCTGGCTTCCAGATTTCTGATAAATTGATAAGAGGAATTGCGTGAGTCAATAGAGTTGTAGACACTTTGCCAATATAACCCTAGCGCTATTGATCTGCCAGTAAATTAAAGTCTTACTTAGAGGCTGCCGATATTTCTAATCTCCTGCCTCACCAATTACAACCTCCCAGCTACCTGGGAGAGACAGCGGACGGGAGATGAGGCTTTGGAGGCTTTTCCCAGCACGCGGAGCTGTGGCACAGCAGCCGGAGCCGGCGTGGGGCCGAGGGGCCGGCCCGGACTGGTGTGGGGCAGCCCCTCGGAATGCTGCCGAGGGGTTTCCCCAAGTCGGGGTTTATCCTGTCTGGTCCCTGGGTCCCCTTGGCTGTGGAGGATGGAGATGGTTTCAAGGGTTTATCCTGACTGGTCCCTGGGTCCCCTTGGCTGTGGAGGATGGAGATGGTTTCAAGGGTTTATCCTGACTGGTCCCTGGGTCCCCTTGGCTGTGGAGGATGGAGATGGTTTTGAGGGGCAGCGAGCCCACGTGCCAGGCTGTGCCCATCTGCCACCAGCCTGCTGACTGCCTTTCATGGCTCAGGGTGCCCGATGCCGCCAGGGTCGTCGTCCCTTGCAGAAGGGTCCCTGCAGCGGGGCAGGGAGCCTTGATGGAGGAGCAGGGCTGGGGCAGCCTACCATACGGCAGCTCCAGCCCTGCTGCGGCCCTGGGCTGTGCCCGTGGGAGGCTGGGGACACACGGTGGATCAGAGTGCCTGGTCCCATGTCCTGGTGTGGTTTCAGGCCGATAAGCCCCTTTCAAGTCTCATTTACGTTTGAAAGTCCGCAGCCAGCTTTGGGAAGAAATCTCCAGATAAACGCTGTGTTCTTTCTAATACCCCAGAGCGAAAATCAATGGGAGGGATAATTCCTTCCCTTGTCCTACACAGACTTTCATGTGTTCCTACCTCCAGCAGCACCTCTTGAACAAAGAGAAGCAGCAGCCTTCCCCTTCCTGCTGCCCCTTGGGGCAGAGCCAAGGTCCTGCCGAGCCCCCGAACGCAGAGGGGTTTCTGTCAGCCCCTTTGGTTCCATTCAGGCTTGGATTCGGGTGGTGGAGCAGGGCCCTGCAGGGATGCTTCCAGGGATTTGTGTGCAGACTGGTCCAGACCTGGAGCAGAGGACCCTGGGCTTGGGAAGTTGGTGGCAGAGCGACACTGTGGTGAGGGGAGTTTCGGGAGGAATTTCTTCCATTTGCTCGGTGCAGTGGACCGTGGGAGGTCCGTGCTGTTGTGGAACTGGTAGGCAGAGGTAGGTGTGCCAGTAGTGATTGTTTTTATCCTCAGGTTGTGCAGAGTGCTCTGGGCATCCTGCAGTGTCTGCTTCGGGCAGAGCATATATCCAGAAATACCCTGGTAGGAGTTAGTAGCTGAGACTGGTACGAGACAGCGCCGCAGACTGCCCGGGAGCTCGGTTATGTCTGGAAGACCCGTCCTGAAGGTACTTGTCTGGCCACCTCTGTGCTCGCTGTATTGAGTTGTATTTTCCCTGATGTTGTGAAGTTATCATATAGGATGTACATTAAAAGTTGTAACTGTTCCAAGTGCTGCTGTTTTGGCAGGGATTTGCTGAGTCTCATGATCCATCCGTAATGGAGTGGAGATGCTGAGCTGCAGCAGGATATATTTACACCAGAAGCTTTTTCATGGAGGAAGTGCTGGAGCAGTCAAACTGTCTGATGCTTCCTTTAGTTTGTGGGAGCTTGGTGTGCCGCAGGAGTAGCGATGGCGAAGGTGAAGAGGAGCAGTGACCCTGGTTAGGGGCGGTGTAAGCGTTCCTGGGGCAGCGGCACTGGAAAGCTGGAGGTAACTGTCAGTGCTGACCAGACTCTCAGAAAAGATGGTGTCAGAAAGGTTGAATCTGACTCCATCCCTTGTGTAGTAGTTGAGATATTTGAATCCTGTTCACACCTGATGATGCCAGTGCCTGGGGCAAGGGCAGGTTGGAACAAGGTTTCTCTGCTGTTTCTAAAGATGTTTTCGGGGTTTGCTTGGGGATTTTTGCTCTGCCTTCAGCTGTAGGGAAGAACTTTGTTTGAGCAGCCGGTCGCCGTTACCTCCGTAGTGGAGGCCTGAACCAGCCAGGGGCTTCTCTGGAAGCCTTGTGCTGCTGACTCCTGGTGCTGTGTCAGCCCAGGAAGGGGCCTTTCGGCACCCCAAGCGCTGGTGCAATTGCTTCAGGGTAGCTGCTTGATGTTAGTGGAGGTAGTGCCAGCTAGCCCAGCCTCAGTGGGTGCTAGTCCCCTGCTCCAGGGGCACAGGGTGAAAGGGAAAATCCCATGGCCCATCCAGGCTGGGCCTGTCCCTTGGGTTGTGCTTCTGCAGGCGTGTGGCCGGGCCAGCAGCCCATGTGGGACAACTCCATGAGCATCTTCCTGACCTGGATGGGAGCATCTCCCCAGCCTCCTGCTGCTTTGCAGGGACCCAGTTCCCTCAGGGTTCTGCAGTCCAGGGTTTGTGAAGCTTTAGGGGGTGACAGGTAATACCTCATGTGTTTTAGCTGCTGTAGATAACAGGCTGAGCATTCAGCTTGTCTTTCCCCACAGTCCTCTTCACCAAAGCAAGAGCTGCTGTCCCCAGCTCTCAGCAGAGCAGGGAGTCAGACAGGGGGAGACAGCACCAGGATGAAAACCACTCATTAGCAGCATCTCCATGTCTGTTTGCTTTTAGGGTCAGGATCAGCTGAAGTGTGTTTCTGGTGAGTTGGTGGTGATTTCTCTCTGGCTGTCTGAGACAGAGCCTGGCTGAGCTGCTGGCACTTGCCTTTTCCTTTGGATACTGAAATATCTGCGTGCTCTATGTGACTTAACGACTGAACAGGGATATTAATGGGTTACAGTCCACAACCTTTAATTCCAACGTCTCTTGACTTGCAGGAAGTCTGAGTTTGGGATTTTTATGCGCTCTGCCCGGGTTGGTAATTCGGACAGTGTTCCTAACTTATTTCCATAAATTGTGGAAGGGTGTAATTTACTATTTTGAGAAGCACGTGGTTCAAAAGACCTGTAATTAAAAAAAAAAAAAAAGTTCAGTGAATGTCTGAAACTGTAGGAATCACTGGCCTGCATCAGAACAGTAATGTGTAGTAATTTGACCTGTGCAGAGCAGACATTTCTTCCCAGTTTTCTTCTCCTCTGACCTGTTGGCACAGATGTGTGTTTATGGAGTCGGTGCAGCCCGGGTCTGGGCTGCAGCAGGAGCTCGTTGCTGGGGCCATGGCTGCCTGTCCTCACTTCATCCCACGGAGCTAACAGAGGGCAATCCTTACCTCCTAACCCACAACCTGGCCTGCAGGGATATGAGACAGTTGGGGGTGTGTTTTGCTTGGTGGATAAAATAGATCCCAGCTGTTTTAGAACAGTTGCCCAGATGTTGGAAAACTTACCACTCTGTCTCTTCTTGCCCAGAGCTTTGCAAGAGCGATTATCCATTGAAACCAAAAGGTTCTCCTAACCTTCAGAACCAATCTCGAGAGGTTTTACTCCACCTCTCCAGTATGGCTTTGAGCCTGTGTAATCTCTTGGCCTCAGGGGTGGCTGGTGGCACCACGAGTTGCCTTGCATTGGA
>VXBZ01006327.1:157772-209556 GCA_013399135.1 Heliornis fulica | reverse complement strand
AGGAGCCCCATTGATCTCCAGGAGATCAATGGGGGCTCCTGCCTCATGCTACTACATCTGTTGCTTTCCAATACCTCTGTCTTGCTCTCAGCCTTTTCTCTGCCTGACACTCCCATTCCTTGTAGTCTCGTGGGTTTTGGGCTTTGCTGTGTAAAGGTCTTCGTGATGCTCCTCCAGCCCAGGCTGGGGGTCCCTGGGGTGTGGGTGCTGCTCCTGGGGGGGCTCTGCCATCCTGCCCCTGCTGGTGCACAGGCCCTTCTGTCAGGGTTCAGCTAAGGAAAACCCCAAAACACGACGTGAGTAGTTCCTAGGAACCTTCTTTGTGTGTGATCTAGCAGAAGAACAGCAGATAGGGTTACCTGCCAGTGTTGAGACTCTTTGAAGCTCCTCTCCAGTCATCTCCAGCCATGGCTGGTCTGTGTACATTGGGGGTTTGCTGCCTGCCTGGCCAGCTGTTTTCTGGCATATCTGCTACGTTAGAACCAAACCCCACCATGTTTGGTGTGTACAGTGCTTTGCTGCCACATAGGAGTAAACAGCTATGTGAGAGTTCTTGCATTAGTCACCTTAGTGTTTCACCTCAAATAATAAGAAGGAAACTGAGGTTAGAAGTGTCATTTTTGTAAAATAGTAAGTGTTGGGTATAACTGAGAGCTCCTGAGGAGCAGTGACCTGGAGGGCACGTGCTCCCCTTGGGCTGGGACCAAAGACCCGCTGTCACACAGGAGGCTGTAGGACCAGGCTGGAGGCTGTAGGACCAGGCTGGCCCACATCTGCACTGCCGGCCCCTCTTCCCCTGAGGTGCTCCAAGAGCTGTCTGGTGTTTCCCTGCCAGGCTGGCTCCCAGGGCAGGGGGTTACACGCCTGTGTCTTGTCCCTCAAGCCAGCTGGGCTGGCGCAGCCTGTAAGATGTTGTCCCCGGGGCGAGCGGAGGTGTGGTGTGAGCTATAAAGAGTGCAGGATGCCCAGCAGTGTATTAAACACTAGTTGAGTACAGGAGGGCAGCATATCACAGGAGAGAGATAAGCAAAGTTCTCTGATTGTGGATCAATAGAGGTTAGTGACATCATATCTCAAAGTGAGAGAACCTGCTTTCTGCAGAGCCGTTTATCAGATTGCAGGCTGAAGCAGCGTTAACCTCTTCCTGCCCAGATACGGGTTCCTCCTCTGGCTCCGGACCAAATAACCTTCCCTGCCTGCTGCAGAAGGCTCCCTGGCAGGGTGACGTGAGCGTGGCTGTGCCGGAGGGGTTGGTCCTCCTCCCGGTGCCTCCGCTCGGCTCCTGGTGCCAGCTTGCCGTGCCCAGCGGGACGGCAGGGCGCTGTGCGGGCTGGCAGCTGGCTCCTCTTGGAGGTGGTTCCCATCTCCAGGTGCAGCCGCTGTTCTCCTCTCGCCTGATGCCGTGTGGGCAGGGTGGGAGATGCTGCCCGCTGGTGCTGGGACACAAGAGCAGTCTCGTTCTGGTCCGGGGTCTGTGCCGGTGTCTCAGGCTGCAGTTGTGGAACGGAACATGCACCCTGAGGTGGACTCGCTTGCTGCGGCAGCGCATCGCTGTGGCGTCGGCTTCAGGGCCGGTCGCAGGGGTGGTGGGAGGCCCCGGCACAGCTGGCCTGTCCCCAGGGCCCGTCCTGGTTTCCTGCTGCTGTTACCTCATGGATGAGACCTACACTGATCGCAGCAACCCTCCCTGCAGTCCCGCTCTCCCCTGTGGGCTGAGGCTCCAGCGTTCCACAGGGGTGGATGCAGCTTCTGGATGTGGGGCGAGTGGAGCCGTCCAAATGTGGAGCAGGGAGATGTGGGTGAATCGTGTGTGTCTGGTGTGAGCAGCTCCGTGGGCCTCTGGAACCCGCTCCGACAGCGCACACAGTGTTGTCCAACCCCAGAGGATCCTCCAGTTGGGTTTCACTGCTTTTTGCTTCCCGATCTGGTGATTTCAGCCCCCTTCTCAGTGACACTGAACTTGGAACGTGGCCACAATATGTAGAACAGGGATGCCAGTCTGCCTGCTGCGGGGTTAGGAGGCTCACGGGTGACAGTGCCGTGTTAGGACAAAAAGATGATGTGTACAGGGTGCGTGTGTGCCTGGTGACGGAGGGTCACGGTGCGTTGCATCGCGCTGTCGTGCAGGCTCCGGGAGAGCTCTGGTGGCCTCCTCCAGGTGAAGGCACCCCAGGTCCCCGGGTAATGGTCCTCCAGAGCATCAGTCTCCTGTAGGACAGGAGATTGCAGGTACTCCTGCTCTGCTAGAGCAGGTTTCTGGCTCCCAGTAAATGCCAGGAGAGGCTTCTGCCCCGAGGAATCTGTGGTCAGAGTTTGGAGATAAGATAACGGGAGGATGACAGCTGTAAGGGGCAAGAGCAGAGTTAATTCCCTGAATGAAGGTCTGTTGTCTGGCAAGGAAGTACCGGGTGTATCAGACCCTGCAGAGACTGGAGTTACAAAGGCTTTTTGATTACCTCTCCTCCTTCTTCCATCAGTGATGGCTCCTTGTGAAAAGAGCCCCATTCCTGGTATCCTCGGGCCGTGCCCCGGGGAGCGGCTGGGGGCCGCTGGTCCTGGAGGGTCGGGTGGACCTCGCGGGAGCCTGTTAATGGGCTGGTGTCCAAGAGGAAAGTGTATTTCCAATGAGGAAGTGCCGAGATATTAGTGGAGCCTGGATTAGCCTGTGATTGTGCTGTCAATACTGCTGTATTGAGTCAGAGAGAGCCTGCACAACACAGGGAAACACTTAGCTCACTGCTGCTGCTTATTGAGAAGCCAATAGCAATTTACTTGCTGACACTTGACATCAAATCCATTCCCAGAGGTGCAGCTCCTGCTAAACCACCGTTGGGGCTCTCTTCACACCTGTGCCTGCCTCAGCACTGTGACTGTGATGGCGCTGATGCTCCTCCAGACACAGCCACCCGCCAGAGGGGACGGCTGCCAGCCCCTGTGTGGGACCTTGCTCTGCTGGGACTGGCCAGTGGGTCCCAGGTTCTGTGGGTCAGGGGCAAACCTTCACTCGAGAGCTGGTCTCGTGTGGGACGAGCTTTGTGCAGAGAAGTTTCCTTTTCTTGAGTGTGTTCGGTGAAGAAGAGGGAAAGTGGGTGCCTGGTCCTTCCGTCCCACAGTCCCACATCCTGAAAGTTTGAAGCACTTGGGACCTCTGAGCCAAAGCAGCTGGATTCCTCCTGTCCCACTTTTCTGTTTTATCCAGGATATTCCTTTGAAAACCTGACTCCCTAATGGGGACTGGCACATGTGGGAGTAATGGTGGGATGAGAGCAGAGCTGGAGCACGGAGAGGGGAAGGAGGACGCGGGGGATCTGTGTCCCGATGGACTTGGGTGGGAGCATCAGGCACTGGTGTTGCAGTTGGACCCACTGGACGGTCTCCCCAGCCCCTGATGGGGGGCAGTGAGACCCACAGATGGACTGCAGCTCTTGCTGGGTTACTGTGTGACTGGCCAACAATTGTAAGCGCTAGAAAGCAAATCTGCTGCTAGTGGTGGTGTTCCTTCTTGGAGCCCCTTGAGTTCCTGCACCTCCTGGGCGGGGGCCGAGGCCTGCAGCCAACTGTTGGGAGAACCAGGAGAACGTGGTGCGCGGGGAGGACGCTCGGAGCCGCTGTTTCCAGCCTGCAGAGGTTGTGGTGTCGCAGGCCGTGGTTTACATGTGTTGGTTGCTTTGTGCTTGCAGTGGGTGGTGCAGCGCTCCTGGCTCCACAGGGTGAGGAGGAGGAGAGGAGCCCACGGGCTCTGGAGCCTGGGCAGCATCTGCTGCCAGAGCAGCCCTGTGGGAAGGGCAATGTGTGACTCCTGGAGCCGGCCTTGGGCGGGAGGCGGGTGGGGAGGGAGCTGTGGGTGCCCCGTGTCTGGTCCCCGCTGCACAGGGTGGGCAGCCAGTGTGTGGTGTGGCTCAGCTGGCCACCAGTCTGACGGTGACCTGCCCTCGTTGCTGGACATGACTTCCTGGCCAGGAAGCCCTGGACAGTGCCTGTCCCCTGCCCAGCCTGGCTCTCGTCCCAAGGCAGCAGCAGTAGGTGTCCCTTGAAGAGACTCGCCGTGCTCTGTGGTGGCTGTGGCTGAGCTGGGGGTGATGGTGCCAGCGAGCCCGTCTGAGGACCCCAAGTCCTCGATGTCAGGGAAGCCCCTCAGCAGTGCTGGGTTCCTTAGCGTGCTCAGAAAGCTCTACAAACTGGTGTAGGGAAGGGCAGCAGTGATGGGGCTGCAGGAGTGAGTGAGGGGTATCAGCACCTGACACCTGTGAACAGGAGCGGAGGCTGAAGCGGCCGTCGGGTGCTTGGGGGCTGGGGGCACAGGCCTAGCACCTTGGTGTGTGGTTTTGGTGGGGTCCCTATTGCTTGTTGTGTTTTGTTCCACTCTCTTGCTAATCTTGTTCAGCAGTTGCTCCTCTTAATTACTGAAGTACTTTTACAGGGATGTGGGAGATTAATCCCTTTAGTTCTGCGTGCTGCCAGAGGAGATTGCCACCATTATCCTCGTGCCATGGAAGGGGAGGTCGGAGCAAGGAGAAGCCCGTGTTCACACGTGTGTGCTGTTCTGTAGCTGCAGTCCAGCGTGTGGTGACAGGTACCAGTCACAAACAGCACTGGTGTGTAGAGCTGGGGCAAGGCTGGACCAGCTTAGCCGAGATCTGGAGACAGGTGGAGCCTTGAGGGTGTCACAGCCATGCCGAGAGCTGCTTGGGGTCCCTCTGCATCCCCTCAGCCCCGCAGGGAGGGCAGCTCCTGAGGCATCGCTTATCTGGTCCTTGCCTCGCTGGAACACAAATATTAACTGACAAACAGTTGCATAATAATGGCACAATCACGTCGGCCTGTTGACTTACCTTCCGTGAAAGAGAGAGACAGGGAAGAGCAGGAAGGTTAACGTATAAACCAGGAGGCTGTGGCTGCCCTGACGCGTGGCCTGTGGCTCGCACGGTGCTGCTGGGCCCGTGTCTCCCAGAAGCTCTGCTTGCAGCAGGCGTGGAAGCGTTTACTTGCTGCGCGAGTTCCTGGGGCGCTGAGCTGTGACCCGCGTGCAGCGCTGGCGGCGGGACGCGCTCTGCTCGCTGCTGTTCTCCTCGGGGCACTCGGGAGCGGCTGTGACCTGGCTCTGCCCGCAGAGGCTGGAGGCTGCTCCGTCGCTCTCTGCTGACGGGTGTGACTGGAGTGGAGGTGCGAGGCCGCCCGCGCAGGGCCCTGGCATGTTCGGGGTTGCCCGAGTTATCTACTGCCGGGGTGTAGCGCTGCCTCCTCCCCTCGGCTGCTGGTGGTTCTTTCTGAGCACTAACGGCTTCCTCACCTGTGGTTTGCGGCACGGCTGCTCCCATGGGGTGAGGTCCTGCCTTCTGCCACCGTGCTGGTGTGTGCACAGCCCTGGCCCCAGCCAGAGTGGGTACAAGCTCAAGCTCTGTGGGCTTCTCGGGTGCTCCACTGCGCTGGCCCTGCTTCCCAGTTTAATTTCATGAGGTATCGGTGCTTCCTGCTGGCCAGCAAGGCCGCCAGCGAGATGAGTGGAAGGCCTTGCCCTATAACCTCCATCCAGGGCAGCCACTTGTTTTGGCATCGTCTTCTCTTGGCCTCTCTTTCTGCTGCCTTGAAATCCTGGTGAGTCCCCATCCTCTCCTGCCGGGCTCCCGGTACGGCGTCGAGGAAGGGTGGTTATTTTAACGAGGATAGTGTGACAGTGCGTCTTGGATAAAGCCACCTTCTGTTCCACATGGGGTTCTGTGTGTTGCTGTCCCTTCACCCGTTCCTCCCTTCCAGTGCTGGCAGCTCGTCTCCGTGCGACAGGGCAGCATCTCCCCGGCCCTTTCTGCCACAGGCACTGCTGGAGCTGCTTGTCCCAGCGCCATCCACAGACCAAGGGGTGCTCCGGCCCAGCTGCTCTCCTGCCCATCTAGGACATACCTGGCGATTCTTAATTGGAACTAACGGCTTTTTTCATTTAATTTGTGCATTAAACTCCCAAGTGTTGCTTCCCCTCAGCTGTGCCAGCTCTCTTTCTGTACTGCTCTCTTGCCTGTTGTCCTGTAAACTTGCCCCCTCCCTGCCCCAGCAACCATATCTTCGATGAAAAAGGCGGCATTTCATCTCGGGCTGGTTCAGGTTTTTGT
This sequence comes from Heliornis fulica, assembly GCA_013399135.1. Taxonomy (NCBI): domain Eukaryota; kingdom Metazoa; phylum Chordata; class Aves; order Gruiformes; family Heliornithidae; genus Heliornis; species Heliornis fulica. The sequence continues at coordinate 203,452 of VXBZ01006327.1, read as the reverse complement.
TTACACATGTGATGTGCTTGACCAGGAGAAGCCTGGACATGGAACTCTGTGTGTGTCTGGGAAGCGTGACCCTAACTGTCTGCGCCGGGTCCTTGGGGAGGTGGTGACAGCCCTGATTACTGCCTCAGACCCTGCAGCATTCCGAGGAAATAGGAAGGGGAAGGTTCTGAGCTTGGGGTGAACAGTCTCCACCTGGGAGCGAGGGGCAGGGCAGGTTTTCAAGGGGTTTGGTAAACAGGCCGAGCTCAGCTCTTACTGGTTAATAGTGGGGAGGGGTTGTCAGGCTCTGTGGTGTGGGCAGCGTGTTGTCTCCAGAGCCAGTTTGGGCCTAATTTTGAAAGTTTGCCACTGCTTGGTGTGGAAGCACCCACAGCCCAGTCCTGGAACGTGTTGGATACTGATGGCTTTGTGCCTCGTTCTGTTGGGACAGGAGGGGACCGCAGCGGCGGGTGGGAGGGGGTTAGTGCAGAGCCCCTTCCCCTGTTCAGGCCTGGTGTGGGATGGTGTGGGATGGCGTGGGGAAGGGTCTGGCTGAGCAGAGAGGTGCTGTGGAGAGCTGTGGCTCCATGCTGGACTGGGAGATGTGGGCAGAGCACTGGGACACTGTGCCATCCCACCGGCAGAATGCAATCCGGCGTGCGAGGGAGGAAGGGGACACAGTGAGATCTGTCCATTCACCGTGTTCGGTCTGAGCGAGACTTTAAGCGAGAAGAAAATTGGAATAATGAATGATGGAAACGGAATTGAAATAGGTGATTGTAGTTGACACATTTGAAAGAGCACAAATCCTGCTAAAGCAGACGTCCTTCTCTGCAGGGAGGTCCCAGATGCTCTGCTGGGGGGGCTGGAAGGCGGCAAGAAGTCAGGGCCAGCAATACCTTTACCCCACGGGATTCTTCAGCCTGTTGTGTGCTGGTGGGAAGCTCCTGTGCAGGCCAGCGGTGCTGCTTTGCTCTGACAGCTCCTCTGGCTTTTCCTCTGAGCTTCGTGTTCACTTGTTCCTAATACTTTCCTAAGATGTTGCTGTGTTTCAGGTCCTGGTCTCTGGTGCACAGGGTGACTGGGTCGTTGTCCCAGCATGTGTTGTGCTGCTGTCTACCTTGCGTCTTTCACGGCGGCTCTCGAGCAGCTGCCTGGTGGCTGGAGCTCCGTGATCTGTGTAGCTGGCTGCTGTTCCCGGTGTTGTAGCCGAGCACACACGCCAGCCTCTGGCTTGTACCACGTCTCGTTTCTTGAGCGGCTCACGACGCCAGCAGAGCTTGATACACAGCCTGAGCCGCGGCTCTGACGGGTCATTCTGGCAACTGCAGCTTATGATTAAAGAGAAAATCAGTCACTGTCATCTCGGACCCCAGCGCCAGTGATGTGACAGTCCACAATACATCAGCTTCTTCCTCATCAGAGGATCTTAGGCTCAGGACTGCCCCAAGGGTTGTCCTCTGACTCAGGCTGCTACCAGAAAGCGCCTCTGTCTTTATGCCTGGCAGAGCCAGCCACAGGATTTCGCTGCCTGATGAGGCCACAGTGAGACCCAGGGGACACTCAAATTCCAGTTTCTGGTCAGGTCTTCAGGGCCTGTGTGCGTATCTTCAGGGGAAGACCAGAGGGCAAGAACCGCAGTTACTGCTGCTGCGTAATCACACCTAGGAAAGTCCCTTCAGCCTTGGTCCTCTGGGGGTTTTGGGTCCTGTCACGTCAGCTTTTGGGCAGGGCCAGGGCTGCCTGCTGTGGCCTTGAGTCCAGCAGTTCAGGTGCCAGGCAGAGGCTGCACCCGAGACTGGCTGCCCCCTTAGGAAAGGTTTGTGGCTCCACTTCCAGAGCATCTCACTTTGCTTCTCATGTGACGTGCGAGAGCTCCTCAGCAGTTGCTGGCGGTCACCGGTGCCGGGTACATCTCGCTGTGCGGACTCGTGAACCCCTTCGGCCGCGGCGGCAGCGAGGACCAGCGCAGCGCCCGTGCGTGACAGAGGCATGAGCTGCTGTGCCCAGCACGAGCCGGTCGAGGACTCCGGTTCCAAGTGTGCATCTGTCTGATGGACAACGTGCACCTCAGTGCAAAATACTGATAAGTTGATTTGTTTTCCAGAACTGTAGTCCTTGGAAAAGATGTAGTCACGCAGGGTTAGTTTTCATCTTCCTTCTCATTCCCGTTTTCTGTGGTGTGTTAAAATTGGATTTTAATTGAATATCTTGTTCCCAGCTGTATCTTTCAATGCTGGTGTTTGCTGTCGCTACCGGAGATATTTCAAATAGGATGGAGAATCATCCACAGGATTATCTGTGGTAACTTGGGGCCCATATCAGGAAAGGGTTTTGGCAGCAGAGTTTAAGGACATGTTATTTGTAAGATGTCTTTAACTTGCCACCTCCCTTTGTGAGGTGGGGGCGAGGGAAGGATGCCGCTGAGGTCTGGTACAGCGGCGGGAATTTCAGAGAGCCGGGGAAAGGGTCTTGCGTCATCGGTGCTGGGGGTTGAGCTGCGTAGCCTGGCAAACACTGTCATGGCTTGGACAGGTTTCAAAGACGTGACGGCGAGTTTTATGTCCCCTTGGAGCCGAAAGATCGAATGTGGGCTGGCCAGGCTCCAGCTGCCTCCTGAATGGTTTGGCACGTGGTTTCACTGAGAAGGAAGGACAGGAATCAGGTGAGGGGAAGGGGAAGGATATCTGGGACAGTCAGGAAGCACCCCCGGTCTGCCCCGGGGAGAGATTCTGTAAGCAGTGGATGTGCAGGGTTGGACCCCTCCGGCAGCCAGCGCGTCGCTGCTGCCAGCACCCACGTGTGTGAGGGGAAGGGAGCTCAGGCGAGCGGGGAGAACCGCCAGGCTGTTCTGGGCGGGAGGCCTGGGCCCCGCTTCAGCTTTTCTTCCCGGGCCTGGGCAAACCACGGGCCAGAGGGAGCCGAGCTCCTGTGTCGGAGCCGGTCAGCGAGTCGAAGCCGCTGGAGCTGGCGCGGGGTCACCTGCGGCTCCGCTTCCGAGGCTGAACAGCGTGTGTGGCCCTGGCTCTGCCCGTGGCTCGGTCTGGCCGGGCCTGGCATCTGCACGGGCACGGTGAGCGCTCGTGGAGGGGGAGAGGTGTGGTGGGCGTCACACACGTACTGGTTCCACACTCCCGGTCAGCCTTGAACTGTTGGCAGTGCGAAACGCAGGTTATCAAACCGGTAAAAAGGATACTGAACTGGTAAAGAGGATATTATAATGCAGCTCAGTAGTTTCTGGTGTTTTGGGTTTTTTAATTTACAGGACCCTCTCTGTAAATTCCTGAGCAGTTAGCTGGCACATATCTGTAGTGGCCTATGGCTTGGAAAGTGTGTTTCCTGTTTTTATTGATAAATGGAGCGTGCAGACTTTCTCGGCCTCCCAGACTGATGCTCTTGGACAGAGCTGCAGTGTTGGGGCAGGAGGAGGGCTGGGTGGTGTAGTGATTCCCTTAGGCCCTGCTTCGTGAAGGCACCTCCTTATCCTCATCTGCCCAAGCGGTTGAAACCTTCCTACAAACACATGGCAGATGCCTGCTGCTTCTCCCTGCCTGGTGGGAAGGGGTGCAGGCGAGAGGGAGAGACTTTGGGAATGGAGTCATGTTTTGTGAGTGGGTTCCTGCTGACTTGAGGTGCCTTTGGCTTTCAGCAGAGCAGGGAGAGCAGGGGAAAGGAGGGAAAAAGCTTTCCTGGGTGAGGCGTCTTGGCCACCTCGGTACACTGGGGGCTCGGGACTGCTGGGCTGTACGATGCGGGTTCGAACGTTGTTGGATGTTCTCAGCCTCCCGCTGGTCGCTGACAGGTCTCGCTGAAGTATCGCCCTCTCGGTGCTGGTGTTCTGAGGGACACTCCGGGGTTCGGTCCAGTGCTGTGGCGGCTCCGCTCGGCTTAGAGGGAGAGAACGGGGAGATGAGCAGCAGCTTTGCGGTGGTCCTGGGGGCTCTGGAGGAGGCCAGTGCTGGCTGGGGCTTCCCTGGCACAAATGTGTTTCGAGGGTTTCCTCAGAGCATCAGGCACACTCCTCTGGGTTGGGTGCCACCGGCGTGTCAGGCAGGTTCAGCGTGGTGCTGACCAGCCACAGCCAGCGCCAGGGGCTTCGGGGGGGCTTCCGGAGGCGCATCGGAATGAAGAGCAACAGCTTTCTGCAGCCTAAACCCCGTCTTTCCCCCTCCTTTTCTTGGTGCCTTTTCCACAAACCTTTGAGGAAAGTCTTCTTAATTAAACCTTTCCCAATCGGGGTTTTGCTTTTGAAAGAGAAATTGCTTTGCATTTGGGGTTTGAATCTGAAAGAAAAATATGGAACAACTTTCTCATTTGGTATCTATTCTGGCTCTTTTCAGCTCACTTGCTATTTCCCACCCTGAGTTTTCTCTGAGACGTCCGCTCCCCTTTTTTCTCTCTACACAAATCACGTTGCTACTTTCCGTGGTGTGAGTACTAACCCAGGAGTTTCTACACCAGGAGCACCTGGGCTTCATAGGTAGCAGGATCTGCTGATGGCAAAATGAAATAGGTTACTTTGTGGTGGGGTTTATTCTTAAAGCTCTTATGGGATAATTTAGGGGTGCTGTGGAACTGTGGTGATGCGTACGTCTGGCAGGGAGCGGTGTGTCACAGTATCCGTTGGTGGCCCCGGGGGTTTTGGGGTGTGGGAGGTAAAATCAAACATGCGAATCCCACTCTTGACACAGGCAGGATGGGGTTAAGGCTGGACCAGGGTGTCCTCACTTTGCATGAGGAAACTGTTGGAGAGTAAATGCATCTTCATTGACTTGTGATAATGAGTTTCATGTCTTGAAAAAGCCGCACAGACTATTGTTCCAGACTGTTTTATGACTGAGAGATTTTTATTTTTCCATTAGAGAAGGTGACCTGTCCGACTTCCACCTTCAGAAGTGTTGGCCATGGTCATTGTGTTCTCCCTCTGTGCACGGGCATGGCTGGCAGCTGAGTGTGATTTAGTTTCACATGTCTATTCCATTTTGAACCTTTATGAAGAGAAAATCACGGCACTTTGGAAGTGGACGCTGGATTTCGAGCCTCCTGTTCAGGTTGCTCATGACATCAGAGCAGGGAGCTTCTCATGTCATTCTCCTCCAGTTCCATCACTGTGTACCCGAGTTCAAGTGTTGAACAAGTTTCTTTTCCACTCAACAGTTTTGCTTCTTTGTGGTTTTGCTTTTTTTTCTTCCCTGAGAAAATCTTGAAAGAGCAAGAAATTGTTTGTGCTTTGAGGCTTTGCTGCTATTTCAGTTCCAATTTGACTCCTGCATGGCCCAGGAAGGTTTTTGCGTGCTGTGTTACGTAGGTTTGCTCGAGCAGCCATGCCGGCCGTGTTGGGAGAGGTCAGGCTTCCGACCGGGGCCTGCAGAGCCCCGCGGAGCTGGTCTCCACCCCGGGACCACACGGGTACCCGCCTGCCCCACACGTGTAGGGCACAGGGGCCCTGGGGCTCTGGGTCACACTGCAGCCAGACTCAGCACACATCGCTTTTTGCTTGTTTCCTAACCTCATGCTTTCCTTATTTCTTCTGAAGATTCTTCCTGGCTGTGCCAGCGGCGCTGTGGCTGCTGGGGACACACGTGTTCCCCCGACGCGGTTCATCCTCAGAACACTCATCTTACGGAGCGTGTTCTCCTGCGGTCAAAGCAGCGACTTGGGTGTGTTCAGTGCAGACGCCCGTGAGACCACCGAGACGTTCCTGAGCTGGGGGGTGAACCTGTGGGCTGTCTGCTGGGATTTACGAGCCAGGCCGCTCGCGTATCCCAGGCACACGCCTACCCTCGCTCCCACCGCAGCAGTTCCGCCCCGGGCAGCGTGTGTGCACAGCCCACGTCGTCATCGGGGGGCAGGATGCTCAGCTGGAGGGATCTGACCCCCACCAAGAGCAGAGAAAGCCCCGTGGTTGCGAGGCTCAGCTTGAAGCCATGTCACTGGGCCAGCGCTGTGCTCCGGGGGACAGCCTGCCTTCAGACCCGGGCGCCTTGTGCAGTAGCTCGGCCCCATCCCCTCTCTCCTCCCCGTTTGGCCCAGGCACGGAGCTGTCAGAGCAGGGCTGCCTGGGAAGCGATCTCCGTTCTCTGCCCCGGGAGCTGTGAGCCCTCACCTGTTGGAGAGCAGCCCCGCGTTTGTGGGGTTGGGAGCCAGCGCTGTCGCCCCTGGGGCTCTTGGAGCAAGTCCCAGGCTCCGTCAGTTGCAGTCTCCTCTTGCTCTGCCATGCACCTTCCCTTGCCTAGAGCTAAAACAAGGAGCCAAGAATTAATTGTTTTGTGTTTCCTTTTTTCCCCCTTGTTGCACTGTGGTCTGATAGGTATCTGGGCTCGTTGGACACTGGAAGCGTTCGCTTCCCCTTCTCCAGAGGCAGATGTGGGGGAGCTGGGTGAAGGCTTGAACACAGAGCGAGGGGTGGGCTGAGCCAGGTGGGGACCCGTCCGCTTGCCCGACTCCCCGTGGTGTTGCTGGACCTGGGGAGGCTGTGGATGCTGGGCAGGGCTGATCCGTGCTGCCAGGCAGGCGGTGGGGCTCTGGCAGAGCAGGCCGCACGCCCTGACAGCAGGCTCTGCCCTTCCATCTTACCAGCCTTTGCTGGCCAGGGGGGTGGAAGTGGTGTCGTGAACCTCACTGGCTTGCCAGGTGGAGGAAGGCGCTGTTGTCGTGCGTGGGTGCCCTTGGCACGCGTGGGGAAGGCAGGGGGTTGGCGCGGGTGCTCCAGCTGGCACGGGAGAGGTGGCAGAGCGTGTGCACAGGGCCTGGTGATGACAGACACGGGCTTGGCTTCCCCCGGCCCGGCTCTGCAGGTCCTGGCTCCTCTGGTTTCAGAGGAAGCCAGTAGATCCTCTCGTGCCTGTGCTTCTGCCTATTCCTGCAGGCCACAAGCTGTAGGTGACACCCCACCTTCGTAGGTTAAGTAACCTTCCCAAGATGGGCTGTAAACAAAGGTGGGATAAACAAATCAGGGTCAGTCTGTATCCACCAAGGAGTGTCGCTGATGGGGAGCTGAGCTCGGAGCCCGGAGAAGGGCTGCAAGGGAACAAGAGTGAGTCCCTGTGGAGTGCCAGGAAGATGTGCCAGGGAGCCGGGGAAACGAAGCAACCTCAGGGATTAGAAGGTCGAGTGGCAACAATTGTATTAGTGGTATTTTAAGCCTTGTTGTTCTGTAGACTTCAGTGTGGTCAGGCTGGGTCTGGATGCTCTCTGTGACCAGCTCCTGTGTTCCAAACACAAACCCCGGCGTGATAAACACGGTGTCGTTGGACAGCTTCTGCTTCAGTGGAGCTGAACGAGGGACGAAGCAGCTGAGGGGAAGGAGACTGGTGTCTCTTGGGGTCAGCAGGATGCGGTGGCACAGTGACAGCTGCTAATTGTGTTGGTAACTTCTTAAGTCCCTCACCCCTCCCTTTTACCCGCATTAGGCTTTCGGGCTTGATGAGGTGTGTGAAAATGTGGGAGAGGGGAGCGATAGATGTGGTTGTGCTCAGCGCTGACCGAGAGGGTTTGGAGCTCCACAGCTCGGTTTAATCAAAGCCTTGGATCTGTGATGTGGGGGTGGAGGTGGTGGCCCTGGGACAGCCCTTCCCCACCGCATCCTTCTGAGACTTCACCTCTGCCTTTCTGCTTTCCAGCCGATGGCCGAGGCCACCTCATGGGGCGTTGGGTGGAGGTTTCTCTTTGCTGGGTTCTCGGAGAAGTTCTTGATCAGGAGACCATGTTTCCAGTAATTGTGCTTCAGACAGGCCTGTTTTCGTATGCGTTTAATGGGGCTCTGTCTTTGCAGCTTGTACTCGCCCTGAACTCTCGAGCAAATTAAATTGTGACTGACAGAGGCAAGCGAGATGGGCATTCAGATCTTTGATTTTTCACAGGGCAATTACTGTGACCAGGTGAGGAAGGGGAGGCTGCTCAGGCAGTGGTGGGGGGCAGAAGCGTTAAGATCCCTTCATTAGCAGCGATCAAGTTCAGCATTTCAAGCCGCTGCCGTCAGTAGCCCGCTGGCGCAGCGGGGATCCGGGCGGTGCCTGGAGGGACCCCTGGAAGGGAGTGCTGCTGCGCCAGGTGGCTCCCAGCGCTGCTGAGAGAGGCTCTTCTGAAGATGAGAGAAATTCCCTCAGTGCACCTTCTAATTGTTCATTTAGGAGCAGAACTTTCCTCCAGCTGGGAGGGCTTAAGGCTACTGTAAAGTGCTTATTAAAGTAATAGTGATAATGAAAACAGATGTTTTCAAGAAAAGTAAGTGGTCCTGGTGCCCCAGTCTGCTGTGCCCGGCTGCTCTGCAGGAGAGCGAGCTGCTGTCCCAGCGCTGCGTTGCCAGGAGGAACGGGGAAGGTGGCTGGGTCCTGGGTGCCTCGTTCCGCTTCAGCGGAGGGGATGGCTCCTGGGTGGCTTGGGCAGAGCTGCCGGCTCTGAACGTGCGCTGCCGAGTGTGGGGGTGGGCGCGAGCTGAGTCCGTGTGCTGAGCTTGGGCCTGCTGTGGGGCTGGGACGTGGGGACCGTGGGGTAGTCCGGCATCGCCGGGGCCTTCGGGCAGCTACTTGGCTACTGTTAGTCTCTGTCTTAAGAGTCTTTCTGGGCACAGAGGAATTAACAGTGCAGAAGATGGAGAAGACCATTTGAAGTTTCATCGACCGTTTTTGGCTGCTGCATTAGGGGTTGTGTTCAGCGTGTAACGATGGATCTGCCTGTCCTGCTGCCTGGTCTCACTGACTCATGGTGACCTGTCCTGGTCTAGTGGCCTGGGCAGGAAGGGAAGGTTAGAGACTGGCCTTCTCTGGGGTGATGGGGAGGGGTCCCCTCCCATGTCTAGGTTTTAATAAGAAAGGATGGGTTTCACCTTGCTTTTGTGCAGAACTGCTGAGGAGAGGCTGATGGAGGCCCTGGCCCACTGAGGCCTCTGTGATGGGCCTGGTGAGGCTCTGCAGGCCATCACTGGTGTGTTGGGGGAGAGGGGACAAGTTTTCAAAGCTCTTGTCCAGTTCTCCAGTGTGAAAGGCTGCGGTGGGTGGTGTGATGCCTTCATTGATCACAGTGCCAGTTTGGATCCCACTGCCAGTTCCAGGAAGGGTCTGAGGGTGATGAGGTTTTGTGTTTCACCCTGAAGGAGAACTTAATCCTTCCCTGACTTCGTGGAGGGAGTGTCAGCCTCTTCAAGGGGCAGGAGGCATCGGGAACTCATCAGAAACTGATGGAAGAGGAAGAAAGCGTTAGCCAGAAGTACCATCTATGTTGGAATCCCAGTTGAGGCCAGCCTGTAGTAAGATTGCTTCAACTGGTGTAAAGTTGATTTTGCAAATGTCAGCGGATCACGCGAAGGCATCAGCCGCAGCGGGGGCATTTGCGCCGAGTTCTGCCTGCAGCCCGTGGCCTCGGTCCTCCGGGTTGACACTGAGATGAAGCTGTCAGGGCCTTGTCTGTACTGGCAGATAATGGGGCCTGTATTCCATGATTAGCACCCGTAGAGCTGCTGACAGAGCCCTGGAGCTTCAGCCCTTGTTAAACTCCCCTTGAGCTGTCATGTGGCAGTGGTGGCAACCTGGAGCCCACTGACGTGGCGGTTTCTGCTCCTGCTGTTGGAGAAGTAAGATGCTTTTTCTGGAGTAGGTACAGCCTGGCCGTTTGCACTTCGCTGGTCTTCTGAAGGTCTGTTAGTCTGTTACTCTGTTGAATTGAGAAACTCTTTGATACTTGAGGTACTCCAGAGTCAGAATGTTGTCTTGTGTTGTGCTGGTGGATGAGCTGCTCATCTTGCAGGTGGGGTGGCTGGGTGACAAGGTGCCACGGGTCACCTGTTTGGAGGTGTGGCCTGGTGCTCACACACCCAGGGTACTAGACCCTGAAGGGAAAAATCCTCTTAAAATGACTTAAAAGGGTGTAGAAAGAGGAGAGGAAAAAGAGCAGCTGTAATACTGAATAAATGTTTTGGGGTGAGAAGGGGGGTTTTGGAAGGAAGCTCCAGAGCTGAAGTTTGGGGTGTTGGTGTGCGAGTTCTTCCTTCCCTGGCAAGGGGTGCTCCGGCGGAAGGTGAGCGCTGGGGGTAGGCGTCAGGCCACGATGTGGGGTGTGTCCACGGGAGACGGAGCAAGTAAGGAGACCCCGTCCATCCAGGCCACAGCTCGGGGTGCAGCCTTGGCACAGCAGAGCGTGGAGGATGCTCACCAGGGTTCAGAGGGGCTTCACACAGACGATTATGCCCTGGCAGTTCCTGTTTTTGTAAAGAGCTCAAGCCAGCGCGAGGAGCATCTTGCAGGCACCCTGCAATTATCATAATAAACAGTTTTATCATCTGCTTGGCAATCAATAATGTGGCTTATGCTGCTTTAGTATCTCACTGGTATTGATTACCTTAACAACTGTGCTGCGGTCAGCTCCTGTTAACCCATGCTCGACTGATGGCTTCGCCTGTCCTGCCGTGGGAGGCCGGGGGCGGCTCGGCTCCCGGCACAGGCCTGTGCCAGGGTGTGCCGCGGGATGGGCTGACCCGCCTGCTCGCCGGCGAGACACGGCGGCAGGGTTGTAATCCAGGGAGGTGGAGATGAGCACAGGGTCTGTGCCTGTGGTAATTCAAAATGGAAGGATTGAAACACGTGTCTCGGTTAGGGTTGTAGCAGTGCTGCACAGTGCCTCGTCCGAGGGGGCTTCGCCCGAGCAGCGTGTGCCCCGAGACCCCGCTCGTGAAGAGGGAAGGCTCCTTCCTCCACAGCAGAGTTGAGATGGGAGCCGGGCTCCAGAGGGGACTGCAGCGGGAGCGAGCACCGCACATCCCCTCGGCATCTGCCAGGGCTCCTGCTGATGCCCTGGTGTGCCGGCACCGCGCGGCGGCCGGGCAGCGGGAGCCTGGGCTGCGGGGTCAGGCAGGCAGCGACGCTCAGCCGACCCCACCGCAGCCTGCCCGGCCGAGCTGGGGGAGCCACACACTGCTGCCCCTTCCAAAGACTTTGTTTCAGCTAAGTGAGCCCTTGGGGCTGTTCTGACAGCATTGCCTCCACTTCCGGCAGTGCAGCCGGCAATTAACAGTATCAGGTTAGTGGCTCGCTCGTTTTGGGAGGAAGAAAGATGACTCTGTGTGTTGGCATCCAGGTGGGACGTCGGGGAGAGATGGGACTTTCTGGGATTGGGGTGTACCTAGATAGGTCTTGTGGCCCAGTATTCCTCCTAATGGAATTTCCCATCATTTACTGCCCTGCTGATTTCTGATCAATGAAAATAAAATTGCATTGCCTCCTGAGAGGCTCCATGTATGGCTGCAGCCTCCAGCTGTGTCAGTTCCGGTAAGATAATCTCATCAGGCGTGCAAGAGGGTAATAGGAAATAAAAATAAAACCCACAATTAGCAAGAGGCCAAGCAGCAGAGTAACACTTTCAGTCCTGGCAGTCTGGAGATGTGTGTGCAGCAACTTCCTTCTCCGAAGGCGCATCCCTCGCAGGTGTGCCGCGGCGCCGTCCGCGCCGAGTTCGGCACCTGTACACATCCGCCGGGCACATGCTTTGAACCCCGTGTTTATCTCTGCCTGTCAGCTCTCCCCTGTGAGGTGGTTAAACTTCCACGAGGGAGGTGTTTGCTCTGAGGTGTATGGGGGATGTTGCACCCGACAGCGCAGCTGCGTACGGGACACACGGAGAGTGTGAACTTGAGACTTTGAGCCGTGGAGCAGTGGGCAGTTACCGACTCCTGTTGGCTGCTGCAATCAGAAGTGTTTGTTCTGACCAGATAAAGAGAATACTTAGGCTGGAGCTGAGGTCTGGAGCAGGGCACTGTTTTGATAGCAGATGCTCTGTTTCGAGGAGCGTGGGGCCTTGGAATCTGCTAAAATTTGACTAGAAGGCAGCCCAGGTGGGCCGGCTTCCAGCCAGACTGGCAGGTTTCCTTCCCTGTTTCAGGGTTCTGGGTCTTTTGGGTTGTCTTCCAGTGATAAAACTGTGACCGGTAAAATTTACTCTGTACCAAACACTAAGAGCTGATGTGAGCACCCATCCTGGTGAGCTGTGCTGTGGAGCTGTGCAGCAGCAGTGTGTCATTGAGAGCCGGTGTATCAGACGCCACGGTGTTTGTTGAATAGCGAGCACAGTGGTTACCAGTGATGTAATGGGGTCGAGCCTGCTGCTCCTTGTCCAAAGCATCGGCTTTCCCAAAGGCTGGGGGAGAGCCACTGAGCCAGTTTCCTAGCTGGAACTCTCTGGCCCTGGAGAGGAGACCCGCGTGACTTGGGAACCCCGCTCTGGCCCTTGGCGCTGGGCTGGAGCACAGATGTCACTTGGGTCTGCCAGTGGAAGGAAGGAGCGGCAGCGGCGGCTCTTCCCCGGGCACCGGCGCCTGCCTGTGAGGAGCATTGCTCGGGCAGCGCGGTCTCACAGCGCAGCAGCAGCTTCTCAGGCTGGGCCACCTCAGGTTGGCTCCATCTGCTCTGGAGTGGGGCTGGCGGGGGCTTCGCGGTGGTGGATTGTGCGAGTTGGCTCTAGGAGTGACCGTGCAGCAGCCTCAGTTGTGTGGAAGCGGTGGGGCTGGGGGGCCGAGCCGTCGGCAGAGGCGCCAGCTGGGATCCCTCACCTCCGGGTCACTGCCGCTGTGTCGGTTCATGTCGGTGCTGCGCGTTCTCTTGGGAGTCAGGAGCGGCGCTCTCGGGCGTGTTTCAGCGTGTCTTTGTGGTGTCTGAAACGGTTCAGGGCTTCTCCCTTACAGGATGGGTGACCGCAGTCTGCAGTAGGGACCGGGTGCCCCACAGGGCGCTGTGGCAGCTCTTACTGGTACGAGCTACTGGGCCGGCTGCTGGAGTCGAAGTGAAGGAGGGGGAAGGGGTGGGCCTCAGGCTGTGGGGAAAGGGGAGCAGTGAGGCCCGTGTCCCGAGGCATGGGGGGACTCGGGGCACCGTGGAGTCCCTGCCATGGAGCAGGGCGCGATGTCCTCGTCAGCTCTCTGGTTACCTTTGAGTTGGGTCAACATCAGCACACTGAAGATGTGGACTGGATGCAGACAGAGTTCTTCCTGCAGCAGCGCCGTCTGGAAGCGGCATCTGACACGAGCTGTTGGGTTTTTAGAGCAAAGGGGTGAGTTGCACAAGAGCAGTGGCGTGTGTGACGTTTGGAACCAAACCCACGTGGAGACAATCTGAAACTCGGAGGTGCTGTATGCAGCGAGGGGTTGGTCCAGGGCCTGAGCACAGGCCCCGTGTCCCGGGAGCGTGGAAGTGCCGTGGCGCTTGGGAGCCAGGCAAGGGCGAGACCGCTCGGTAGAGAGAACCGCGGCTGAGGGTGGTTGAGCTCTGCCACGAGGTGCTGCCAGTGCAGAGCGTCTCTCTGGAGGAGCAGGCGCTTTCCACGGCCCAGCACCCTCTGGCACTCCTCGGGATTACGCTCTTGCCGTGGCAGCGGGCTGATGAGTACGTAAATACTGACGTGTAGTACAGTAGCTGTCTCAAAGGGATCAGCAAACTTGGAATAATAGTTCATAGCAAAATGTTTTCTGAGAAGCTGCCTGAATCGTGTGGTGCTCTCGTTGGCTCGGTTTTAGCTGGTGTGAAGGACAGAAGAAAACCCGGGGATAATGCGAGGGTTCACCTTTTCAAGGGGCCCTTTCTCTGAAGTTCCGTGCCAAGTGCTCGAGCCCTACAGCTTTCAGTCCTGTTTTGTTCTGCGTTTCCTTTGCTTCCTGCTGCTTGAAAAGCTGTTTATGCTAATGATCCCGTGAAGATCTGAGGAGCTGGCTGTGCCTGTGCGTGTGAGCCGGTGTGTGAGAGAGCGCTTGCATTTTCCGTCCCGCTAATGAGCGTGCGCAGTGCGGCGCTTGTTTGTGTTGTCAGCGTGCCAGGCCTGGAGCGCTGCCGGCTGCCAAAGGCAAGCCCTCCATGTGCTTGTCTTCCCGCTGGGGGAAGACCCTCCTGTCCTTTTGAGGTGCCTGGTGGATCTTTCCTTTCTCTGGACCACTGTGTGCTACCGCACCCTCTTCTGGGACCTCAGGCCCTTAAGACCCACTGCCTAGAGTCCCCCGGAGGGGAAGGCTCGCAGCGTTCACAGGGGCTTCCGCCGATCTGTGTGCAGCCTGGATTTTGTCATAGAACAAACTGGTTTCCAGGGACTTGCAGCCCAGGGTTCTTGCCAACAGGGGTTGGACTCTGTGGGTCACCATTGGCTGGAGCCTCCTTCCACCAGCAGGCAGGTCTGGCTTGTTTGTTCCACTCCTGGGGCAACGGCGTTGGATACGGCTGTGTGCCCAGCCGGAAACAACAGTCTGGCACTGAGCAGTGTCCGTGGAGAAACTCTCACGTGGGTCAAAACTGAGCTTGACTCCTTCCAACCTGCGGTTGGTAAAGCCCAACCGCAGGTTGGAAGAAGGCTGGATGTAAAGCTTGTTCAGGATTTGGCAAGACAGATACCCCGTAATGAATACTCAGCAAACCATGTTTGTTGATGAGGCAACTCCACTGTAATCAGGTGTGTGCCAAAACACAACATGGTCTTGCTTAGAAAGGTGCAAGATGTGACTTGTTATGGGAAAGAGGAAAATTAGGCTTTAATTTCTTCTTTAAAATGTGGAAGTTGGCAAACGAATATCAGGCTTTGTTTTGGGTTTTTTTTTGGGGGGTGGAAATTGCATAAGAGGAATCCCAAGGCCACCAGCACTGTAAAATGTTGATGGAAGCCCCCAGCTAGAAGTCATTCTGCAAGTTGTGCATCCGCATTCACTGTTAGCTTAGGGTTTGGCTCATAAGTACCACTTCATCCCTATTTCCAGTCCTGTTGACGGATCCTCAACACTTCCTGTAGGCTGGCAGGTGCTCGTGCTACTTTCTGGCACCTTGCTGAATGGGAGAGTGCTGGAATCTGTCTTCAGAGTTTGAAGATAAAAGCATTTTACGAAACAGGAATTGAAACTATCTCTGTGTTGCTACCAAGCTTGAACATCCAGCCCTTGTTGCTTAGGGAATTTTGAAAGATCTTTCTATTCTAGGAAGTGACTTCCCACATATTTGTGTGATAGCAGCTGCTGTATGAGGCTCATAAAGTGACAGCATGCTCATGCAACCTTATTTTACCCTCCTGTGTGACCGTCCTGCTTGCTGAGTGAGGCGGTGTGTGATCATGTAATTAAAGACAGTATCATAATGCATATGCATTAAGGAGCAAAATCAGAGTTGCTTTGGCAACACAGGTTCAGTTCTTCCTGAATTCCCGAATTCCCGGTCCTAGGTCATGTCCTTCCCGCCATTCCGAGCGCCCCGTAGCACGCCAGGCACGGGGAAGCGGCACAGCGGCCTTTGATGCTCGGGGTTCGTTGTGCTGCTCCGGCGGGGCATGGCAGCTGCTCCTGGACTCCCCGGGAGCGGAGCACGTACTGGGGCCTCGGGCCCCAGAAGCACACGTGGCTGCTCGCTCGCTGCTGCCATGTCCATCCTTCGTTTTCAGGCCGGAACGAGCATCGTCGAGGGCCGTTCCTGAGGCGGGGCTACTCGGCTGACCCGCACGTGAGCGCTCCCAGGCTCTGTCCTTCCGAGGACATGGGCCAGGCTGAGCGGGTCGGGAGGGCATCCAAGCCCACCGGTAGTCCTTGGGCCATCATCATCCTCTTGCCTGTCCCCTTCCGTGTCCCCTCTGTGCTGGAGCTAACCTGGGCTGCTCCCAGCCCGTACTTAGGGTACTGATTCATCGAGCGCCTGCTGGCACAGCACCGAGGTGTGTTCCAGAGCTGGAGGCTGTGGCACAGATTTCTCCATCAGGAGCTTCTCGTGTTCAGCTGCTGACCAGGAGCGCTGGCGTGAGCCGTGTCCTCTGCGGAGCCGGGCAGGGTGTGTGAGAGCCGGTGGAGGCTGAGCTTGAAGGAGCAGACCCCGCTGTTATGGGGCTGGGCGCCGGGGGCTGCCACGCCGGGTGTCTCCCAGGGTGACGGCTGTGGATGTCATGCATCTGCTTGTATCCTTTCCTTGTCCTCAGCACCCTTTTTTCACGGTGCCATGTGGGTCATTAGCTGAGGGAACAGTTTCTCACTGTCTCTTTCTCCTTTTGTTTTCCTCCTTCCTCATTGCTTCCAGTCTTGGTTTACTGCCAAACAGCCTCTTGTGAAAGGGCCGCCTAATTAACCCTGTGCTAATTAACAATTTAAAATTACACAGCACGGCTGTTCATATTTAATTCTCGGGAAGCCTGGGCAACAGCAGGAACCCCCTCCTCCCTCCCACTCCCCTCCCTGCCGCCCGCGCTGCTGCTGGGTGTCCCTGGGGGAGGAGGCAGCCTGGGGTCTCGGGCCGGGGGCTGCCCCAGGAGCCCCCAGCTTGCCGGGGGAGCGGAGGCTGTTGGTTTAGCGCCAGCTGCTCCTGGGTGGCAGAAGTGTTGCTGTAAGATGGCATGTCCGTCCCATGGATGGGGCTGGGGGCTGTAAGGAGGTGACAGGGGGAGAGAGTCTATGTGTTCTCTGGGCTGAGCATGGCTGCAAACCACCAGCCATGGCTGGTAGAAACCCTTGGTGCAGGCATGCAGTGGGTGCGCTGCATGCCCCA
Organism: Heliornis fulica; assembly: GCA_013399135.1. NCBI lineage: Eukaryota > Metazoa > Chordata > Aves > Gruiformes > Heliornithidae > Heliornis > Heliornis fulica. The sequence continues at coordinate 186,995 of VXBZ01006327.1, read as the reverse complement.
CACCTGCACCGAGAGTTTCTCATTCCACCTGCACAGTGCTGTTGAGAGGTGGCTCGAGGCCTCTGGGCCACGGTGGCTGCCAGCCCTGCCCTGATGGAGCACTCCCTGCCCCATGGTCTGCACTCCCTGCCCCATGGTCTGCACTCCTCCAGCCCGGCCCCACGTCTGCCCAGGGAGGCTGCAAGATGCTGCGGGGACGGAGCAGGGGCGCAGGTGGGCTCTGTGCCGGGGGGACAGCGAGCAGGTCGGTGGGGTAGCGGTGGGACGCGAAGGCAGAGGAGGGATGGGGAGAGCCCTTCCCTGCGGCTGGGGGTGGGAGCACAGGGAGCCTCCAGCGCTCAGGCTGTTCTCTCTGTAACTGGAGTTCATTGATTTTACGGGAAACCGTGTTTACAGACAGAGTGCTGATCGACCTGACGAGTTGACTTCTGCCTCCTTAAGTAAGAACTACCTTTTCTTATTGACTGGCTGATAAACAGAGCAGAGAGGGCAGGGAGGGGACGGGAGGTGCGCAGCGTGCGGTAGCCGCCCTGTCCTCGCATGCTCTCTTTGTCCCGTGCCGGTCACGGAGGGGTGGTCTGGGATGGAGGAAGGTGCCCGTAAAACCTGTCTGATAACTGCACTGTGCTTTGCTTTAGCGAGGAGGTTGCCCTTTCCAGTTTAAGAGGGTGATTCCTGTGCGAATAGAAACAAACATTTCTGCACCTCTGCCTCCCTCAGCATCATTCTTCGGGAGTAGCTCTGGCGGTGACCTGGGCGGGCGAGGAGAGCTTGGGTCTGCCCAGGGGCTCGGCCTGTGTCCCCCTGTCAGCGGAGGGTTTTCCCACCTGCCCCGGAAGGGCTCCTCCGCGCTGGGGAGAGAAGATTCCGTGGGAGCAGCACCTCCTGAGCTGGTTAACCTGGGGTGAGTGGGGGGAGCGGTGTTAAAGCGACCCAAGGCAGGAGAGCCCACCAATTAATTGGTAAGCGCTCGCAGGTTGGCCTGGCCTGGCCGGGAGAGAGATTGGCTTTCCTGTCGATAAACAAGTCCCCAGTGCAGCATCAAAGCCGCAGTCCTGTATCAATCGCGGCCTCTTCTTCCCGCATGTTCCTGTAACTTACCAAGCATTTATTACATTGATTTTACAATCAGGCTGTTAACCCTCCCGCCCCAGCAGTCCTGCTAACCCTTTTGGCCCAACTGTCAGTCAGGCATCTTCCTGCCAGTCAAGAGCCCTTGACAGCAGAGGCGCTGGGATTGACGCTGCGTCCCACTCGGATGGTTTCCCGGGGGCTGGCGGTGCTGCCAGGGGGCGTTTGGGGGTGCTGCCGCACACGCTGCGTTCGGGGGTCTCACGGGCAGTCCCGGAACCCCTCTTGGCAGAGGTGACGAGGCTCGGGGGGTCTTTTGCATTGTGCAGTTTTCTCACCCGCTGTGACTTTGTCAGCGCAGAAGGTGGCGGTGAGGGGGAGGGCCTGCGTCACGCTGCGGGAAGGCGAGTGCAGCCCCACGCCGACGGGTCTGGGTTCAGTTGAGAGCAAACACTCAGCTAAGGACCAGTGTTCAGTGGGAGAGACCCGGTGCAAGCGAGAGGTGGTACAGGCGGCGCTCGGGTGTCGTTTAGCAAAACTGGCTCATGAAGACCGAGCCTTTTGGCAGCAGAGTTGTAGTTGTGTCCTCTCTCACTCCATCCAGTGCACCAGGCTGATGTTGGTGCAGATAAGTCACTTTTTACTCCTGGTGCAGCCACAGAGAACTGCGTGTGGCAGTGTCCAGGGCACCGGCAGTGCTGCGTGTGGGCGCTGTGGGTCAGCATCTCCAGCTCTGCAGGCAGCCCTGACACACTTGCTGTGAGAAATGGTGTCTGCTCCTTTTGCAGGTAGAACTGAGGAATATACTGTGTTGGAAGGGACCCCTAAGGGTCAAATAGGTTTTGGCCAGCAGTAAAGTAGGACAAAGACCTGTCCTGATGCCTTCATACAGGTACACCCAGGATCCCAGTCTGAGGGTCAGCAGTAAGAGAGGTTTGACTTGCTTTCATCCCATTCAACTTCTCCTTCCCGTGGCCCAGGACAGATGTCTGGGTGTTGAGGAGTGCCAGTGCAGGGGTTAGGACAGACAGAAGACACATCCATCTGCCTGCTCCCTCTGACCACTTTCTGGTGCTGGTGGGGAGAGCATTTCCTTCCCTGGGCAGCGTAACCCCGGAGGGCACTGCAGCACTTGGAGGGTAGGGGCAGAGCCTCTCTTCCCGGGAACGGCGTCGTAGCTGTGCTGTCGTGACATCTCCTGCCAGTTCGTGGTGTGCATCACGGTGCTCCTGCTCTGACGGTAGCACTGCCTGGTCTCATGGGTCTGTAACCTCTGGAAAGGCAGGTCCTGCTGAATGGGACATCCCAGGATCCCAGCCTGAGAGCTGCTGGCAGCATGCAGTGAACAAGTGGAGGTGGTGGGGGGCTGTGGGTGTCAGCCCTGCGCAGCAGCCCGTGCTCACCAACTGCCTGGCAGTCAGTGGAAGTTCCTCAGGCCTTGTATTTTGAGGAGTAGAAGCTGTGGGAAGGGTCATCCTTCGTCCTCCTAGGACCTGCGTGGCCATTTGCCTCAGGGCTGGTAGGAAGGTGTCTGCGTGCAGAGGCTGTGCCCTGCGAGGTCCCTGGGAGCTTCTTGGAGCGTGGTGGGCTGACTGCTGACCACTCTCTGATCCCCAGGACCGACCTTGTCAGATCTGGAGTTTCCTGTTTCGTTTCTCTCCTGACATTTCTGCATTTAAACTTTGTCCAGAATTGAATCTCCTGTGCATACCAAACACTGTCACTCTGAAACCTCTGGGGTCACCGAGTCCCCATCCCTGAGTGTATTTAACAGGTGGGAGATGAGGTGCTCAGGGGTGTGGGTTAGGAGAGGACAGGGACGGTCAGACTCGATGGTCTCAAAGGTCTTTCCCAACCTCATGGTGCTGTGATTCATGGTGCACCACGGAGGTGTGTGTGCAGCAGCGTTGGTTCTGTGCTCCCTGAGCTGCTGTCACCCGAAAGTCACAGCGTCTGGTGCAGGGAGCCAGAGTAAATTCACTAAGTCTTGAGGCTCCAGCACTCCTCTGCCATAGTGTCTAACTCTGTTTCTCTCAAAAGCTTTTCTGGTGATTTTGGAGGGGGGGTGGTTGTTTTCTAAAGATCTTTGGCTTTGGGGCAGCAGTGCAGGCCCTGGGATCTTCCTGTCCCCTCTGGAGAAAGCAGTGGGGGAGGCTTTCACCACCTCCAGGTCCCTTTGATTTGCCCCTTGGGTTCCTGATTCCATCCCGTCCCCACTGCTCGATTGCAGCGGTGCGTTGCCCAAGGCCATGACACCTGTTCCTGGAGCCTGTCTTGGGGCACCAGCTCTCACAGCCCCTGTTGGCCCTGGACAGCGGGGTCAGTAGCCGTTGTGGTGGGTGGTGTGTGGGGACCCATCTCTCCTGCCTCCCCCGCCTTTCTCCTTCTCTCGTCGCCTGCAGGTCCAAGCCGTACCGGGTGCGATGAGCGCTCCGTGCCGGCCCTGCCATGGAAGGCTGTGACTCGCCCGTCATCCCCGGGAAGGACAATGGGTGCGGCATCCCTCAGCACCAGCAATGGACTGATCTCAACAGTGCCCACCTCCCCGACACGGCCGGCAGCATGGAGCAGCCCGCGGCGGAGAGCCGCGGCCCCCTGGACAGCCTGAGGGTCCCTTTCCCCGAGTGCGTCCCCGAGAGCAGCGCCGCGGCCGGCCCCGGCACCGAGCCCACCGGCAAGGAGGTGAGCTGCGGCCAGTGCGCCGCCTCCTTCGCCGGCCTGCAAAGCTACATGGAGCACCGCTGTGCCGGCGCCCGCCCGCCCCCGCCGCTCAGGGGGGAGAGCGGGAGCGAGAGCAGCGAGGACGGGGAGGAGGAGAGCGACGTGGAGAACCTGGCCGGCGAGATCGTCTACCAGCCGGACGGCTCGGCCTACATCGTGGAGAGCCTCAGCCAGCTGGTGCAGAGCGGGGGCACCTGCGGCAGCGGGGCGCTCCCCTCGCTGCTCCCGAACTCTCTGCCCAAGCAGGGAGAGCCCTCCGCCACCGCTCCCGTCTACCCACAGATCATCAACACCTTCCACATAGCCTCATCCTTCGGGAAGTGGTTTGAGGGCTCAGACCAGGCCTTCCCGAATACCTCAGCCCTGGCGGGCATCAGCCCCGTCCTGCACAGCTTCCGCGTCTTCGATGTGCGACACAAAAGCAACAAGGATTACCTGAACAGCGACGGTTCTGCCAAAAGCTCCTGCGTATCCAAAGATGTTCCCAACAATGTGGACCTGTCCAAATTCGATGGCTTTGTGCTCTACGGGAAGAGGAAGCCCATCCTGATGTGTTTCTTGTGCAAGCTCTCCTTTGGGTATGTCCGCTCGTTCGTGACCCACGCGGTGCACGACCACCGAATGACTCTGAGTGAGGAGGAGCGGAAAATTCTTAGCAATAAGAACATCTCCGCTATCATCCAAGGGATTGGCAAAGACAAGGAACCCCTTGTCAGCTTTCTGGAACCAAAAAACAAAACCTTTCAGCACCCTCTCGTTTCCACAGCTAACCTCATAGGCCCTGGACACAGTTTTTATGGTAAATTCAGTGGCATCCGCATGGAAGGCGAGCAGGCCCTCCAGGCCGGGGCGGCCAGCGGAGCGGAGCCGTCGCCGGCAGGCGTCCTGGCCCCCGGCACGCTCCTCAACCTGGGCGGGCTCACCAGCTCGGCCCTGAAGACTCCCATTACCTCAGTCCCCCTGGGCCCACTGGCTTCCAGTCCCACCAAATCCTTAGAGGGGAAGGACCCTGGGGTGGCAGAGGGGGAGAAGCAAGAGGGGGGCGACCAGGACAGCCTCTCTGAAAAGGCAGAGCCGGTTGAGGAGGTGGAGGAGGAGGAGGAGGAAGAGGTGGAGGAGGAAGAGGAGGAGGAAGAGGAGGAGGAGGAAGAGGAAGAAGATGAGGATGATGAGGGTTGCAAAGGACTGTTTCCGAGCGAGTTGGAGGACGAACTGGAGGACCGGCCCCAGGAGGACGCTGGGGCTGTGGCAGGCAGCAGCAGCAGCAGCAAAAAGGACCTTGCTCTCTCAAACCAAAGCATTTCTAACTCTCCCTTAATGCCTAACGTGCTCCAGACCCTGTCGCGGGGCACAGCTTCTACTAGTTCTAATTCTGCTTCTTCCTTTGTCTTTGATGGTGCAAACAGGAGGAATCACTTAAGCTTTAACAATGAGGGCGGTGGAGCCAGCGTGGCAGAGGGCAGCAGGAGGCTGGACTTTATCGATGAAAGTGCCAATAAAGACAATGCCACAGCACCAGAACCAAATGAGAGCGCGGAGGGCGAGGACGGGAGCTACATCTCCCATCACCAGCATGCTGGGCCCCTCTGTGAACTTGGGGGTGGGGAGTGCCCCTCGGGGAGCGGCGTCGAGTGCCCAAAGTGCGACACGGTCCTGGGCTCCTCGCGGTCGCTGGGTGGCCACATGACTATGATGCATTCTCGCAACTCGTGCAAGACGCTCAAGTGTCCCAAGTGCAATTGGCACTACAAGTACCAGCAGACGCTTGAGGCGCACATGAAGGAGAAGCATCCCGAGCCGGGTGGCTCCTGCGTCTACTGCAAGAGTGGGCAGCCACACCCGCGGCTGGCACGGGGTGAGAGCTACACCTGTGGTTACAAGCCCTTCCGCTGCGAGGTCTGTAACTACTCCACTACTACCAAAGGCAACCTCAGTATTCATATGCAGTCAGACAAGCATCTCAACAACATGCAAAACCTGCAGAACGGAGGGGGAGAGCAAGTCTTCAGCCACACCGCTGGGGCCGCGGCGGCGGCTGCGGCGGCTGCAGCCGCCGCGGCGGCCAACATTGGTAGCACCTGTGGGGCCCCCTCCCCCACCAAACCAAAAACCAAACCTACGTGGCGGTGCGAGGTGTGCGACTATGAGACCAACGTAGCTAGAAACCTTCGTATCCACATGACCAGTGAGAAGCACATGCACAACATGATGCTGCTTCAGCAGAACATGTCCCAAATCCAACACAACCGGCACCTGGGCCTCGGCAGCCTGCCCTCCCCCGCCGAGGCCGAGCTCTACCAGTACTACCTGGCGCAGAACATGAACCTTCCCAACCTGAAGATGGACAGCGCTTCCTCAGACGCGCAGTTCATGATGGGCGGATTCCAGATCGATCCCACCAACCCCATGGCGACGATGACTCCATCTCTAGGTGAGGCCGAAGGGTTTTCCACCGTGTCCATGTGTGAGGGAGGGGTTGTGTTACTGCAGAACCCTCGTGTGCGGGCTGGGCGCTGCGTGCCGAATCCCTTCCCTCTGTCTTTGCGGCGAGTTGCCTTTGTGTCAAGGATGGAGACCTACAGAGCAGAGACCTCTCTTCTCCTCAGCCTGGGAGAGAGGCCTCTGTCAGCTTCTGTGACGGTTCTGAGAGTCTTGGTAGGGAGCTGATGGAGCAGTAGGCTCTTCTCCTCAGCCTGGGATGTTAAATGCGCCTCCGCGCTGTGGAAAGCACCCCTGCTGCAGCCTGTCCTGGTGGTTTTTCCTTGGTTAGGGAAGGGAGGTGAGTACCTTGGCAGGTGGCTTTGTGCGAGGGTCTGATCAGCTGCTGGCCATCAGAGGCAGCTGTTGAGTTGGTTACATGCTGTGTTGCCCTCAGGAGAAGGTAAGCAGGTCTGAAGAGGTGGTGTCAGTGGGAGGGAGGGCTCACTGGTGTGCCTCTGCTCAAGGATCGGACCCTCCCTCGGTGCCAGCGTGAGCGGCAGCGTGCGAGGCGTGACCAGATGGGAGCTCCTGAACCGGAGGGCAGTGGCAGAGGTGATAAAGCACTTTCAGGTGTGCTACCAGATGTGCTTTCTGGACAAGGAGCGCTCGTGGGGTTGGTGTTGGCACGGGGCTCAGCACTGGGGAGGACACCCCGTCCCTGCACTGTCCTGTCTGGGATTAGACTGGGGGGCAGAGGCTCAGGTCCCGCTAGGTTCCTTGCCGACCTGCTCATGTCTCCTGGGGCCAGCGACAGCCACGGGCTGGAACGCCCCCGCGCCTCAGGCCTGGTGGGCGCTGCCTGAGGTCACTCCTGTCCCCACGTTCTCTTGCTGCTCCGGAGAATTTTGTTTTGCAGCACCTTGAGAAAACACGAGAAAAGAAACCCGCTGCTTCCCCTGCTGCTTCCCCTGCTTCCTCGTGCTGCACTGAGCCTCCCTGGCCTTGTCCAGCCATGGGCACTGCTGCGACCGTACACGTTCTCCATCCCCGCGGCCCTGCCGGTCGCTCCTAGCCCAGCAGGACACGCACGTCCTCGAGACAACACCACGAGGTGATAAAAAAGAACAAGCCAGGGGAACTCAAGTGACTATAAACTAAATCAATTCTCATCTTTTCCTTCCCCCTCCGTGGTGTCCTACCACACATCTTGGGCAGGTCAAGGACATGAGATTTTCCAGTGTGTGGTCGTTCGCAGGGTGTAAAGGCACGCTGGCATCTGCGGTGGGTTTCTTGGGAGGTGCCTGTTGGAGCTCACAGCCCCTCCCGACTAAGGCCCAGCGTGGTGGGTGTGAGAGACCACAGGGGTGTTTTAGCTGGAGGCTCCCAAGGTGCAGGACGAGGCCGGGAATGTCTCTGAGGGTGGTGGGTGGGTTGTACTTGGGGGTTGCCGATCTGGAGCTGGGGATTAGGGAGGGAGGCCCTTCCCGTGTCGATAAACACGTGACACAAGCTCAGCTCGTTAGACTGTACACACACACTGTGAACTGCGCAAGAACTGAGGCAGATTTTCCCTGTTTTTACCTTTCAGTACAAAATTGAGCTGGGCAGGATGTTAATAATTCAGAAGATTCTGGTTTGGGGTTTTTACTGCATGATGTGTTCAGGCGAGACTGATTCAGGAAGAGGGTTTCAGGATACAGTCTGAGAGGGATGCTTAGAAAAATCACCAGATGAGGAGGCCTGGGCCACAGTGATGGGTTCCCCGCTCTGCAGACACTGAGCAGAGATCTGGAGGGTGTAACTCCACCGCGGCCGGGACGGGTAGAGTGGAGCGAGAGAACGGGTCACTGGCTGCTTCGAGGGAAAGGCAGGTTCTGGCCCTGCAGACGGACTCCCAGCTGGTTCTGCTTGGTGTAAGGACGTGGGGTTCTGCTCCTGGCAGACTCGGCATCCAGGGTGTCTTGCAAGCTGTAGGTGACCCTGTGAGGAGTGTGCTGAGCGCCGTGGCGCTGTGATTCTGCGGGAGGGGCAGTAGCTCAGCACCGGCTGCGGCTCGTGTTTTCAGAAGGCGAGTTGGGACTTCGGGGTGCTGTTGGAACCTGGGGCATCTTCCTCAGGGTGGCTGTGGCTCAGCACACAGATGGAAGCACAGTTGACTAACGAAATCCCTCCTTTCTGATTGAGTGAGTAGCTCAACTTGAAGGTTCCTTTGATAAGATTGCTGGGCTGAGCTGTGACGTAAGATCAAGGTAAAATGCCAGAAAGCTGCAGGAGGAGCATAAATGTCTTAAAAATGGAAAAGGAGAGCAAAGTGGGGCAAAGGTCCTAAGAAGAGGCTGGTGGTTGGTCTCTGTGCTTTGGCATGAAAAGCTGATGTTAGAGAAAGAAAGTGTTCAGGATGCTCTGATGTAAATAAGAGCTCGCCGCATTCATTGCTGTAAGTGAGCAGAGTTCAGCTCTGGGTTTGAAGCGCAGATCTGATGCTTGAAGACAGCAAGTGTCCTGCTGGCTTTCCTTGACATGCACTTGCACTCTCATTATTAATAGTGGCTGTTCTGGGCATGCAAAGTGTCTGTCACCACTGGTTTTGGAGGACTGTCCCCATTTTGAACTCCTGGGCAAGAGATGGGATCTAACGGTGTGGCAGTGGCACCTTTCCCGTCGGTTTTCATACCGGCCCCGTGCCGCACCATCGCCCGCGGCGGTGTGGTGCCTGAATGGTGACTCCCATCGCTTGGACTTGGGGCTTCTCACCTTCTGCTGTTGGCCAGGGTTTGTGCTGGGGTGCTGCATGAGGTAACGTGTCCCCCTTCTCCAGGTAGGGATATGAAACCAGGGTGAAGCGTTACCACTGTTTGTGAAGTGCTCACGGAGAATTCCGGTGTGGGATTAAGGAATTCTTCATCTGCTGAAACGTTTCAGGAAGTAGGGGCTTTCTCGCCATCTTTAGGGGAAGAGGGTTGGGTTACCCCTCTTAGAGGGTGGGTGGCAGGGGCTGTTGTGGTCCCTCCCAGCCTTACACACCTGCTATGACAGCTTTTTTGTCAGCCGTGGTACTGCCCAGCAGCACAGAGAGCCAGCGAAGGGGTGGCCATGTTTGGCCTGCGCTGTGCGCTCACGGGTGCAAGAGTTGTGCTGTATGTCCTGCTCCATGCTTCTCTTCTGGAAACTCAAGAATTCTGCTTTTCTGACCTCTTTCTCCTCTTTTTCCTTCGTGCAGTGGGTGGAGAGATCCCCCTGGACATGCGGTTAGGTGGTGGACAGCTGGTGTCTGAGGAGTTAATGAACTTGGGTGAGAGTTTCACGCAAACAAATGACCCTTCGCTGAAGCTCTTCCAGTGCGCTGTGTGCAACAAGTTCACCACAGATAATTTGGACATGCTGGGCCTCCACATGAACGTGGAGCGTAGCCTCCCCGAGGACGAGTGGAAGGCAGTGATGGGGGACTCGTACCAGTGCAAGTTGTGCCGCTACAACACACAGCTCAAGGCAAACTTCCAGCTCCACTGTAAGACGGACAAGCATGTGCAGAAATACCAGCTGGTGGCACACATCAAGGAGGGTGGCAAGGCCAACGAGTGGAGGCTCAAGTGTGTGGCCATTGGGAATCCAGTACATCTCAAGTGCAATGCTTGTGACTACTACACCAACAGTCTGGAGAAGCTGCGTCTTCACACAGTGAACTCGAGGCATGAGGCCAGCCTGAAGCTCTATAAGGTAAGGGTTGGCTTTGCTTCATCTTCCTTTATTGCCCAAGTGCTGGAACAAAGAAAAACCAGGTTTTGAGATGGAGTGAATTGCGATCCCTTGGAGACAAGCTGCTGGTCTCTCCAGTGGGACGCGGTGGCACTTGGTGGTACAGCTCTGCAACCTGCAGTCTGGTTGCAGTTGTGGTTCTTAAAGCCTTTGGCTGATGGGTGTTGGTGTCAGGGTGTGTTAATGGGGGTCTTGGTGTCCTGCAGCTGGATGTAAGTGACACTGTGTAGAAATTAGCAGCCCCCACTGAACGCACTGCGTGAGCTGGTATTTGCCATCATCTGCTGGCTCTTCTCTCTGAGGCGGTTTGTTGACTCTGAGATCCTTCGTGAGCACTTGAAGGCTCGTGCCGTTGTCAGAGGAGGGTGTTTGCCCTGGCAGTGGGAAGGGAGCAGGGAGGGGTTGAGCAGGAGGGCCCCTGTCTCTGCCTTTACGCCCGGTGTGAGGTCGTGGATCTGGCAGCAGAGCGTCGCTTGCGGCTGGGACAGACGCCTGTACTGGCGTGCGGGTACGGACAGGCCGTGGTTGGAGGCGTCGCAGGTGTTCATCCANACGCTCCTCCCCACCCCCCTCTGTCTTCTATCTCCTTTATAGCCCTCTTCTGGTTCCTGAGTTGTTTCTCTTGTGCACAACCCCCTCCCCTCGCCGGCCTGCACCCCGTGGGCTGTAACCCAAGAGCTCCGGACACAGTAAATAGTCCTTTCGCTCTTGCAGCAGAATTGCTCCAGACGTTTCTATTGATTTTCACTGGACTTAAAGCTTCACCTTTTTCTCTAATCATCCCATAATGGCTTTAGTATGAACAATCAGGTCCGAACTGCCATAAATCTAAGCAGCCACATACCTTCCATTCACACGTGCTGTCCCACTCCTCGTCTTCGCGTTTCGCTCTGGGGTTTTTATGTTCTCTCTGTGCTCATGCTTTTCTTCCCGCTTTCTGCCGAGTGCAGGGAGATATTTTGTGTGTATTTACAAGCAAACTGTGTTTTGTTGTTGTTCTTAATTATTCCTTTGAATATTTTTCTTTGTGATGGTAATTTAAAACGTGACCTTGAGCTGCGCTTTAGCCCACCCATGTGTCAGTGCAGACATGTCAGATTTCAACACTCCAATGGATTTTCCTTAGGAGAGAGCAGTTCCAGCTAATTCAGAGCAGAACGAGGCAACCAGGAGCCTTGTGGAAGGTTTGTCCTGAGCTGTGGTCGTTGGACCTGCTGGAGTTGATGGGCAGTTGTGCAGAGGAGGAAGGCCTTCCCACCGAGCTCACTGTGGCTGTGGCTGTTGTCATCACCAGGGGTCTGGCTCCGAGCAGTCAGGTCACACAGGCTGCTGCTTTCTGATGTGCAGGAGATGGGAGAGAGGAAAATCCTCTTGGAAGCTGGGGATGGGTCAGTGCCAGTGAGCCTCGGGGAGGGCAGCTGTGAGGAATTGCACCTCCTCTGTCTGCAGGGTTCACTCGGGGCACGAAGGAGTTGTTTGGAAACTCTCCTTCAGCTTTAGCATGTTATATTGCTCTCTTAAAGCTATGTTGCAAAGGGTTAAAAATTCTTTATCTACACCCTTATCTGCAGCGGTTTCTCCTGGGGAAGATCAGTCGGGGCACTAGAGTTCAGTCTCTTGGAGGAGGGAGGGCAAGAAGGAAGAGGAAACCCCACCAAGCCCCACCACAGCCAGACCAGGGACCAGCTGTCGGTGCTCGTGGTGAGGATTCCCGAAACGCTCCCTTGGATGGGCAAAGAGGACCTGTAGGGTTCAGGAGGCCTGGGCAGCTCTCAGAGCTGCTACAGGCCTGTGCAGTGGAACAGCAGCCGGGAAAGCTCTGAGCAGCACAGTCTGTTGTGTGGTCCGTATGTCAGCTCTGGTGTGCCTGGGTAGCGCCTGTACTGGGGGACAGCTGGATTCACAGCATCTTGTCCCACTGTAGCTGGAACCAGAGCTTGACTTCATGGAAGAACCTGTCTGTGGACCCAGCAAGCTCTGGTGCAGCTCTGCCAGTGTGGCTGTAGTGCTGCACCGCTCCCGATAGCTGGAGATGCAGCGGGAGTGGGGGTAGTTCACAGAATGGTTTCTCTCCTCTCAGGCCTTGGTGTGGTCTGCAGTAAATTGAGATTGATTGGATGTTATTTTTCCTCTTGCTAATGTAATCCATTAGCCTGGCACATGCATAATCAGTTTAGAGCACAGTTAACTGGATGTAATCGAGTTCTTCCCTGCCTGCTGGAGAAAATCCTCTCCAGATGCTGCTGGGTGAGAGCGTGCACTCGGCTTATCACACACAATCCTCCTCACTCCGCTTTTTGGCCATTTTTCTCTTAAATCGCGTGTTACCGGCTGCTGGCATTGCCTGAGAGCCACTTCTGTCAGTGCTCCTTGCTGCCCAGAGATGTGATCTGGAGACACTGGCCGCCTGTAGCCTGGCCAACCTGCTCAGTCTTCTCCTGTGATGCTTCCAGTGCCGGAGGAGAAGGTCTGGTCTCCTGCTGCCATCTTCGTCCTGCTCGTTGCAGGAGCTTCTTGCATCAGACCTCTTCCCGTGTCACTGATGGGGGCGGGGACGCCGCAGTGGGGTCTCCGCTCACGACAAGAGACTGGAAAGGTCTGGTAATCTTTCCTTTATTCTTACCTTCTCCCTGAACCCTCGCTGTCCCCAGAATCCTGTGACTGAGCTGGAAGCCCTGCCGTCCCCTTGCTGGGGGAAGGCAGCGCTTGTGCCTCTCGCCGTGGCCGCTCACCTCGGTGGGGTGGCTGGTGGGGTTCGTATCCAGAGGAACTACCTGGAAAGCGGAAGTTGTAAATGCGTGTGGCAGCCTGATGACAGTGGAGCGGCTGAGGTGGGGTTGGGGCGGGTGGAGGCAGAGGCTGTGCACACTCATGACAGGCGCAGGCTCGTGTGGCAGGAGCCTTGTCTCCTCATGACCCAGAGGAGTAGACCAGCTCTGTGCAGAGCAGCGCTCCTCCTGTCTGGAGGGATTGGGCACGAGTTCCCACTGTCTGCTGTGCAGGTGGAATTTCCAGAAGGAAATAACCTGCTTCAGCAAGAGCCACATTTGGACATTTCCCGCAGCTTCTGAAAATCTCTAGTCCAAAACCTGCAATTCAGAAGAGGTCGAGACAAAGAACCACTGAGGAAACGCTTCTGGCCAGACTGCCAAGCGAGTGCCTTCAATGAACTCATTCAGCGTCTTCCTTTCAGGCTTTCCAAGCGCTGAGTGAACTTGTTAGGCAGCAGGGAGCCTGAAGGACAGGGCTGGGGTTACGTGGTGGCACGCACAGAGGGTCTTTGTTAGCTGGGAGCTGCAGGGTGGGCAGGAACACGACCCCTTGATACCAGTCCTTGAGATACAGGCAGCGACTGGGCTTCGTGGATCTGTGTTGACTTGGAAAGAAATGTGGATGGGCCGTGGAAATGAAAACGGGAAGTGCAGCAGGAGGTGGTGGGAGCTCCCAGTTCTGTGGGGAGCAGCGTGTGTCTCGTCCCGCCGCTCCTGCAGGCACATGGAGCCTCCACGTGTCTGGAGAGCAGAGGCTGAGCCGCCATAGCTGCGGCGAGAGGCTGAGCTGCGCTGGGCTTTGGCAGCCAAGTGTTGGGGTGTCTGGGGTGTCCAGGGCGTGGGACGGGCTCTGCGCGGTGTTGGTCACGGAGCCCCGCTGGGGCCCTGGCCTGAGGTAGAGGATCTGGCGGATGTGTGACAGGAGACACTGTGTAGCTCCCGCTTTGCCAACGGCGTGAAGCATCATGGCAGCATGTGATGCAGCAGCTGAGGGTCTAGAGGCTCGACCTGTCAGCTTGAAGAAACCTGCTGGAAAGTCCCCAGACGGTTTTAGTGCCTGTGAGCACCCCGAGTGATAGCGATAAGGCACTGGAATTCAGCGTCGCCCTAACAGAGTGAGCCAACATCTGTGCCACAGGTATCTGTGCCCAACATGGGAAGGTGTTTCGAGGGGGAGCAGAAAAAGGGAAAGGGAAGACGGCCCACGGTGTGGCGAGGGGAAGGAGTGAAGTGCTCGCGCTCAAGTTTCAGACGAGAGCTGAAGGGCACCACTCCAGGAAGGACAAGGCTGAGGGTTGATCTTGGATGGAGGTACCAGGGAAGGGAAAAGTCGCTGGCGTTACCAGAACTCCAGAGTTCTGGCAGTAACGTGGGAGCTGTGTAAATCATTGATTTGCCTGGCTGCTGAATATTGTTTTCAATTTAGTTCATTTTAAGAAGGATTAAAACAGCTAGAAGGAGCCCAGAGCACGTGGCAGGGAGGGTAGCCGGTGGGAGTGACTTGTGTGAAGACAATATATAGACTCTGGCCTTGGCACACGAATCCGGAGTGGAGCAAGGGAGTTGAATAGGCAGCAGTTGCTCCTCTTTCCCTCCTAGCCAAGAGTGTCTGGTACAACTAGCAACAGGTTTAAAATGGAAAATACCCCAACTTTTTTCTTGTGCAGCACATCCCTGACGGGGTGCAGATGGCCTGGAGGAGGAGCAGGACGGCTTGGCGTGGAGCTGGCACACCAGCACCGAGTAGATGCTCGGGGAGGCACAAGCTGCAGCCCAGTTCTCTACATACTGGTAGAAGCTGTGATGGTGTTCTCTGAAGGGGATTGGGTTAGGTCTGCCTGCCTTCGGGTCACAAAACCCCCTGCTAGTGGAAATTGCTGGCTTATTAAACCTGATTAGTGCTCCTTTTTGGATTAGCTTGAGTAAAGAGTGCCACAGTTCTTCAGTAAGGTAGAGCTGAGAGTCATCTCATCCCACTGTTTTGATGACAGGAGATATTTCCTGTGGGACCTCAGTGTAGGAGAGCTCGGTGTTTCCTCAGGTGAAGAGTTTTAAAGAAATATCTTGGAGTTTCAAGCTCCAAAGCATGACAAAAATTCAGTAAACAAATGGCATTAGTGAGTCACAAAAGTTCTTGGCTTCAAGACACGAGAGAATAGGTTGGAAATAGGGTGGAAAGCTTTTTGTGCCTCCCCAGCAGCTTGGAAAATGCTCTGCAGCTGGTGGTGTGCGGGTTGTCAGAGAGCGGCGGCGCAGCGCGGGCTGGCAGTGACTTTGCCACCAGCCCCTGCACCAGCCCTGGTGTGATTCAGCTCTGAAGTACCCAAATGATTTAATGTAGGCGAAAGGAAACACGTTTGGGGTTTGATTTCTATCAAAAGCTTCCTTCGATCTCTGCCTTTTAAGGTTCTTAGGGTGAAGCTGCCCACAAAGAGTCTGTCGTGCTTGTTACGGAGGATTTAGAGCCGCATTAACCTTTGATTTACCCCCAGTCTGCTTCTGTGTGTGTTGGGTTTACTTCTGCAAGTTTATCTTTTGAACTACAGATGAGGCATCGGAGCTGTGAGTTACACTCGTGAGTAACACGAATTGTGCCAGTTTAAAGCCTGTTTAAATTACAGAGTATAAGGGACTTTTAGCTGATTTCCTACAAGGTTTTTAAGCTAAAAATTCAATGGCAGCTTCACAAGTGAGTACCTATTGAAGTCTCCTCACAGAGTTGTTTTTAAAGCTGGTCTGATTAAGGCTAATACTGAGCCTTAGTTCAAATGTGCCGTCCTGTAGTCGCAGATAAACACGTAATGACGGATGAGCTTACGATCGGACACGGCTCTGAGGACCAGAGCGTGCTTAAATCTGCAATGAGCTTTGAGCTTTGCTCAACCCATAGCCACAGAGACTTAGATCCATGCCCTGATGGGCACAGCATCGGGAGTCAAAGCCCAGGGGTTTGAGCAGGACCCTCGGTACCGACCCCCGGCAGCGACTCTCCCCAGGCTCCGTGCGCTCTCCTTCTTCCAGGCACAGTCGGTCAAGCCACACTTGGCTTCCACACAGAGCTGCTTGCACAGCCAGTGACAGCAGGAACAAAGCCCTGAGATTCAGTTCTGCTTTGGCATCCCATTGGGACGGGCAAGTATTGTTGGCACAAATCCGCTGCCCATCCATGTAACCCTGTGGGAAGCCTCCCTGCGGGGACTGCGTGTTTCCCTGAGGGATGGGTTATAAGAATATAAGGGACTTTTTAGCTCCTCCTGGCACCCTGGCATTGAGGCAGGTTTTTACTTGAGGTATTTAATCACAAAGCACACTAGTGTGGGAACACAAAATTCACACTTCCTCTGTACTGCTTTTTGAAAGGGTTGAAATCAGAACTCGAGAACACACAGCACTGCTCGCTGTATGTTTTATTTATGGACTTCAGTCACTTAGATTTTCCTTTCAGTGGTTTTCCAGTAAGTACTGAGCCATGTGCATCCGAGAGCGTGGAGAAGAACCCACCCTCTAAGAGCAACGTGAATAACAGAGGAGGGAGACGGGGACTGTGAGGGAAAGGCGGTCAGGGCAGGCCCTCCCAGGTCACCAAACGCGCAGCTGGAAGCTGCTGTAAACAGGGCTTGGGATTCAACATACTGGTGAGAATGGGTTCACAGCACATCGCCCCCAACAAACCACCCTGGCCAGCCATACCAGTCTTCATGGGGGCTGTCCCAGCGCTGTCCCAGTCCCCTCACTCTTCTCTCGCAAGACTCCATCGCTCTGATGAGACATCAGTGTGGATCTGGTACGACCCTTCCCCGCTGTGATCCCAGTTAGACTGGTTTAGAGTTGGTGGGTTTATCCCAGTAATTTTGTAACATGGGGGTGAAGTTTTGGATTTTTCCCGTTCTGGGTGACACTCGCTGTGCCGGCTTCCGGGGTGAGGACGTGGTGGTTGTGCTCCCCGCTCTGGTGCATGCCGCGGCTCCAGCAGGCCTTGCTGGGGTGGTGTCCATTGTCGGGGAGCCACTGTCGCTCCTGAACAGCTGTGGGAGGTGGCTGCTCCGAAGCCCTGAGCAGGGAGGGTGGATGTGTTCCAAGGGGCTGGGCTGGTCCTGGAGGACCTGTGGTTTGTCTGGAGAGCAGAGCCTGGCGCAGAGGCGCGTGTGCCCGCTCCCTGGGCTGTCTGCAGGCCAGGCTCTGCAAGGGACCTCCAGCCAAGAACCTGAACGAGATGTAATCAGGGAGCAGCAGGCAGTTTGTTGGGGTCTCACCCAACACCCCTGAGGCACCTGGTGCCCGTAGCTGAAGACCAGTAGGTGAGACCAGAACAAGCCTTGGGTGTAAGAGTGTGGGGCAGGCAGGTAGAGATGGGGTGGGACACTTGTGGGAGGCTGAAGCAGAGGAGTGGAGTTGCAGCATTGGTCTTGTAAGCCCCAGCTTGCCAGTGTCTGTGGAGGTCTGTGGTTTCCCACCTGGGTGGCCCCTGCTCTCTTAGGGCTGTAAGCCTCCGGGGCTGGGGAAGCACTCCAGGGCCCTTCGCAGGTTGGGGCATGTCAGGCCTTCAGCACCATGGGTAACCCCTGGCCAGGTCATGGCCCTGCAGCCGCCGGCTTTTGAGGAGGAGCTCAGTAAATAATGGATGGCCGTTCATTACCTTCCATCTCCAGTGGGGTTGATCTGTGGTCTGGGGGGGCCCGCACGGTGCTTCCCCCGCCTGTGTCGTGGAACAGGAGCTGCCCATTCCGGAAAGGCTCCTGCACCCAGCCAGGAGGCGCTTCGTCCTCTACCTCCGGAGGTAACCAAGCTATTCCCAGATAAAATTCTGCAGCAGTTAAAAGTCCCCAAAAGTGCCATGGAAGCAGTGTGGGAGATCCTGCTTGCTGTCTCCTAGGAAATTCATTAAATTACAATAAATAATGCATGTGTAATACCTCACTTAATACCGTAATGTTCTTTCGGTCTTACTTGCCAGTCCTAAAACTTCAGGCTGGTGCTGTACTGTGTGCAGTCGAGTTCTGCAATTCAGATTAGGCAATAAATTACACTTGTGCAACAGGTTCTCTGAAAGCGGCGCCTTTGGGTACGGTTGGACAAGCTCCGGTAAACCGAACAGCAGCTCTTTGAAGATCCTTGTCTCCGGGTTACTTTGCCTCCCTGCCAAGGACTGCTGCCCACACGGCAGGGCTGCGGGGCAGAGCGCGAGCTGTCTCTCCCGTACCGCTGCTGCGGCGCGCGGCTGCGTGCCCTGGGCACGTGGGCACCGTCACCTCAGCTGCCAGAGCCGGCACGGGGAGCTCTGGGTGCACCCAGCTGTGCTCTGCTCCGCTGGCAGTGCCGGGCCGGCAGCAGCCTTGGAGCTGGTAGAAGCTTAGTGATACTGGTTTGTCCCTTGCTGCCTTCCAGGCGCTGCAGGTCCCTCGGCTGGGGTGTAGTGAGCCGGCGTGCTGGGTGTGAGTTAGGAGGGGCAGGCTCCAGCTCACGTGGCTCTGGCAGGGCCTTGGCACATCTGTGAGGAGTAAAGATAATCAGCAGGTGTTGGAGGTGGCTCATTCTTTGCGGTGCTGTGTTATCGATCTCCAGAACTGTCTTCTCGTGACCGTATTTTGAGTTTCCCCTTGCCATGAGCTGTGAGGAGCTAAGCCAGGATTTGTGGCACAATATGGAAAAGCTGCTGGATCAACTTGCACTACACACACTCTCTTAGGCACTACTTTGATTTACCTCGGAGTTGGTGCACAGTGTTACACTGCCTTTCTCCTGGCACCAGAAATGAACACCCAGAGCCCTTCCTCCCCTCTCTTGGTCTGCAGAGCGGGGAGGTGGATTTCTGAGGAGGAACCTTTATTTGGCCATTGAGTCACCACTGGAGTGCAGCTAATCCCAGGGTCCTGGTTTCCTCTTCGTCCTAAGCATCAGCTCAGAATTTCTCTGCCCAGCAGAGCAGGCAGCAGTGGCTGGGGTGGAGACACAGTCACTGCCTGGTGGCACCCTGCTGGAGCCAGCCTGGGCACCGGAGCTGGGGACAGAAGGCTGGGGGGCTGATGCAGGAGGCAGAGGCTGCAGTGCTCGTATCTAACTGTTGGGAATGTAAAAACTTGAATTTCACCCCTGCTGTTCATCCCTGGTGCTGGGCTGCCTGCACTCAGAGGCTCTGCAAGGGCTGACCCGGGTCCCACCCGGTTCGTGGCCTTGGGGCCCTCTGGCCTGCAGCGGCCTCAAGACTTGGCTCCTTAGAGCCCTGTCCCAGCCTCCCCTCACGCTTGGAGTGATGGTTACAAAGAAAATCACCTGGGGAAGTTTCAGGCAGCAGTAACAAAGCCTATCTCCACAGAGGGGAGGCTAATTACACAGCTAATTAATCCAACAGATGTCACTTTAAATGCCTGTTTCTTTGTGAGTCGGCTGCACACATCATGCTGGTTAAACAGACTGCACGGCCCCGTTCGAGATGCCTGCGCAGACTGCCGGAACCTGCCCGCTCGGGCCCCCACGGGTGCAGTTCGCGCCCGAGGTTGGTGCGACGGAGCGAGTGCTGCAGAGCCGAGTCCAGGCTGCGCCCGAAGAGCTGCACGAGGGGAGCGGTGCCGGGTAAGGCCTGGGCTTGGTTTACAACCCCTGAGATAGCCGGTGTGGGTATTGGAGGGGTTGCTGAGTTCTTGCTCCAGGTATGGAGCGTTGGCAGAGCCCTTGGGACAGCAGATTCCTCGGGACAGCAGATCAAAGCCCTCGGAGAGCAGAGCCCTCGGGACAGCAGGCCCAGAGGGCTCTGCCCCGTCCCACCGCACCAGTGCCGCTTGGCATGCGGAAGAGAGGTTGGAAACCTGAGCTGCTCCGGCGAGGTCAGCGGTTCAAACCCAGGGCTGGCGGAGGGGCTGGAGCTGCACGTCTGTGTGTCTGTCCTGAACATCATCTGTCCGGTTCCCGCAGCCTCCCCAGTTTTCAGGGAGGGGGGAGCGGCTCCCTTGAGGTTGTTCCCTGGGGTAAGAAGAGATGAGCCTTTCTCCAATGTGTGGAGCATGTCTTTGCCCACAGAGGTGAGGACGTGTCCTGGCTGACCCCAGGAGAAGGGAGCAGTTTCTTGTCCCATTGCCAAGCCGGTCCCTTGCTGCCCAAGGTCAGTGGTCATTGTGTGACAGGTCTTGTCACCTCTGCCAAGACTGCCCTGATTGGATGTCCTGCGCTCGCTCACCAGGCTGGGGGATCCAGGGGCAGTGCTAACAGTGCTGAGCTGTTGGCACTGGTGGGTTTGTACATAGGTGCTGCGGTATTTTCTGCCCCCTGTGCTGTTGTGGAGGGTGATGTGAACGCCTTGGGATTGTGTCCATCACCCCAGGTAAACCCAGCCATTGTCAGACACTGTCACTGCATGCGAATGCCCCAGCTTGAAGCTGTGGTGCCGACACGTCCCAGTTTTGGGTGCGTGCTCTGCTGCGGGCTTGGTCTGCTATTCCACTTCCATGCTACAGAGTCCAAGCACTCCCTGGTTCCCCTGGGCAGATCCCTGGGGACAGGACACTGCGTGCTGTGCCAGACCATGGCCCGCAGAGCTGAGCCCACGGCATGGCCGCTGGAACAAGGGAGGTGCCCCTGGTGTTCTGGAAACGGCACGGCCCAAGGAAGACGATCTATGGGGAGCACATCTTTCTCGGGGTCTTACCGTTACTGGTACATCGCAGTTGGTGCACTTGGTTCAGTGTAATGGATGTATTCTCATTTCCCACAGCTGATGAGGATTATATCAGCTTGGTTTAACAGTCTCATTTTCTGCTCCCAATGCACACTTGTTTTAATGCGTTTCAGTTAATGAGGTAGAAGAGAGAATGAGGTGTTACTGTTTATGTACAGCCAGCGAGTCTGTGCGGAGGGCCCTGGAGTCTCACAGTCCCTTCCCATTGCTCTCAAAGGGACAGCATTAGCTGGCATTTATAGAAAATTTATTGGCTGTGGTTTATCCAGGTAAAAGTTTTCCCAGCGGCACACACTCCTCTCTCCTGCCTTGCTCATGCATTATTGCTGGCTACAAGATGTGTCACCAGCAGCCCTGGCTGGGCAGGGGATGTCAGCCGGCTGCGGTGGCCCAGGTGTCGCGTCTCCCAAAGCAGCGCCACGTATTTGATACGGGCAAAGCTGCTGTGATTGACCCGGGGTAAAAAGTTCATCTGTGCCCTAAAATAATTTATGGCCCAGGCACATCGTACCCCCGTTGTTCTGTTGCCGTGGCGGTGGCAGGTCCCAGCGGGGTCAGGGCGGCTCGGTGCCAGGCGCAGAGCCCAGCCCCGCGCTGCCAGCTGGGCAGGAGCAGGTGAGCCGTGGTGCGGCGCGGTGACGGACCTGCAGCCGCCGGGTGCCGAGCCAAGGGCTCTGCCTTCCTGAAAAACAGGTTGTCCTTGTGCGGACGGCAAATATTTGCCGTGGGGTGGGCTGGAGCTCCGCTGCTCGGCGGCATCCTGCCTCCCCAGCCCTGCGCCTGGCTGGCTGCTGCCGGGGGCCCCTGCAAAGAGTTAAGGCGGTTGTCTGCTCCTGGCCCGGAGCCAGCGGCGGGCATCACTTGGCTGACAGCAGCCTGAGAGGGCCTGCACACTGTACGTCTGAAGGTAAAGCCGCTGTTGGTTTAAGCGGGAATTAAACAATTACCACGTCTTAGTTCTCCCCACCTTCGGTGGATTGACTCTATAAATTGTCAGCCTGTTGACATTTTAATGTGAGTTATGTCATATGGTATCCCCTTTGATTCCAACATGCCTCGGTTTGTAAATACATGAGCCTCTCAAAGGCTTGCGGTTAGCGTACACGCAGGAGGCCTCGGGGTTTTTGGTGGGGAAGGAGCGCAGCAGCGCTCGTCTCTCCCGGCACAAGCACGCCTGGCACGGCGTCTCGCCCGCTGCTGCTGGAGCTTGAGGCGCGTGCGGTGACGGCTGCCTCGGAGCACCCACATCTGGCGGGGCTCCCTCCCTGTGCGCTGCCGGTTTGGGGGGCCCAGAGACCCCCGTCCGGGCACGCGCTGGCAGCACGTGGGGTCCCGGCGCATCCTCCAGCTTCCTCGGGCTGGGCACCCTCTGCACGGGGCTGCAGAGCTGCCCCGTCTGCAAGGGGTGAGGAGCTTCTCCAGTCCCATGGTTGGTGCCTCCAGAGGAGCTGCAGAAGCCAGGGTGGTGCTGGCACCGTGCACAGGCTCGGCACTAGCCCGAGGTCGTGCCAGCAGCGGCTGTTGGGGCGCAGGTCGGCTCCTCGGTTGGAAGCAAAAAGAGTCCTGGCTGGAGGAGCTGTGCCATCCCTCTGAGAACTTCTGGGAGCTGGAGTTAGTGAGAAGTGGAAGAACAGGGAAGAGGGGTGAGGGGAGAGGGGACCAGGACAAACACCTGCACAGCATGGGGCTGTGTGTGACAGCTCATGCTGTGGCAAAGCCTCTGGGTGCCACTCGGGTCACGCTGCAGGCAGAGAGGTCCTGTTTCCTTGTCTGGGTTCCTGCAGGTCTGTGTGCAGCCCTGTCCCTGTCCAGCTGTCCTGTCCTGTCCCCAGCCCCTGCTGCAGAGAAACTCCTGCTTCTCAGGGCCCGGTGCTCTGGGTCAACCATCCTTCCTTCGGGAAGCTGACTTGGTGTGTGTGTGCCAGGGGACGGGGATCCTTCGGCGGGGGCAGCAGCTGGGGCCTGTCCTGGGCAGACTGCTGCCTTCCCCCCTCCTGGTGGGACCTGTGTCTTCTGCAGCAGAAGCCTGATGTGTCCCAGCGTGAGAAGTGCTGATTTAAGTTGCACTGCCCACGGCTCCAGGCACGGTGCATACAGGTATGTCGGGTGAGGACCTTGCTCGTTCTTCTGGTGGTTCTTGCTGTGACACAGGGTTGGAGGCAGCGAGGAGGAAAGTGCTCTGGAACGGTTTTGGCACTTGTCCTCCAGCTGGAAGTGGAGCAGCTGCCGATGACGTGCTCTGCTCGAAGTCCCTCGGGGAAGACCGGCTGTTCCAGCGCCAGTTCTCGAGTGTGCTCTGACCATAGGTGGGGGAGCTTGAAAGCCTTTGGAGTCGTTGATGTGTCATGGAGCCTGTCACAGGCACCTTCTGTCCACCTCTGCGTGTTTCCCGGAGCGTGGCAAAGGAAGAATCTTGCTGTAGTTGTTTTCACGCCTCCTGGGATTGACTTCCCTGGGTTTTCTGGTGTAGGCACTGCGCTGCCCTGATAGAGCTATAGAAATAGATCTGGGCTGGGCACGTGGATTGGCCAGACGTGAAACTCACGTCCTGGCCTCTCGGCAGCACGCGCCAACCACAAACAAGTGTCTTTGCAGAGCAGTTAATCCAGTCACAGTAACAGGGATCTTAGGGCTGCTGGAGTAAAGGGAGTGACATGCAATTTAATAAACAGGATTTAGAAATCTGTCATCTCCTCGCTCTTCGCTGCTGTGAGTGGACAACTGCTCCCAGAGAAGATTCTGCGTCTTCCATTTTATTTCCGAGTTTCAGCAGTCAGTAAGTTCTCCTAACGCTGATTAGTGCTGCCCCCACAGTATTTATCATTTACCCTGCGTGTGTCTCTGCAGACTTTACCTTGTGGGTTGCAGATCCAGAATTGTTAAAACCAATAAATACTGTGCCTGGCTTTTCCCAGGAGTTTCCATACTTGTGTGCAGCAAGTGTGAGTGGATGCAGATGCACTTGAGCAAAGGGAGCACTGGAGAGCAGAGACATTTATCATCTCGGGATTTATTCTGTTTGCCTCAGCATACTTTTACAAGCTGTTGTAGGCTGGCTGGGAGGGAGGAGCCACGACTAATATTCAGAGCAGTTCTGGTCTCCTGTATGCTCCCCTGCGGAAGCGTACTGCAGTCGAGTTAGGTTGCAGGTACGTGCAGGGAATCTTGCACAAACGTCACCATCAGTGTCCAGTTGCTCTGGAGGAAAGCCCCAGGTGACCTCGGGAAGCCAGCGCTTGGCAGTCAGCAGGACCTGGCGCTGGAAACCCTGTCACTGTGCTTGGTGCTGTGCGAGCCAGGGCCAGAGGGCAGAGCAGTGGGGGACCCACTTGGGTCCTGAAGCCAGGGGAGGGACCATGGCAGCCTTAGGAGGAGCTGTGGTTTCTTACCTTGTGTGTTGAAGGATGCTCTGGCTTCTTCCCATTACAGCATCTCGTGTTAGGAAGTCCCAGAGAGGGGCTAACTCGGTGTCCTTTGGTGTGAGGAGTGAGCTGCTGACCTTGCTCGGAACACACGCGCTGTTTCATGTCTGCGTTTATTTAGCTTCGTGCTGCCAGCACTGGATTTTGCTTTGGCTTTTCCTAGATAAAATAAACCTTTACCACAGAAGGTTCCTGTGCAGGGGCTGCCAGCCATGCTCCTGTTCCTCAGTGCCTCAGGATGAGGTGAAAGGGTTGAGGTCTCACTGTAAGGCTCGTTTGGCTCCACCGCGTACCGAGGGCACAAATCCCGGGGCGACGCGTAGGAAGGAGCGCGGTGTCCATCTGACCGGAGACCTGGGCTTTGGGCCTGTTGGGGCTCTCCTTGTCCCTGGCTGCCGGGGTCGTGTCCATCCAACCGGAGACCTGGGCTTTGGGCCTGTCGGGGCTCTCCTTGCCCCTGGCTGCCGAGTCCTGGGGCCTTGCGGTTGGCTCACTGTGTCGGCAGTTCGTTAGCGCGGGGTGCACAGCTCGGGTTAAACACGTGGTGTGCCTCAGGTTTTCATGGCAGATAAGCCCTTACACCTTATCTTCATGCTGGCAAAGCTTTTGCTGGGAGTTTTCTCGCTGTCTTTGCGTGTTATCATGAAACTGATAAGGATATAAAACGGGGAAGGAAAAGGCTATCACGTGGGGGACTTCTGATGATCCGAAGGAAACTTTGGGCTGGTTTACATTCATGGTCAAGACTGGAGCGTGTTGGCTACCAGAGGTTTGTAGCTGCAAAGCCAGTTTATTGTCTGACAGGGTGTGCGGCTGGTGCGAGAGCGAGGGAGAGCGTGGAACAGCACACGGATGCTTTGGCCCAGAGCCCTCATCCCTGGTTTCTGCTCTCCACGACGTCTGTCCTTGGCTGAGGTTGCTTGGACAGCGAGGGCAGGGCTCCAGGCTCAGCTCCCTGTTTGCACGGCGCTGGGATGGACGTGCCCGTCTGCGGGAGAGCAGCCCTGCGAGCGCGGGCTGGAGCCTCCGTCTGTTCAGGGCCCGGAGAGTCCCCGCTGTGGAGAGCTGTGCTCGGGAGGCTTCTCCTCACCAGGGACGGGGTGGGGTGGGGCACGGAGCGATCTCCCCATTTCTGTGTGCAGTTTGGAAGGGAGGTTTCTGGCTGTCCAGTCCGTGGAAGCCCTCACAACCATCTAAAACGTGGAAATACCAGGCTTTAGGTTGCCTTGATTCAGGCCTTTGTGTGCAGGCGTTACTACAGTTTTTAATTACGAGTATTTCCATACACGTTTTTAGTGTGATTCTTGCCTCATTCCGTGATGAGTAATTATTCTGTTTCTTTTTATCTTTCATTACATTGCCCCAGGCTTCGTCTAATACAATCCAAGGCTTTCCCTGAACGAAGAATTATTTATTTTCTCGTGGGCATTTCTGTGGTGCTGTGTGTGTGGTGTGTGTCTCTGCAGACACTCGGTGACCATACCTTCACACACAGCCCTCTCTGGGGTCGGCCGGCGCCCCGTCCTTTGGCTTGGCTGTGCTGACATGCAGGAGCCGTGCCAAAGCCTGGAACATCGGCTGCCCGGCCTGTGCCCCTCTGGCACCTCTGGGGAAGGGCTGTGCTGCGCTGCTTGGTCTGCGCCCTGGCTTCCCTGTCGCCTTCGAGACTTGAGGAGTGTCACGTGTTCCTCTTCCTGCTCCCATCCACCACCACACCTGCTCACCTCACCCCCTTCGGTTCTGCCTCCTCCTGTGCCACCTGCTCCTGACAATCCTTGTGTCACCAGCACCTCCTGACCCTCAGCTCCACGGCCACCACCTCTGCTGCCGCTGTCCAGCTCTGCTTGTGTTATAGCAGCTCCTGACGCGTCCCCGGGAGCAGGCGTGCTGTGTCTTTGTCCTGGGCTGACCCCTCAGCCCAGCTCGCTCGGGGTTGTTGGGAGGGAGAGGAGGCTGATGCCGTGTGGGATGCTGGGGCAGAGCAGAGGCTTGCGATGGCCCCAGTGACTCTGTGCTGAGCGGGTGCTGCTGTGCACATCGCAGGTGCCGTTTTGGAGGGGCTGGTGGCTTCCTGTCGAGGAGTGTGTGTTCCTGGGGTGTTGTGGTGAGGCAGGAGGACAGAGTTCAGGCTTTCATTGGCCATGGTTGCACAGGGTCCTCTGTCTGATGGTAAAAATTGTAAATCATTTCTCACAAATGCTTCTCTGTGAGGGCTGTGGACAAAGGATGAACTTGGTTGGTTGTTCCCGAACGCATCCTTGTTGGCTTCGGTGAGGGAGGTTGTGTCATCCATCTCTTCAGTATTGATATTCTTCGATTTATGGAGAGGATTAAAAAATTGTCTTGTGTATTGCTGTTATTGTATGGTTATCTGCTGGGATTCAGAGCGGTGCGTTGCTGTAGGAAGTTATAAAGAAGCTATATGAAAACAAGGAAATCTTCAGTCTATCACAGCGCTTGTAACTTCTCTAGAGATGGATGAAACAATAAATACTGGGCAAGGGAAGTTAATCTGTGCTGTAGTATTTTATTAAATAACGCCAGCTCAGCGTGGTGGTCTGTGGCTGGTTCCGTGTCCCACGTGGCTTTAAGGAGCGTTATTGCCACAGTCCCTGCCGGGCCTGTGTCCAGGAGCGCTGCCCGCAGGGTGTCGTTGGCGGTGCCCTCGCCTCCTGCTGTCCTGAGGCCTCTGGAAGGACGGTGCTTCCAGGCACAGCCCTGCTGGGGAGGGCTCACTGGAGGGACCCTCCAGCCCTCCCCGACCTTCTGCCTGCTGGGGCNGGCAGGGCTTTGCTGGTGCCACTCTGCCACACACAGGTGCCTCTGGGCTCCAGGCCGAGGCACAGTGGGCCCAGGACCAGGCACGTGCTACGTGCTGTGCCTTGGGACACGCAGAGCCTCCTCAGGGACCCTCCTGTAACACACGGATCGTTGTATCGCTGCGGGAGGAAGTCATACATCACCTGTACGGGTAGTCCCAGTCTTGTTCTGCGTTACAGAAAGCCTTTTTCAATCACTCAACAGCCATATAATTACAATATGGACAACAGATTTTTATCCTGCTGTCTCTTCAGGTTCCCCCAGCCCTTCTTATTATACAGTTTGCCTCTTATCTGGTGCTTTTCCATATTCACAGGCTGCTCTAGTTCACCTGAGTGAGTGTTCACAGCGTACCTCTCACTGAGCGTACTGTCACCAAGTATCTGTGCACAATGTGTGGCAAAGCAAAACCCAGGCAGCGGGATCACCGGGCCCGCGGTCGGTTACTCTCCTGTCTTCGAGTTCAGCTCTTCCTCTCCTGTTTCTTCTCCTAAACCTGGGCAGGATAAGGCTCCCTGGATCCCATGGCTCCCCATGGCACTCAGAAGGTAGTGGGCTGCAAGACCTGAACCCCTCAGTGATGCTGCTGACTTGCAGCCAAAACTTTCTTGCTGTGTTTTAGCTTCATCCTGTGCTGTCTGTACAGTGCTTTGCAACCAGCACTTCTAAAAACAGCACAGCTCTTCCAGCAGTTCCCCAGGGCTGGAACATAGTCACAGACCCCTGTGGTTCTGTGAGGAGAAAGATGGCATCAACCCAGGTGCTGGTCAGCTCGGAAGGCTCCGAAGGAACCCGCCACTGCCAGACCACTCTGCAGGAAGCGCTGCGCGGAGCTCGGCTCACGGCTGGCATCCCTTGGTGGGCACAGGCGAGCGCCCTTCACGTGGAGTTCCTGGGGTTCGAGCGTGCCCGCGGGGCTCAGGCAAGAGCGGTGTCCGTGCGCACCCGCGGGGCTGTCGTGGGTCAGAGCAGGAGCGCACGGCGTTGAGGGCAGCACTTTGCAGAGCAGCTGGTAGGAAGTGTACCCTCGCTTACTCCTCGTGTTTATCACTGTAATTAGCAGGATCAATACGTGTGCTCCTGAGTTCCTGTCCGCATATGGCCGTGCTTTGGGCCGTGCCGCCCTGGGGAGCGCGGCGAGGACTTCAGCGGCTGGGAAAGTTCTCGAAGCTGCCGTTGCCCGGCCGTCGCCGCTTGGCGAGCGTGTAGCAGTGTCCAGCCACACAGAGCGACTCCTGTCTGCTCCACAGCTCAGTAACTCCGATGGAGAGCAGCATCTCTGACCACTGCCTCAGCTCCCTCGGCACCTCCTCGCTGTCCCGGGAGGGTTTGGGCTGCCAGGCCATGGCGCTGCCTCTCCGGGCTGGAAGGGGATGGCCGGCACAGCTGGGCGACCTCTGGGACTTCCAATGGACTTTGTTCTTCCTTGAGTGCGTGGCAGGAATCTTAGTGATGCCCTCACACTTGTGATGGTCCCAAACAGATATTTCATCTTTAGGGATCTCTTGTAACAAATGATTAATTAGTACTTTCAGGTTTATTTCGCAATTAAAAGGGTGGGGGAGGGTGTGAGTACAGGTTCAGCCTTTCTTGGCTCTCGTTTCGGTTAATCTCTGTCATTTTTTGCACACTGACCCTGTGGGACTCTGAAGATGTGGGGAAGCTCCTCATCACAGTCTGCATAAACAATGTCCTCGTTAAGAACCGATCGGCTTAGCAAGGCCCATGCAGAAGTTGGCTGCCAGAGCTGAGCAGAAGCTGGGACTGTTGCCTCCCTCTGGGCTTTAGCCCCTCCTCATTAAGCAGGTCCGGGCTATTGATTGGGAGCTTGTGTTTGGAAGAGTCTTACTTACTCCATGCATTATCTTGACAGATTGATCAGACCTGATTGAGAACCTCTTAAAGGAACGAACAGCTGTAATGGGAAAGTTGGACTCTGTCATCCGTTAGGATGATTCTGGGAGCGAGAAGAACGAGGCTGACATCTTGGAGCAATTGTATTTACAATTAACATGGCTGAAAACGATTGCCTCTATTGATCCCCCCTTCCTGCAATTACAGCCCCATTGTTTACATTCCAGCACTTCGGTTATAAAAAGGAAATTCAATAATTATTGCATTATTTAAAGTTAAAGTGCCACAGAGTTTGCTGGCTACGCTTGCTGGTTGATTTAACGTTCAGTAAAATCCATGCTGAGCTCTCCATCTTTAGACTGAGCAATATTTGGCTTTTAATGAGACTTCAAGGGCCAGTGGTGCAAACCCAGTTTGCCAGATGCCTTTTGGGGGTCCATTATGGGGGACCCCACAAGCGTTTTGTGGCTGGTGGGACAGTGTTGGTAGCCCATCACCTCTGCTGGGTTGGGACCTGCGGGGACAGCTTCTTTCCCATGCTGCAGGGCCAACCAGCTGTTACTTGGAGCTGCTGAGAGTTTTTGTGCCTCATCCATCACTGCTCACTCTTCCTGGGCACGGCAGGTCCCCACTCAGCTGCCCTGCACGCTGGGCCGGGCTCCCTTTGGAGGAAAGTTCTTCCTTCCTTCCCTCCCTTCCTTCCCTTCCCTTCCCTTCC
>VXBZ01006327.1:123105-157587 GCA_013399135.1 Heliornis fulica | reverse complement strand
CTTCCTTCCCTTCCTTCCTCCCTCCAGTCTCAGGGCTTGCGGCGCGATGATCAGGGACACTGTGCTGGTCCCCTCACAGAACCCAGGATGTTCCCTTAACACAGCAGGGCCAGAGGGTGACAAGGGACGGACTGGGGTGGGGGGGGAGTGTCAGGACCAGCTGTTAGCTGGGGGGTTGCTGCTGTTCTTCGAGCCTTTCCCTGTGACTCAGGAATTGGCATCAACTCTCTCAGCGCCTTTGGCAGGAGCAAGTGCTGTGATTCCAGCCTTTTGGAAAGAAAAATGTGGATCAGAAACCAAACAGTAAATCCAAATCCCCGTTTGCTGTGTGGAGTCTCCGTGTCCACGCCGTGCGGCGGGGCTCCGAGGGGCTTGGCGGCACCGAGGCAGCGCTCGCCGTGGCGTTGCCCACCGTTGGGCCCTGCGAGCTGCCGCAGGCGGAACTGCCAGAGCTGGGGGCACGGGAGTCCCACCGCCGCAGTCAGCCAGCGGGGCGAAGGAGCGGGGGCGCGGGGAGGCTGGAAGGAGGGAGGGGTTTGCGGCACCGCTTGGCTGAACGGTCGCAGGGCCAGAGAGCCTCGTTCCTCTCTTGAACCTGATGGATGGAGAATCGATTTGTTCCTCTTCGGAGCATCTGGGCCGGGAGGTGGCTGGAGCGCCCCGGCCCCTCCCCGGCCGCAGCCAGCATGTGTTCTCGCTGCGCGCCGCCTCCGCCGGTCCAGGAAATTCCAGCCGGGGCTGCAGGTGTGAAAGGAGAGCAAGACGGATGGGCCAGCTCCGGCTTTTATGGAGGACTTGGAACAGACGGGATCAGACAGCTGCATCCACATGACTTTCATTAAAAATTCAGATTCTTCTCTTCCAGGGCTGCGTGATTTATCTCTTGCAGCAGATCAGAGGCACTTGGGGGCCAGGAGACACTTCTGAGGTCTGCCTGGGGTCTGGTCCCTTGCCATGGCGACCTGCGGCCTCCCTGCGGCTCCGCTGCCAGGGTCGCGCTCCTGGCACGGTTCTGTTATCCGTGCCGTGCCTGCCTTCACGCTGAGGAAGAGTCAGTCCCTGGGCACCCCTCGTACCAGGGACACACTGGTGGCTCAGCGGTGCCGCTGGCTCGGGCCCTGCTCGCTGGCGCGGGCCGGCGCGGTGCTCCCCAGGAGAAGTGGGAGCGGCACAGGGCCGCGGCCGTGCTCCCTTCTGCGCGCTCGGAACCCGCCAGCGGACTTCTGGCTCCTTCCTCAGCCACATGTGTCAGTTCTTTCGAGTCACTGCTGCTCTCGCCCGCGCTAAGTTCAGTGGTCAGAGCAGTGTGGGATGTGTGGAAACAGCCTCGGGAGGTGTTCCAGGCTGCTGCCTTTGGCAGAGTGTTTCTTAAAGGAGCCCTCAGCAGTTCAGCACCTCTGATTCTGCACAGGATTGGCCTGTAGTGTCTGTGCCAGCTGGAGAAGGTGATCGGAGGAGACCCCGAGGAGATTTTTCCAGACTCTGTGTGTCACCCATGTAAGCAGAAGGGGGGTGTGTGTGAACAGGGGGCATCTGGCTCGTTGGACTGTCCCCGTCCCTCAGATCTTGGACCTGTTTCTTTAGGGTCCAGCTGCAGCTCCTGTTGGCCCGCCGGCGGTGAGGAGGGGTTTCTCCTGGTTACTGCTGGTTCTCTGGTGTTGCACACTGTCCATGAGATTATTTTCCCACTTTGGGGCTGGGCCCCCTGGAAGGTTATTTCACCCCTTCTTCCTACACCCACCTGGATACGTGGAGGAAGTGCTGGGGTGGGGGAGCACGAGCTGCTTGCTGGGGCACTGCTGGAGTTCTGTTCTGCTGCGTGTTGTTTTGAGGTTTGTAGAGGAAGGGGCCATCCTCGAGCTGGCGGAGTTTTCCAGCATGTTCCATGGCTTTTTGTACCATTGGGACCCCCTGAGAGGGCAGGTGGGATCTCACCACTGGCAGAGATGGTTGGTCTCGGGGCTGGCAGACCAAGGGCTTGCGAGAGTGACCCCTACAGAGGGGGGTGGTCACTGCTCACTGGTCAGTACTTGTTTTGGCAGCAGGGACCCTTGGCCCTGGTCTGGTCTCCCGGGCATGTGGCGGGTGAGGGGGCTGCCTGCAGTTGGCAGACTGGCACAGCTGTCACGCTGAGTCCCACCAGCACTGGGAATCCCAAGGCTGGGGCAGCGCTAGAGCCAGAAAGGCAGATGGCAAAACCGTCCAAGTCTGGGTGCGTGAAGGGTCGAGGTGGAGCGAGGGGAACCGAGTACCGCGGCTGATTTCCACAGCCGGACGCCGTGGACGCTCACGGTGCGGTTCTTTACTAGGAGAAGGTAATTCCAAGCCAGGTGTTAGCGAGGGCTGGAAAGTCACTCCCACCCCGGTGCGGGTCAGCCTGTCCCGTCACACGCGTGTTCGCTTGCGCTCACGTGGGCATCTCGCCTGCCAACGCCAGTCCATGCCTGTGCCCTCCTGCCCACCGCCTGCCCATCTCCTGCCCACCCGCCCTAGCTGCTGGCTGACGGGCTGTGGGCAGCGCTGGTGCCAACGCTGCCCGTGTGTTCGGGGGGCTGGGGGCTGGATGCAGCACGACAGCTGCCTGCTGGCCCCCGGTGCGCTGCGCACAAGCACAAGGTGTAGATTTTCTCTCGCTTATTTAAACCATCTTCGTGTTCAGGCCCTCTGCACGTGCCAACATCTTCCAGCCAAACCCAGAGAGAGGAAGGAGGAGGCCGTTACGCAACACTCACTGAACTGGCCCAGAACACTCGTCAAGTCGAGCAGTTCGTGTGGGGCAGGACCGAATGTGTCCTGGCTGCCAGCACGAGCACGGCCGCCCCCAAGTGCGGTTGGTGCAGTCACTGTGGCAGCGGTTTCCGTGTGAGACGCTGAAGGAGAGGCTCCCCCCGGGCTGGGCTGGCTGAGCTCTCCCCAAGAGCCATTCCCCAGCCAGGAGGTTTGGTCGCTGTCCCCTCCAGTGTGGCTGTGCCCCAAGGGACAGCCCTGGGTGTGTGGACAGAGCCAAGTGCCCTTGATACTGAGGTGGAGTTACCAGCCCTGGGGGTTTGTGACCGGTGGGACGGGCATCCCATGGGACAGTCGTGGAGATGGTTGGGGACAGGCGGTGCAGGACTAATGACAAGGTCTGTGCTTGTCACCGTACCACGAAGCCAGAGCGCAGCTTTGCCCGGAGACCCGAGGGCTTGGGGAGTGGAAGATGGGGCGGGTTTGGTTGGTGAGTGGAGTAGGTGTCGTGGGCGGCACGGCGCTGTGCTGCCGTTGGCGGACGCACAGGAACCGCCCGCGTCCCCCGGGAAGCTGTGCGCGGGAGCCGTATGGTTTCCATCAGAGCGTTCCTCTGTCTGTTTCTGATTTAAAGTGGAGCTTTGACTAAACCTGATCAATATTTTGCATGCCATGCGTGAAGAACCAGATGTTGGAAGTTTCCTATCGCTGAGAGGGAGGGGGCAAACACCCCTCAGACTTGCAGAAATCAATGGTCTCTGACAGAACTTGGTTGGTTTTCCGAGGAACAATGTATTCCTTTGATTTTCAAGTTGATTTGTCTTCTAACAAGGTTCTGACTTAAATTTTTTGAATTTGCTTTCTGTGATACGGATAAACTCTGGCAGGGGGAAGGCTTAGCAGGCCGATGGACAGTAACCACCACTTGTCTGGCGCCGTGTCGCGTCCAGCAGCTCGCAGCTACCACCTGCTCGTCCGTCCTCCATCCGAGGACGCCGTGCGCCAGGGGCGGGTGGGCGATGTCGTGCCGTGTCCAGGGTGGGCTTGGCACACCCAGGCCTTGACTCCTCCAGCACGACGGGCTGGCGAGGCCGACCCTGGCACGAGGGAGGTTTGAACGTGAGTGGAGGGGGGCAGGGGACGAGCAGGAAGTACAGCATGTTTGTGAAACTGTTTAAAGCAAATGTTTTCCTAAAACCCCCTTGTAAATGAGCGCAGCGCCGACCGCGCCTCTGGTCCCCACAGAGACCACGTCCTTAATGTTTCCTTGAACCCGTGACCGGATTTTTCTCTAATTGCTCACTCGGGATTCCCTCTGCTCTCGCCAGAGCTGCTGCTGAGCCCGCTGGCACTGTCTGAGCCTGAGCACAGCGTTCCTAGGATGGGGCTTCCCAGGCACCGCTCGGCCGAGGGTCTCACCGTGCATCCCCTGGAGCCAAACCGCTGCCCGCAGCGAGGTGGGGCGGCCTTGCTGGAGACGGAGCTGAGGCGGCTGGGCTGGGCCAGGCTGGGCCGTGCGGCCGGTCGCGGGCTCTGGTGACGCTGTGCTACCCCCAGTGTTCATGTGTTCACCGTTCCTCTTTCCCTGGCCCGGGCAGCGGGTCACGCCTGCGAACAATAGAACCGAGAGGAGGAAGAAGTTCTTAGGAGGGAAAACAGCAAAAAATCTTTTGAGGGCACCGGTGGGATTAGTGCCCGAGCGGATTCTTCAAATATTACAGTGAATTTAATTAAATACATCGCGATCCCAGAAGAGGCTAGTCTAATTAGCCAGATCTAGAATACATTTATTCTCCTCTCTTGCTCCTCCAATCAGAAGCCTCAGCATCAGCTCCTATCCTATTTTTAATCATTCTGAGGCTCAGAGGGCTCTCCTTCCTCCGTGTTAGCTGAGCACACGGCGCTGGGTAATATGTGTCTTTAATCTTATCTCGGCTGTAACTGAGATAATACACGTCAGAATGGTTACCAGAAGGTCCTGGCTGCACGTAGGCAATATTTTTGATTGACAAGCCTTGAGATGGTGTCCAGATCGCTTGTGTGCCGCGGGTGAAGCGTGTGGCGAGGAAGAGTCTCACACGATGACCCAGGAGACAAAAGATCTTGAGGCTGGGCGGGAGGAGCTGGCGGGATCACCGCTTAGCTGCCGTGGAGGTGTGTGGTGGGAACGCCAGATGGCCTTCACCGAGGAGGCTGTCGTGTCATTTGACTTCAGGCTCCACTTTTCCTCAACTTGTGATGGGCCCTTACTGTGCGAACTGGGAAGGTGTCTGAGATGTCAGCCCTGCCCGCGCTGAGCAGAGCGGCTGTGCCCTGGCAGCCTGCACAGGGAAAACGCTTCCCTGTGGCCTTAAGAACTAACTGCCACCTCCTTGGGATCCATAAAGTGGCTACTGTTCCCCTCTCAGCACGGACCTCTGCCAGACAACTGATAGTCTTTGTCAGGTAACCAAGGGATAATATTCCAAATCGGCTGTGCTGGCTGTGACAGCATGGCCTCAGAGGGTCCCACGTGCTGACCTCTTGCAGTGATGCCCGGCTGTGTGCCCACTGTTGGCTGTTCCTGGCGGTTGTGGATGTCTTCCCGGCCAGGCTGCCGCTCTCCTCCAGATCCGAGGGAGCAGAGCATGAGTGCCAGGGGATGGAGCGCTGGATGATGGATAGGGTGGCACACGCTCCACGCTCCACTTCCATATGCTGTTTCCAGGACCTCTTGATCTAATGGGTTCATTGTGTTCTAGGATTGCTTTGGTTTTATTCTTCTTAGTTTTCAATGAGAATTTATCAAATTTAATTTTATCTCCTTGACATGAAGTTGGATCCCCTCCCAGGATAAGCTTTAAATATGAAAGAATTAGCCGTGCGTAGGTCGTGAATAGTTGTTAATGTTGGATCTGGTATTTTCTTCTGCTGGAGATGTTCTTGCCTGTCTCGGTTTCTGCTGCCGTGCTGGTTTCCTTGCGGTATGTTTTTTCTTGCCTCTGAGCAGGAGAGCGCATGGAACCTTGAGAACAAACGGGCTCGGTCCTACCGTGTCTCTGTCAAAATGGGGTTCCTTCCTCCACTCCCAGCTGGCTCTTAGCACGTGACAGTGGACTGACCCGCGGAGAGCGGAGGCGGTACAGGAAATTCACATCTCTCTGCTTTGTTCTTCACAGCACCTTCAGCATCACGAGAGCGGGGTTGAGGGTGAAAGCTGCTATTACCACTGTGTCCTCTGTAACTACTCCACCAAGGCCAAGCTGAACCTCATCCAGCACGTGCGCTCCATGAAACACCAGCGGAGCGAAAGCCTGCGTAAGCTCCAGCGCCTCCAGAAAGGTCTCCCTGAAGAAGAGGAAGACCTGGGGCAGATCTTCACCATCCGGAAGTGCCCCGCTGCCGAGGCCGGTGAGTGCTGCCGCCCTTGCATGGCCAGGGACAGGCTCTTGCTCCTCCGCAGTACAGGCTTTGTCTCGCAGCACCAGCCCCTCGGTGCGGTTCTGCCGAGCTCGGTGACGCTCGTTGTGGGGGATGACGCTTATCAATGGTGTGTTGCCCAGTGGCAATCTCAAGAGTATGTTCCACACATATCAGCAGTATGTTCCACAGCACCGAGGTAGGACAGGAGCTCCCGGGGCACGTGGGTGCTGGCTGGGAATCCCGAATATTCCCCACGCGTGTCATTGGGTGCTTGTAAGGGGCCCCTGCCTGTGCCCGTAGGGCTGATGCCTGCGGGTGGGTGTTGGGGTTAGTGGCCTAAAGAGTGGCGTGCGTGCAAGCTGGTGAAGGTCCCGTCCCACGTGGACACCTCCACCGGGCTCACGTACTGCACTTGTGCAGATACTCTGCGACGTGCCGGGTGGCGTCTGGAGCGCTGGTGCGACCCTGTCCCGGCCTGCGCATCCATCTCTGGCGTTGGAGCCACGCTGGGTCGGGAGGAGGAGCTGGTTGCGAGGGGGGGGCAGGGGCAGATGTTTGCCTGCTTTCCATGTCTCCTCTTGACAAGGTGGTTGAAGTGAAGGGCCTGGACGAGGCGTTTGCTCGTCCAGGAAGGGGTGACAGCGGGAGAGGGGCCGTGGCCTTGAGTCTCGAGAGGAAGTGTGCTGTGGAGGGGCAGCTGGCCAAGCTGGACTTGTGCTTTGTGGAGTCATTGGAGGGTTAGGTAGCATTTCGTGTTCAGATAAAGCAAGACCTCGTGAAGTCACCCTCGGAGGGAGGGGACGAGAGCCTGCCCGAGTCAGCTGGTACATGGGCTCTCGGGGGTGTGACACAGTTGGAGCTGGGGGTGCACAGCCCCCTCCTTCAGCCAGGACTTTGCTCTAGGACCTCTGTTGGGATGGGTGAACCTGGCGGAGCAGCGCTCGAGGACCCAGCGGGCTGCAGCTAACGTGCACAGGGATGAGGAGGGTGAGTGTAGCTTGGAGGCTTGAGAAAGGCAAGCAGCATGGCGGGAGGCGCGTACGGGTACGTGGGTCTGGGTGTCCCTCGAGTTCAGGGTGGGCTGTGTTGTTCTCACAGGGTCAGCAGTGCTCGCAAACACCTCTGAAGTAAGGAGGGACCTCTCTTCCCTAGGAGTGAAACAGCCTCATGGGAAGAGGTGACCGATGGGTGAACTCGGGAGTGGAGGGCACGCAGCACGTGTCCCCAAAGGTCAGGGTGATGGTGGAAGCGTGCTGCGGTCACCCCGCCATCCTGGGGGCAACAGCTCTCCCAGCCACCCTTCCTCTGGGCGATGCACCACCCTGGAAGAGCCTTCACATTTAGAAGGGAAAAGGTGACCAGTGCTGGGTGGTTTGTGAGTTTTTTCGTAGCAGAAAAACGGGCAGAGAGGAGAAACCAGCTCCCCTGTGCTGCAGACCCCTTGAGCAGACTCTTGTGTTTGTGACCTGCACCACGTCTCTGTCCACCCGAAGGGGTGGTGACTCTTCCGGCGGTTTGTTGTACTCACCGCTGGGCTTCTCGCTCCCTCCCAGGAAGCTGTATTTGCTTTGAATTCCACTTCCCACAAATACAATATCCAGCTGGTGTTCTTCCAGAGTGAGTCCCCTTCTGCTTCCACTGCTCCTCCTGAGGACTCCTCAGACATTTCAGTCCTTGCACCTCTTCCACTTTCACAGACCTTCTCCATGGGAAGGTGGCCCAGC
Organism: Heliornis fulica; assembly: GCA_013399135.1. Lineage (NCBI taxonomy): Eukaryota > Metazoa > Chordata > Aves > Gruiformes > Heliornithidae > Heliornis > Heliornis fulica. The sequence goes on along the minus strand of VXBZ01006327.1, from coordinate 149,734 downwards.
CTGACCGGCTGCCCGTGGCGCTGAGCCGTCCCGGTGCTGGGCGATGCTCAGCCCAGCGGTCAGTGCCCGTCTCCTCTCCCTGGACGTGGCTGAGGGCTCAGGTCAGGGCTGAGCTGTCAGAGATCTGCTCCTGGTGCTGCTCGGTTGTGTCGGGGTGGTGGCTGGCTGGTGTGCCCAGCCACAGTGAAGTGCCATCCCCTCGCTCTCCAGTCTGGAGTGTGGTGACCTAGAGGGTGTGGGCTCGAGGGATCACGCTCTGGGGTGGTGCTGGGCCGGTCCGTCTGCGTGTACGTACTCACTGGTGTGTGCGAGTGTGCGGGGAGAAGCACGGCCCGGGGCAGTGTGCAGGTATTTGCTTGTGTAGATGCATCTCAGTCTGTTGGAAGTGTCTGATCATACCTTAATTAGTCCTCTAACAATCTGCAAAGGTCAGTGCCAATTGCCTGTTCATTTACATGTGTAATTGTGATGGTTCTTGATTGCACATTAGTTGCAACTCATTCCCTCCCACCCCGTGGAAAGCACATGCAGCCCAGCAGCCTGTAGACGGCGGGACCCTCGTGTCTGCGCGTGCGTGCACAGCCCTCGCCCAGTGGCTGCGGGAGCGGCCCCCGCTTCCAGTGAGGGGCGATGGAGTTGGTGGGGAAATGACATGGGCGTCAGGCAAGAAACCCAGTTCTCCTTGAACTGGATAATTAATGGCAATTAAACTTTTCTGCTTGCTCTGAGGAGTGTGCTAATTAAACAGGAGACAGGGAGGTGGGCCCAGGGTGGGCGATCAGCTGTTCTGGTGATCTCAAAGCGTGGCTTTAGGAGGGAGGGGGGTGGTTTTGGACATCGGTATCTGGGCTGCAGCCACTGCAGATGTCAGCCCCTTGCTGCAGAAGCATCTGTACAGCGTTACCATAAGCCAGTTGATTTTTGATGACTGGGGAGAAAAAACCCAACCCCGTACTCAAACCCAGCGGTTCTCGGGACGTTGGGATGGATGCACTGCGGGCTCGTTAGTGAAACAACCTGCAGCACCTTTCCCTGCTGGCTGTGAGGGGGGTGCTCCTCAGGCAGCGGGTACAGGCAGCCCGGTTCACACCTGGGGTGGAGCCTGGAGCAGGACGGCTGCTCCGCCTGCGGCGCTCTCGCACGGGGCCGTGCACAGCCCCAGCTCACGCAGTCACACCGCTCATCGCATGGTGACGCGCGAGGCCTGGGTCTGGAACGGCACCAGCTGCTGAGCCTGACGCTGGCCATGCAGGACCCAGTGCCTCCCTCACCTGTGACTCGTGGTGTCAGCCATCTCCATCGGCTCTCCTCTCCGTAGCTGTGCTCCCGTGGGAGGGGCAGAAGGTGGTTTGCTTGCTCTTGACACTGTGTAGGGCAGAAGTCTATCAGGTGTCCCTCAGACGTCCACGTTCCTCGCCTGCACGGGGTCCCTGGCTGTCCCTGCTCATAGGGTCAGGCTCTGCCACGCTCCTCCAGGCAGCAGAAAGTCCTTCTGCTGGCACTAAGCATGGCCTGAGCAGAGGTCCCTCGGGTGGGAACGCTCCGTGCCTGGGCTCTGAGGGAGAGCAGGTCCGGAGGGGTGGGCAGGAGCTGAGGATGAGCTGGGAAGCTGGGAGTTCTGTGATGCCCAGGAGTTTGTTTTGATGGTCCTCTCGTACAAGCCCTGACTGTGTCGACGTCTTTGAATGGAGATAGATTTTAGGAGCAGTAGTTGCAGGGGGCAGTTGGTGTGGCCAAGGAGTGGTGTTGGTGCAAGCGAGCCGTGCATCCCTCTGTGGCTCCTGCCCTGAGCCTGGGCCACCTGTCTGCTCCAAGGGGAAGGACAAACGATGTGACTTGCAGAAAAGAAATGTGACATTTGGTGGGAAACACTGATGGTTCCCCAGCCCTGCAAGTTCTCCTCTAGACTGTTTTGCAAAGCCTTGTACCCTTGCTGGGAGAGTATCTTCTATTCTGTGTGGTTCTGGGTGTCTTTTCCTTAGTATCTTATATTCTGCGTGGTTCTGGGTGTCTTTTCCTTAGCCCCCCGTCCTTCTGGAGCAGCTCTTTGTCTCTCTGGCACAGGAGGGGACCAGGCTAAGCCAGCCAGAGGAACCACTTGCTGCTGGGGCGCACCAGTGCGGACCAGTGCTGGTGCGGGACGTGTCCCACCTGAGCAGCCCTGCCGGTGTCTGCCAGACCCCGAGCAGCCACCTCTTCGGACACACAGGCACACGGACACACAGGCACACGGACACACGGACACACAGGCGCACGGACACACAGGCGCACGGACACACGGACACACAGGCACACGGACACACAGAGCCGTTGCTGGCCCCTGCGTGTGAGGACTGAGGCCGCTCTCTGCTCGCTGCTGAACTCGGCCGGGCGCCGTCAAAGGCCGCTTTGTTTGAGCAGGAAAGGGAAGGGGCTGGAGCGGTGTCAGCAGGAGCATCGCTGCCTGCCCAGCCTCGTGCTGTTCGCTCTGTCCCCGCTGTCCCTGCTCCAGCCAGGCCAGCTCCGTTCCGCACCGTCCCTGCGAGGCTCCGTCCCAGGGACACCTGGAAGGCTGCTGGCTCCCTGGGAGGAGGGGTACGCCGTGGTCCATCCACCTCTTCCTCTGTTTCAGTATTCGACCTCCTGAAGAGCTGCAGGCTGTAGACTGAAATCAAGATGTGAATTTTTAATGAAGCCAAGTATGTAAACAGACCTGAGGGGTAGCTGGAGCCGCGACCAGATGAGAAAACCCCACGTGGGTTACAAACAGTAGTTACCACACCGCGCTCGGCTCTGCCTGTGGTGCCTGCAGGCAGCTGGGTGCTCGTGTGGTGCTCCCACCTCTGTTCTCACTCTGACTCGTGTGAAACGCTCTGCCGATGCTCCTCTGTCTTAGAAGCGGTTCTGTAGCCGCACCGCGAGCACGAAGGCGTCGCCGTGGTGGTAAATGGGACCAGGAGCACGTTCCTGTGTTCCCTGTGATCGGGAGCAGCTTTGGTCTGGAAGCGCTGGGGGTGTGGTTGGCAGCACAGAAAGGGATCTCTTGGGCAGCATCAGGGAGGCTCCATGTCATCTGCGTCTGCCAGGTGACCTTTGCTGTGGAAGCCTGGCAGAAGGTGTCACCGTCTGTCTCGAGGCCGAGGTGTTGCTCTGAAGTCCCCTCTCCTGTCCCGTTCCCCATCCCTCGGTGGCCGTGCCCCAGGCTGGGACGCTGCGGTCGGCCCCGCTGTAAATGAAGCACAACGGCCAGTGGAGGAAGGGAACGGGGGTCTCCCACTGAGGTCTGTGAGGGACCCGTCCCCTCAGGCCCCCACTCCGCAGCGTGCAGCCACACGGGAGGTTTCTCGCTCACCGCCAGCCTGCAGGGAGCGGTTCCTGGTGCCGGTGCCACGCCAGGTGTGCCAGGTGCCCCTTCGGAGGCGGCTTTCCCGGCTGCCGGCTCCGTGCTTCCAGCGGAACTGAAAGGATTTTGAGATAAGATGGGCAGTGCCAAATGATGTTTCTCCCTGGTTGAAGTAACTCAGATGTATTAAGATCTGATGTCCTCTGCTTGGCCTCAATTAACGGGAGTGTGGTCATGGATAGTGCTGAAGAAACACACGTGTTGCGCTCCTACATCTGATAGAGGTAATGGAGGGTTTCAGAAAGGAGTAATTAGTTTTCTTGTGTAAGCCTCTCTCCACTTTTCTGTGGGGCTTAATTGCACACAACAGTTAAAAACTTCCCAAGCAGATCACTTGTCCAGAGTCTGCAGGAGGGCCGTGTGTGGAGCTTATGCCAGCCAAAGCCTTGGCTGCGCTGGCGACACGCCGGCTCATCTGCCTGGAACGTGTGGCCCTTGCAGAGGGCTGGGGAAGATCAGTGTGCCAGGTGCAGGCCAAGGGATTTCCTGCAGAATTTCCCACCTGGAGCGAGCGTGAGCTCGAGAGTGATGCTCTGCCGCCGCCTCCTGCGCTGCCTCGCGCGGATGGAGAAGCTCCTCTGGTCCCGTGCTGCTGCCGGTCGCCCTCTCCTCCTCAACACGAGATCCCTCCTCTGATGTTCAGCAGATAACCTCCTTGCACGTGCCTCCCCTTGCCATTTCCAGGCTTGTCCTTGATTGACACATTTAATAATCTGCCAACCCAAACGACAATCCGAGCTCCTGTGTGCAAACATCAAATGCCGCCCGGCTTCATTAGCTTCTCGCAGGCTTTTACCTCTCTCTCGCTCCCTGCAACCCAGTATTGTCTTTCCCCATGTGTTCTCTGTAACCCCCCGCAGGCAGCAGCCTGACCAGCCTTTGTTTCTGAAGCGTTGCACGTAAATCCAGCCAAATCAGCGGCACACGGGTGACCAGAGGCACACAGGTGACCAGAGGCACGCAGGTGACCAGAGGTGCTGGCGAGGGGACAGGCAGGCTGTTGGGTGCCTTGTCACCTGCACCCCGCTTTCAGCCAGGGGCTGTTTCCTGCAGCAGCTCTGTTGTCTGCAGAGGAAATCCCTTCTGTCTCCTCCCCAGACCTGGCAGTAAGAGAAACTGTTGTCCTGGTGTGAGACAGCAGTCGCCCGCGGTGCAGTGACACACGGGAAGTGGCAGCTAAGAGGAACGCAGCTCTTGGCAATGTGTGTGTCACGCTGCTGAGACCCACAGTGCCCCGTCACTGCTGAGATCCTGATCTCCTGCCAACCCCACCAGATGCTGCACCTGCAGGATTGTCAGCTTGTTTCCCCAGACCTCGTGTCGTGTGTGTTCATGGAGAGCGGGGGGACGGCTCGTTGTTCTGCTGAACCTCGGTGTTCTCTCATGTGCCGTGGGACAGATGGCTCAGGGTCCTTCCACCTTTCTGGCCAGGTCCAATGGGAGTCACACTGTTTGTGCAGAGGGTCCCTCCTCCGGAGGCTGCCCAGAGGCTGGGCACACAGCGACCTCTCCTTCCTGGCTGGACAGAGAGGTGGGAGGACACTTGAGTTCCATATTGCTTTAATGGGTCTCGGGGTCCGGCGAAGGCCCTCGTCACAGCCGTGGGTCAGGGCTGCTCTGACAGCTCCTCTGAAGGTCTGAAGATGTGAGGAGAGCCATGGGCTTTAAGGAAGGTGGTCTCCTTAGGGGACTTCTGTCTCTTGTGACTTCTCCCCTCCCTCCTCACATCCTGTTCCAGCGGCATCTTTCTGTCTGTGCACATGGGCCATGATGGGGCTCTTGAGGTCTGGCGTCGCGCAGTGCAGGGATAAAGTTGTTTCCCCTTCAGTGTCTGGCAGAGGCAGATTTCCTTTGTTATTTATGTTTTGGGGTTGGTTTTGAGTTTAAAGTGAAAAGCAGTTGTACCCTGGCTCTGTTTTGGCCAACCAGCAGCGAACAGATAATCTCTAAAGGATATGAAAGGTTTCATCATTTTAATTTTGTTTTTATTAAAGTTTGTCATGGGTTTTTTTCATGTGGCCCTGGTAGATCGGGGGTAAGAGGGATCCACGCAGCCCCCGAGCATTCGCTTAATGAAACCCTGCTGGAGGCGCCCGGCGGGCGGGAAGCGGTTGGGGGCTGGGCTGGGCAGCCCCGACCGAGGCGCTGTCGTATCGCTGAAACGTGGCGGGAGTCGCAGAAACTGCCCGTCTCGCTCCAGCAGACCCCTGTCACGGGGAGCTCATGGCTTTCATTAAGCAGAAAGAGAGGAAGCTCTGACGGCTGACTCGTTCCAGACTGTTTGTCTTGTTCGGCTGCGTCTTCAAGCCCTTTCCACTTAAGAGAGTAAAGGGGAAAGCGTCCCCAGATGCTGCAGCGGAGCTCTGGGAAGCTCCTGCTTCCCCTCCTCTTCTAGGTTTTCTTCCTCCCCGTGAAGTCAGGCTCTGGGGCCAGACCAAGTCCAGGCTGTCGGAGCACAGTCTCTCCTGAGCTGAAGCACCTGCTGTTCCCTTTAGTGCCGAAGAGCTTCATCCCTGTCCTTGCGGTCTCGCCCGTCCTACTGAGTTAGGTCACCAAAGGCTCTGCTGCCATTGCCACCAGCACCTTCTGCTTCCCTTCCCTGCTTCTCCGCTCCCTCTGCTCCAATTTGAGACTGGGTAGCTCTTCTCTCAAGGGCTTGCAGGCGGGTTAAACCCCAGACCAAAGCTGGGGAAGACTGGAGCTCCAGCTGGAGCCACTGACACCTTGATACCACCTGTCCAGTAACACACTGGGTGGGGACAGTCACCTTCCACCTCACACAGGTTTTGTGTGAAAGGCAGTGGGGATGTTCAGTGTGTTTACGAGCCGGCAGTGGGAGAGGATGAGGAGGGAGAGGATGACTGGTTCTCTCCCAAGCGCTTGGCCAAGCAGTCCCAAGGAGAGAGCAGGCATGGGAGAGCTCCCCAGCCGCTCAGACCCGCAGTGCCAGCACACCAATGTGCCGTCCTGTTTGGAGAGCAGATCTGGAGCTCTTTACCGCCGAGGGCGAGGAGCCTACACTGTACCCCAAACCAGCCCCTGGTTTGGGGTACAGTGTAGGCTCCTTGCCCTGTGCAGGAGAACTGTCTGTTTATAAAGCTGGTGCAGCTCCTCCCGCTCCTTGCTGGAAGAGAACGACCTGCACCTTTCCTGCCTTCCGGGAATGTCCCTGCGGAGCATCGGCTCCTCTCTGTTTCTCGGTTTTCCCTGTCCTGATGGTCCATTCTGCTGCAGGAGCACGTGTCTGACAGTCTTCATCTGATGGGCAGGACAGGAGGAGTGTCTGACCTCAACAGAAAAGGGCCTTGAGATCTGTGTTTGGAGGAGGCATTATGAAAATGGAAAGTATTCTCGTCCTGCAGCTCGTTTGTGAGGATTATAGACTTAATTGCAAGAGATGCAGAGCTTGCTTCCTGAATTGATTTTGTTTTTCTTCAAGAGCCCTGGACAAAATGAGATTGCAAATGTTATCAGAGGCTGATCCGTGAAACAGGGTTTCACAGCAGCTGGCACAGGGCTGGAAGTCGCCCCTGCCCCGACGGCCTCCTGCGGCTTCGCTGCCGTTCGGGAGCCTTGCGGCCGCGCCACAACAATGCCCTCCGGTGCGCCTGCAGGTGGACGGGTGTTTGCCTGGACTTCTCTAATAGCTTTGGTCCCTCTTCCTCCTGTAAGGCCTGGGGTCCTGAGGGACAGCACTAAAGAGAGGGAACTGCTACACACATCCATTTTCCCACTAAAACCCCGGGGCTGTTGGGTAACGTGTCTGCCAGCGCCCTTGCCCTGCGCCAGCTGCTGCGGAAGGAGATTTGGGGGCCCATAAGCAAATAATAACCCACCTCAAATAAAGGTCTTATCCTTATTCCTACTAAAATTCAGTTCATGCCTTTGAGCAAAAGGGCTTTGGTTCTTCCAGACAGTCGGTTTGTGTCTCTGAGCTGTGCATCGCGATGCCCTTGCCGTATATTTGGTTTTGACCTCAGTGATTTCTTGAGGGCAGAGGTTCCAGAGGTTAATTGGGAGCTGTATGAGAAAGTATTACCTGTATTCACTTCAGATTTGCATTTTTTTCCACGTTCTCATCTGTCCTCCAGAGAGCAGAGGAGGACAGGCAGCGTTGGTCCAGCTCCCTTCCACCAGCCTGCATTGGGATGCCCCTCTCAGGCCGCCTGGCTTCTGGTCAGACCCAGTAGCCCTGATCTCCTCCTCCCCTGTGTAGGTGCCTCTTCCTGCCCCTCCTTAGCGCTGTGTTGCTCATCTGGGACCACTTCATTGAGTAGATGACCGTGGTCAGGTTTTTGTCCTGCTGCGCAGGTGTGCTGGCACACTGTTCTCCTCCCGTGCAGGCGTGGGGATGTGGGTTCCTCTTCCGGGCTGTCCTGGCCGTGGGCACTGCGTACGTCCCCACTTGCTGCCTGTGTGGCACCCCGAGCCCTCCAGCCCCATTCCTGGACTGGGGCCTGGCCCTGCTGTTGCTCACCCCCAGGCTCAGAGGGACTGAAAGCGGGGACGGGCTGAGCGGGCCGTGTTTTCCGGTGCCTTCCTGAGCTGCTGGTATTCCCGTGGGGCAGACGCTCCGGCTCCTTCTCTGGGAACAGCCCTCATTTGGTTACCAATTAAGCTGAAGCGTTCTGGCCTTTTCCATCCTCCGTATTGTTACGAAGGGTGAATTAGGGCTTGGTGCTCAGGATTGTTCTCTGGCCTCCGCTGCTACTTTGCTGCCTCCTTTGTGGCAAAACAATGGCATTAATTTTGGCCTTTGCAGGCGGGCAGGCAATCTGGCAGCACACAGTGCCTGTCCGTTCCACTTCACTTGTGCAGCCACCTCTCCTTTCCACATCACCTCTCACTGTTCTCCTCCTATTCTCCTCTCTCCCTCCCCTTTTGTGCACGCCGGGGTGTGTGTGTGGTGTGGAGGATCGCTCGGAGTTTGTTCTGTTCCAGCCTGGGAGGGGTTAGAGGTCGCGGCCTGGATGCCGAGCGGAGGGAAGCAGGCGCGGGGGCGACGCGGAGCCGGCAGACCCTTCCCTGCGGTGCCGCGTTCCCTGAGCCAGCGCCTCGCCAGCCATCGTGTGTCTGAGGAGATTTGGGGAGTGGGAGGTGGGTCGTGCCCTGTGTCACCCCTCCAGTGCCTCCCACAGGGCCCCGGGCAGCGTGGTGAGAAGGCAGTGACGTGGCGAGCTCCCGGCTAGGGGACAGCAGGGTGCTGACAACACCAGTCACACCAGGAGCGGGTGTGGGAGCTGGCGCAGACCTGTTGGGGGACCCCAGCTTGCGGCAGCCCCATGCAGGTCAGCAGCCTGGGGGGAGTCCAGCCCCTCTCAGGGCCGTACCCCAAAGCAGCAGGAGCCCCTTGGGCCGTGGCTGCTCAGAGAGGCCCCCGCGGGTGGCCGTGGCGGGATGTGGGGCACGGGGGATGTCTGCGGGTGCTCTCGTGCCGGGCTGGCTGGCAGTGAGCAGCTGCTGGCTCCGTGACGGGTTTCACTTTCCCACTGACGGGTGGCAAGGGGGGACGTGTCCACAAGGTCAGGAGCGCGGCAGCAGCTCTCTGGGGTCACCGAGCCCCTGGCCCCACTGCGTTGAGCTCTGTGTACACGTGGGCTGCCGTAGTGCCGGTCACCGTGGGGGGCAGCGAGCCCCACGCCTGCCCCGTGGGCACTCAGGGAGAGCAGCAGTGGGGGCTGCCGGGCCAGGGGCAGCACCGGTCATGCAAAGGGGCAGCACTGGGGACAGGGGAGGAAGGAAAAGAGGTTTCACCGGTCACCGGATCGTCCTCAAATGGCAGAAATAGGGAACTGCTGTAGAGGCTGGAAACATCCCCACAGTGAGGGTGTGCAGCTGGCAAGGTGCAGGGGGATCTGGCACGGCCACTCACTGCATGGCCACCAAACCTGGGTACCCACGGGGAGGGCAGAGAGGAAATCTAGAACCTCAAGGTAATTAATGCGTAATGAGAGGCGTGTTAAGGCCCCGTCTCATTGAAGGCTGCTCCAGATGGGGCAAGTCTCCGACAGGGAGACTCAAGGGAAGAAAAGGATGGCAAAGTGAGAATGAAGTGGAAGAGCACGGTGCTTCCCAGGAGTTAAGGAGGGCTCTATAGGGAGCCTGGTGATCAGCTTCTGCTCCATGGGTGGAGGGGTGTTAGCCCTGTGTAGCTCTCGAGGAGCTGCAGGGAGGAGGCAGAGTGCGGTCCAGGGGCCAGTGGGCCTGAGATGGAGAGCCTGGATCTCACTGGGGAGCTCCCGGAGCTGACATGGGCTCAGAAGATGCCTGAAAGTCAGAAACGTGACAGGGACATCTCATGTGTGTCAGTACCCTGACGTTGGCCAGGGTCCTGCAGGAGCCGAGTCAGGGCTCCGGGGGAAGTGGTGACCCTGTGGTGGTCTGAGGTCCGGATCCCTTTTCCCTTAAACTATGCAGGAAGGAGTACAGGGGTGGGAAGCCGCTGCCCATGGTCTGGTGGTGTTGGTGGTGTCAGGCTGAGCTTCCCTGGCTCTGCACAGCGTCGCAGTTGAGTGATGAAAGGAGGATGATGTCCCTTCTCTCTGGCCTGGCCTCCGGTCCTGACACGTGCCCATGTGCCTCTCGTGTGTGCCGGCAGAAAGGCTCTCCCGGTCCCATGGCTGCCCCAGCCCTCGGGAAGCTGCTCTGGGCTCATCTCTCTTCCTCTCCTTGCTGAGACGTTTGCACAAGCCGTCCCTCACCCACGGGCGAGGTGGCGGCCCGGCGTCCTCCGCCGTCCGGAAGGCAGCAGCCAGCCGCCTCACCGAGCGCACGCACGCAGTCAACGGTTCCCTTTCTTCTGCACAAATTGGCAAGGACTAACCTTGTCATATCCAGCGCAGCGCTAACGGGCGCCTGCCTCCAAGGGGTAATCATGCAGGCATAAATTCGGAAAGTTGCTAAGCTATGAGCAGTCTTATGAGCATTAAAAGTGTCCTCTTTGCCAGAAAGGTCATTCATAACTTGGCTGCGCCGCTGATGTACAGTCAGTGATATTGATTGATTAATGTATAAAAAGCACCAAATCCATTTGCTTCTATGAAAGAGAATAAAGTGCAGTCGACTCTCTCTTTATTTTCACCTCATCCTTTTGTTTGAAGGACGTTTTTTTTTTCTCTTTTTGTTTTGCCAGCTAGGTTTAAGGGGGTTACAAAAAGCCAGTTTCTGCCAAGTAATGCGTTCACAAAGGGAACATTGATTCACATCAGTGTCGCTTGAATTACCCTTAAAGGTTTGCCAAGGAGTTGTTCTTATATTAACCTTCTGTTCATCAAAGACAAAATAAATAAATAACTCATAAAATCGGCTTGGCTGCCCGCGCTGGAGCCGGACTCGGAGCAGGAATTTCTCCCGTTAGGAACCGGTGCTCCAGGTGCTCCGCTCAGCCCCTCCGAAGCTGCGTCCCGCTGCGCCCGGCTTCTCCCCTCTCCCGGTGCAGGCAGCGCGGGGTGGGAGTGCCCCCAGCCCAGAGATGGGCTCTGAGCCAGTGTCGCCGCGGTCGCGCTGCCCCGGCCCTGGGGACGGGTGGGTGTTGCAGTATGGGCTCACTGGAGCCTCCTCGTTTGTCCGCGTTGGCGTCTCCGTAGCCACCTCAGGCGCTGGGGCTGCGTCTGCCGCGTGCTCGGCCGCAGGGCGCCGTGTGATGTGCGCGTGGCCCGTGTGCTCTGCTCCCACCCGGGCGAGCGCCGCTGGGCTTGGGGGGGATTCCTGCTGGGGCTGTTTGCTGGAGGGTTTTGTGCACAGAGGGGATTCAGTCACTGCAGGCTGAGCTGGGATGGTGTCTCCCCGGAAGGATGACCTCCCGGTGACCAGGGCGTGCTGTCCCACCCAGTTCTGGCTTCTCTTGATTCATCTTACGTCATGTTTGTTTTTCTGGACTTTGGCCATTGGTAATTAATTGCATGTTGTCCTCGTTTCCTTCTGGTTAGTTCTGGAATGGGAGATGCTCTCGTGCATGTGGAGCTTCGTGCAGCAGGGTCTCGCCGCTCTCTCCCAGGACGCCGTAAGGGTGTCACTGTCATCCCCTCCCTCTGGGACGAGTGTGAGCCCGAGTGACGGCTGCTCCCGCAGACGAGCCGCAGTGTTGTGTCGCTGGTGAAGCTCTGCCCAGCTCCTGTGTTTTCACTTGGCTCCCATGATGGACGGTCCATTTCTTCCCTTGGGCAGGGAGTTCCTTGGGCTTTGTTCACCGTGTCGCGCGTCACCCTCAGCCTTGGAGCACAGCAGCGGGTATCAGCCTCGCTTGGAGGCGTCTGTGCGCAAACTGTCCCCACCTGGCTGTCACAGCAGCGCGTGAGCCCCTGACAGCCCCCGGCGCACCTGACAGCCGCTGCTTCTCTGCATCACTTCGCATCACCTGCGCCACCCGGCCGTGTGCGGTGCGGGAGCCCCTGGCTCCCAGCTCAGCACCGCTGGTGACTCCCCTCGGCTCCCGAGGCACCGGCTGGAGCCGCCGAGGGCTCCAGCTGCCGGACTCGCCCTTGGGCCAGACCCAGTTTCTGCTGAGGGCTCTGAAGCTGCAGCGCCAGGCGCAGGGTGCCTGTGCCCAGCTGCACCCGCTGGCAGGGGGGTTATAGCAGTGGTGCTCCGCACTAGCGTGCGAGGCGGCGGCACAGCCGGCCTCCGCAGTGCTGCCCACATGCTGCTCTTATTTCTGTGTCTCCTACCCGGTGAAGAACAAGGTGATAACGTACTGGCTGTGCAGGGTGGGTGCTGCCGTGTGCACCTGGAATGGCGGAGCAGCGGGACCGCCGCAGGATGTGCTCCCCACGCGTGTGTCTGTCCACGCTGGCTCTGCGGTGAGCCCTGGACCTCCTGACTGACCGTGCCCCAGAATCAAATCCCTGGCACCCCTGTGCTCGCAGCTGACGGTGTGGCTTGGCACCTTGTGCTCCCAGGAAAAGCTCCTTCCCAGTGGCCGCTGCGAAACCCGAAAGGATCACGTTATTTTTGTGTCTTTGCCTGAGATTGCGGGAGAATTGCCGAACGCCGAGGCCCCCTCCCCCTCCGGCGAGGCGGTGGGGATTGGATCAGACGATACAGAGTGAGCATGCTGAGAGTGAATCCATTTTCTCTCCTCCATCTCCCCAGAATAAATTAGAATTTGCCTGATTTAATAAAATGGCTTCATCTCTCTGCCATCTTTCCCATCTCCCATGCGTTTCATCCCCACCCCCGCTGCAGACAGCCGCTCTCTCCGTAGCGTCCTGTGGCGCGCTGGCGGTTCAGCGCGGGGCGCGCGGGGGAGCGGCTGCGCACACAGCCCGCGCGCGGGTCCGGCTGCTGGCCGCGCGCAGGATTTGTCCCCAGATCTCCATTTCCTTATTGTCAACTGTGATGGTTCTAATTGCCGTCGAGGTCAGTGTAATTTAGTGCCCATCTGTCATTAGCCTGACCTCCCGGGGATGTGACTGCCATGCAGATATTGTTTGGGGACTGGGAGTGGTTCGCCGTAGAAATTCTACGGCGCAGATTTGCCCCGGCCGCTTTCCTGTCTAATTGGCGCGGGTGCGCCTGTGCGCGGAGCGGAGCCGCGGCTCTGCCGCAGACTGAGAGGAGGGGTTATTGTCAGAGTGTGGATGGCTTCGCTACGGCGAAACCTCTTCCTCGCACTCGAAGCTGCTGTTTTAATTCCTGGTTCCGAGGTTGGTTTTTCCCTTCCCGTCCTGACACTAATTATGCCGGGCGCGTTGGGAGCGGCTGCTGCTGCTGAGAGGTACCCAGCTAAGTGTTAAGAAAGGTTTTAAAAACAGACTGAACTCTTCCTTAATGAGGCTCAATCGTGCTCTCCTCCGGGTGGTTTTGTTTTGCTGATCTGTCAGTTTTTCGAGGATTTAATTGCACTTTTTTCATATTAGTCTTTGAAATGGGGCTAAGCAGCTTGCTGTAGCGTCAAGTATAAAAAAGGAGAGATGCTCCTGGCTCTCCTATTTTCTTTCTTTGCTCTCATCACTCTGGGATCATCATCTGCCACTGACTCCTGGGACCAGCAGTAGGAAAGAAAAGAATTTATGAGAGCAGCAGAGGAAATGGCAGACTAGACCACTACAGCAGCTCCTAAACTGTAAACCTCGCGGGCAGCTTCCTTTGCCCCCCTGCTCCTCAGCCTGGCTGCTGTTGTGCTGCTGCTGGGGCCAGTCCTAGGAGGACCTTCCAAACGGTTGTTCTGAAGCAGGTGGTGAAGGAGGGATGGGGAGCACCGAGGTGCTTGTCTGGTGTAGCTCGTTTCATGCCATGACGTGCTGTGAAGTGACACCAGGACAACCTGGCTGCAGCCAAGCTCTGGAGCAGCCAGCGGGTCCCCGAGTGGGATGGCTGGCAAGGACCTGGGGAGGTCTCCTGGTCCGGCCCCGGCTCCAGGCTGGGCAGCAGCAGCGGCTGGCCGGGCCTGAGGGTGCTGGGGGCTGCGGTGCCGCCCCAGCACAGGCTCCCCAGCCCCGGGGCCCATCCAGTGCTCCAGCCCTTGGGAGACGGGAGTCCCAGGGAGGCTGCGGAGAAGCTGCTCTTGCGGCGGGCAGAGGCAGGGAAGAGGAGGCGGGCGCATCCGTGATGCTATTATCTTTATGGCACAGGGAAGCATGTTTGAAGCAATCAGCATGGAATTCTTAATTGCTTTGCTTACTTCTGCTCTCCTCGTGGGACAGATTGTACAAATGTGGGAGCTGCCAGGCCCTCGTGTTAGCGCTCTGTCCCTGCTGCACACACTATTTTTAACCAGCGCTTTGTTTTGCAGAGATGCACAAAGCTGCTGCTTTTTTTTTTTTCCCAGGGATGCTAATAAACAGGAGAGGCAGAGAGAGCTTTCTGACCCGCCTGACTCTGCTTCCTCAGCTGCAAGCCGGCTCTCCCTGGCAAGGAGGAGTTTGCATTTCCTTGTTTCCACTCTCTTCCTTCGAGGCAGCTCTGGTTCTCTCCCTCTCTCTCATGCTGTCCCTGAAATGTGTGAGTCTCTTTCTCTCTTGCAGCCACAGCCCCACAGAAACCTGGCTGTCTGCGCTCCGTTCGGATGCGCGCCCGCCCTCCTCTTCCCGTTCCCCGCACACCTCTCATGAGGACGTAAAACCCAAGAACCAGATCTTTGAGATTTCAAAATAAAATAAAAGTAAACTCTGCTTTAAAAACACTTTAGCAGGAAAGCCAGGCTAATTGTAAATCAATGAGTCTTAAAATGCAGCATTGATCTCCAGTTAGAAGTTTGAAGGGGAAAGCAGTAATTACTGCACTGAAGGTAGATTTTTTTCTCTCGGTAAGTTCTGGGCAGAAGGAAGGCTCATTAGGGCAGCACTTCGGAATCTGAGTAATTAGTTTAAAAAGTACTTTTGTGGTGTTATTCCCATGGCTGGAAATTATCGGAGTCTTCACAGATTTATAGTTCAGCTCTGATAAGGTTTGATTTATTATTGTGTTTGGCGGGGAAGATCTTTCCTCCGTAATCACCTGGGTGAAGACCCGGAGCGGGAATTCAGCCCGGAAGGGCCGCTGTGGGCATCAAGGGCTGCGCGTGCCGGTGGGTGCCACTGTGTCACCCGGCGCTCCCCCGGTGCAGCTGCCAGCCTGGCACGAGGGGACACACCCCTCGTGTCCCGTGGGGCTGCGTGACGGGGCTCAGGGCTCGTGCACCAAAGGGCACCCCGTCGTTCATGCAGCTGCACGCTCGGGGTTTGCTCCTTGCTGCGTCTCCCCCGTGGCTGCTTGTTGCCCCCTCCCCTCCCTGTCTCACCCAGTCCCGTGCCATCCTGCCCGGCCGGGTGCCCCTCTGCAGGCGGTGCCGCAGGGTGCCAGGGTGGGCAGCGTGGTACCGGGCACCCTGCTAGAGACATGCTCCTCACCCCGAGGCTGTGGCGTGCGGTGTCCCCAGAGCTGGGGGGGTGCCCTGCTGGCTGGGGGGCCAGCAGGTGGGGTGTGATGGAGAAGGGGGACGGGGCAGAGCCCCTCTGTCGGCCCCGGTGTGAAGCCGGCAGCGAGAAGGCCGTTGGTGTGTGCCCTTTTACAGCTTGTAGGTGAAGATTTTTTTCCAAATTCTTTTGTTAGATTTAGCAATTATATCTCTAGATATTCTCATTAACCTTAATTATCTAATCCCTTTTGTGAATATCGCTGAATTCTTGGCCACAGCAACATCCTGTGACAGTGATTTCCACAATCTAATTACCAAGTCTAATTCTATAGCAAGAAGTGTTTGTTTCACCTGCGAGGTCCTGCGGACCCATTAGCCGCCGGGTTTCCTGCGCTCGCGCAGCTGCACAGGCAGCGTGGAGCAGGTCAGCGGCTGGGGCGAGGGACGGGGTGGGGAGCCTTGGGCGCCATGCTGACATTTCCATCTGCCTCGGCGGCTGCAGGAGCGTTTACCAGGCTCACCGCTGCGGTGCCGGCGGTGCTCCGAAGGCAAACTAAACCTCCTGCATTCACACAGCCGCCGCGGCGCGTCTTGGAGCCTCGGCACCCGCTCTGCAGCCAGCGGATGCCTGAGAGCACCGTTGTCCTGGGCTACCAGACCCCATTGTGTGGTGGGAACACAGGAGAACCCCTGGCTGCCTGGTCAGGGGTCCAGGGATGGGCTGCAGAGTCCAGCTGTGATGGCATGGGATGTGTCTGAGCCCTTCCCGACACGTTCTGCTGTTGACGTCTGGCTGGCCGATACGCCTTCAAAGGGGAGAGCCAGAGCTCTCTGTGGGGCAGGGCAGGGCTCTTACTCCATGCCAGCATCACTTGCCTCCTCCCGAGGTACCTGAACACCCCTCCTGCTCGGGGAGAAGTGGCTCAGAAAGCCCCTCTCACACTTCTCCAGAGCTCGTCTGTCCCATGCTGTCCTGCCAGGCTGTGCCCTTCGCCACCTCCCTCGGGACAGCTGGGCTGGGCCTTCAATTCTCGTGGGGTGGGTCCTGGGCTCCTTAACTGCCCGGGGCGTGGGTGCCCACAGACCCGTGTGTTGATGCGAGAGGGTCTGGGCGGGCTCCGGTCGAGCAGAAGCGTGAAGGGCTCGTTGTTCCTGACAAGGCCGTGCTGATCGTGGGGTACCGACCCTTCCGTGATCACACTCCGCGTGCGGGGAGGCTCTCGGGCTCCCGAGCTCCCGCCTGTCCTTGGGGGGGGGGGCTCACGCTCCTGCCGCTCTCCGGCGTGTCCCATCGGGGCAGTTGCGTTCTCTGACCTCGTGATCTGCCGCCCTCGCTCCGGCGCGTGTGACACGGTGAATGTTTTCACAGAAGTGGTTTAGTTCACAGCGACTGTTACAGATCTGATTCTGCAAGAGGAGGAGAGGGAAGGTCTCTGGAGGCAGAGAACCCTTGTGTGGCAGAAAGCCTGCTGGGAAGCCGGCTCAAGAGGAATTAGAAACCCTTTAAATAAATGCTTACTTGACATGGCTCTGTCTTCCACAGTCTAACAAGCGGGGAAGCGAATGGCAGCCGCTGGCCAGAAATTGATTGCATTAATTGATATGCCAATAAGAGAGCTTGTTACATCCGCCATTGGTTAGGAGGCCGGCTAACAAGTCCCGCTGATCAATGGAACCAATAAAGATTTCATCCATTAATGAGCAACATGGTAATTAATGTTATCCATAAACCAATTAGCCCGGGTAGCTAATGTGCTGGTTAGCACAGTGAGTGGCAGAGCGGTGGGTGTGCGCAGACCGGCCGCCCCGGAGCGGGGGCATCGCCGCTGCGGTGCGGCCGTGGTGTTCGGAGGAGGAAGAGGAAGAGAGGTGGGGGGTGGCTGATGGGATGGGTCGTGTTTTCTGGGAAGGGGCACGCGGCGATTTCAGTGCTTTCTCTCTTCTGCCCTTAGTGTGTCCCACATGAGGATCTTCTCCACTTGCAGCATGTCTCAGGGACGTGCAGGTTTACGTGGCTTGTGATCCGATGGCAGAGCCGTGGTTGCTCCCTGCCCCGTGTCGCTGCAGAGCCGCTTGCGCCGCCTGGTCCCCGACCCTGCCGCACCGCTTGCGGTTGTGTCGTGCTTCCTCCGCCCCGTCCCTGTCAGTAGTGCAGAAAGCACAGCGTGTGTGTTGAAGGCTGGCTCAGAGTGCCAGCGTGGGGTTGCTTTGCCAACCACCAGCCGTCCGCGTTGCCGCCAGTGCCACTTGTGGCGTGGCCGGTGTGCAGGCGTGGGCAGGACTCCCAGTGGCTCCAGCACCCACTGCCGGCTGCTCGGCCATCCCCTCTCTTGGCCGGGCAGCAGCGCCCGGGGCTGGGTGGCCTCATCTGTGACAGGGCAGGAGCTGCTGCCAGGCAGAGCTGGTGCCGAGGTGTGGGCAGCCCTGCAGTGGGGCTGCATTTGGTGGCTCAGAGGTTGTGAGGGGCTGGCCTGTGTCAGCTGCGGCAGAGCTGGGGGACGTGCCCCTGCCAGGCCATGGGCAGCAGAGGGGCTTGGGAGGTGCTGGGGGCACTGGCCGCTCTCCAGGAGCCCATGGTGCTCGCAGGGATCTGGGCAGGAGGTGCAGGAGCAGCCTCAGCGAGGCTCTGGGCAGCGTCAGTCCCACTATTCCACTGTGGAGTTACCTCACGATGTCAGATATTGACCCTGGGAGACCCCTTGTGGATTCCCTAATTGAAAATTAATACCAGATCAATGCCACAGGCTATTTGCATATTGATCATAAACAACTTCGAAGGCACCAAGTGTGTGTTGGATCGATGGAGCTCTCGAGCAGGCAGTGGTGCGGGAACATCCCCCGCGCCGTGCTCTGGGAGAGGTTAATGCTGGGGAAGTTCGGCACCAGCCTCGTGCCGCCGTGGTGGCCGCAGCTGTGCCAGCGATGCCGCAGTGGAGGCGGCTGAGCATCAGATTCACGCCAGCCTCTTCCTACGGTTCACTCTGGAAGGGGAATGAGGAAAGTGGGTTTGTTTACTGGTTCATTTGGTTTAACCAAACAAACCAAGCCCGGAGGCATCCCGCCGCGAGGGTGAAGCGGCCACGCCGCCTGCGCACACGCGTCAGAGCCACCTTTGACTTCGCCCCTCCACCCCTGTGTCTGCGGCGTGCGGCTGTCGGGGGTCGGTGTCACTTTTCTGGGGAAAGTATTCAGATTCCTTCCCTCTTGACTTGGGACATGAGGGTTATTTCAGATTCTGAGTCTTGGGCTGAAGGGAAGGGATGTTTTAGATCAAAGCACCCTGAAGCCTTCCCGTAGAGATGGACCGCGTGGGCAGTAGATGGAGCGCGCGTGGATGGGCGCTGCTTTGCCTGTCCGCGGGGGAGCGCGTGTGCCGTTGTGCCGTTGTGTGGAGCACGGGCAGACCCCGGGGAACTGTGTCCCAAGTGGCCACGACCACAGAGTCACCCTCGGTTTGGGAGCAGAGGGGTGGGCCGGGCTGGGACCCCACTTCCCAAAGTTGCCGCCCGTTTCTAGAGTGGCACCGGCCGGTTGCGCGCAGCCGGCGGCTCCAGGAAGTCGCTGTGCATCTGATTAGCGCATTACTGAGCTTTCATTGACTCGGCCGCGCTGCGCTGATGAACTGAGACTGGGGACAAGCGCTCCTAATTGAGAGAGATAAATTCTTATCACAGGCCTCTGCTGGAGCCGCCACCTGTGCGTGCGCCTTGGTCCTGGTTTCAGGAGCCTTTCAAATCCCCGGAGCACCCAGCCCGCCCTCGTTAGCGGTCGAGGAAGATGCGTGCAGGGACTGCAGGCACCAGGGAGCGGCCCAGGGTGACCGGAAGGCTCCATCCTCCTGGCCCACCAGCCGCTACCGGCCTGGTGCTGCCTGACAGCTTGGCCGCGGGCTGCGGAACCAGGAACTCCTCCAGCGTGTCCTTGGAGCCGCGCCGGGCTCTGCCCTTCCCTTGGGCCAGGCGTTGGAGCAGCCCTTGGGCCGGCTGTGCCTCCCGGGGTGCGGTGTGGCGGGAAGGGAGAGGCTTTGCTTGGCATTCCCTGACCTCCCGGGTGCAGCCCAACGCCGGAGCCGGGGCTGATCTTGCAGTTGCTTCCAGTTACTCGAAGCCAGGAGAGGTGGAAAAGGGGCCTGTTGGCTCCGGGAAGCTGAAAGCTGCTGAAAGCTTGTTAGTACGAGGGGGAAAGCGATCCCTGGTGTTCTGCCATGGCCACCAACCTGAACCCTGGCAGGGGGCGGCTGGGCCTTGGGATGTGGCTGTCGCTGCCTGGGTGGGAGGTGTGGGCCCCTCCGGCCTTCAGCAGCGGCATGAGACCACAGCCATCCACGCTGAGCAGCTTTGGTGTGGTGACTTCTGCCAGCCTGACTTTCAGTCTGGTCGAGCTGTGGAGGAGGGAGCGTGCTGCTGGGGACCGGTGCCCGGAACCTCAGCTGGCGGCAGTCAGTGGTGTCTCTGCCCAGACCTGCCGGGTGCATCTGCTCGGGGCTCCCAGGGGATGCTCCTTGACTTCTCTCTTTCAAAGTCCCTTAAAAGCCAGCGAGACGCTGCAGAGTGTCTTTGGCAGGTCAGGAGGTTGCCACCACCAGCTCATGTCTCACCTCACAGAAGGTGCTGCCGTGGGTCCCTGAGCCTGGTGGGTCCAGCAGCTCCACTGACTCCGTGCTCCACAGCCTCCAGGGCAGCAGCGCGGCCCCTGGTTCTCTTCCATTGGTTACTATACATATTCTTTCTGGCCTTTTGTGATTTCCCCTGTTCATACTTATTGCTGGATCTCGGAAATAAGCTCCAGGCAGAGCCCAGAGACACGACACCGCAGCCGGTATTGCTGCGATCAGGTCGAGCAGGAGCCAGCCAGACCCCACCCCTGACCCGCTGCTGAGGAGGGTCTGCGAGTGTGGGGGCACTCACAGACCCTCCTCAGCGGCGCTTGCGGAGAACCGCTGCTCATCCTCTCCCGTTCTCCACAGCAGAAAGCCCCTGGCCAGGGTCAGTGCCGACCTGCGCAGCCCCCACGCCGCAGCTGCCTGTGTCTGTGGCTCTGCCTTGCGGTGCAGCACGTTGCAAGAACGTGTAATTGTCCCTAAACCGGGACGCTGTAATTACGGTTCTCCTCAGGTTTGAGCTAAGCTGGAAGAGCTCCGAAGACACCGAGGCTGGGAAGCGCTTGGAGAGGGGGAGGAAGAGGGTCCAAGGCACGTTAATTAACTTTTCCTGGGAGCGATGCCATGGAGAGTAAGAGCAGAGGAGGAGCTACAGGAGTTGTGCTTTAGAAAAACGACCCAGAAAAGGGCTGGTTTAGAGCTTAAGCACGGTTTATGGTGGGACAGGGCGGAGTTAGGGCTGCTGGGAGCGCTGCTGTGCATACCCAGCCCTCGAGGTGGCAGGTGCCGTGTCCTTGGGATGCTCCTTGTCCCCGAGTCGCGGGGGTTGGCTCCTCGGTCAGATTTGCTGTGGCACCGCTTTGGTCCGTGACTCCAGCGCGGTGTTCCGGGGCGAGGTTACCGGTGGCCAGCACAAAGCCCCTCGGCCCACCGAGCTCTGCTGGCACTGCCAGCTGCAGCCGTGGGCGTGGGCGGCGCCGGTGCATTTTCTGCAGGGGATTTGCATTTCCCAAGCATTGGCCTCTGGAAACACCTGTCTGTGTCCACGCGGTCACCGAGCCCGGCCGAGGCGACAGGCTCTAAAGAGACGCCATGTTCTGCTTCGGCACCTCCCTGTGGGGTCTTGGCAGAGAGACTCGTCCACCCTGGGCCAGCGCTGGTCCCTTGACTCGGTGTCACAGTGCGCTCTGTCCCCAGGGCTGTGCTGCCCTCTGCCTTGTCACCTCTGCCACCCCCTGTCCCTCCTGGGTGGGTCCCCACGCCGGGTCGTGGTGTCCTCGCCCTGCAGACCCGCGGCCTGGCATGGGATTGCTTTTGTTTTGCTGCTTCGTCTGTGCCCTGCGCCAGTCTCCTCTCCAGTGATTGCGGTTTGGAGCTGGGTTAAACTGTACAAAATGCTGTTTGAAAGGGAAAAACAGAAAGGAACTTGTCAAGATGCATTTGTTAGATCACGATTAAAATGAAATAGAATTGAAGGTAGGTTTTGTCCAAAGAAGGGGGGGCTGAAAAGCCGTCAAGCCGCAGGAGAAAGCCCCTCCTTTGTTGTCCTCCTGACATTGAAGTGTAATTTTTCATGGTTATTTGGACTGGAAAATGGGGGGAAAGGGAGAGATGGGCTCGCGATTATTTCCCATAAATGACAACACAATCACATCACGCTCCACTACAAACATGCTCAAGGAATTTGCCTTTTTTTTTACATTTCATGTGTGAAAATAGCAGCAACCTCTCTAGTTCTGATGAAATTCAGGGGGGCAAATCCCGGTTGGGTTCTGTTGCCTTAAGATTTCACCTGGTTTAGAAAAGAGAGGGACAGCCTTGTCCCCGAGGCCAGGGAGAATGGGAGCCGTCCCAGGGAAGGGGTTCTCGGTCGTCCATCCCTTCGCGTGGAGACGCCGGGGTGTCTCTGGACACTGAGGTGGGGCTGGCTCGTAGCGCTGGAGCTGGTTTCGGGTGACGCTGGTTTCTGCGGCCAAGGCGCTGCCCGGTTGCCTGAGGAGGTGACAGTTTCAGGGGCGGTCGGGGCCTTCCCAGACTGGTTCCCTGCAGGTCTGAGGTCTGTTTGCATTGAGGCAGATGGGATTCTTGCACCCGTAGCACGGACGGGCTCCGACTTTCTGCTTGGTGTCCTCCCCTTCTCTGAAAAAGATGGTGGCAGGTTTCTCCATCGCTGGCTTCTGGTTTATTCAGGCAGGAGTTGCCCTTTCTACCAGTTACCTGGGTTTGAAACCATTAATGTCTTTCCTAGTGCCGCTGTATCCCGTTTCCAGAAGGCCATGGCCAAAGGCTGTGTGCTTTTACCATGTCTCCACCCTGTGGGACCAGGGCTGCTGGCTGAGTGCAGACATTGTGATGGTGTGAGCAAGTGTTCCTATCTAAGAGGAAAAGATGCCTGGCAGAGTGTCAGCTCATCTCTGAGCATGAAGCCAGCTGGGGAGATAACCAAGGACCTGGATGCTCTTGTGGGATTCTCAGATCTGCCCAGGGAAACAGGCCAAAACCTCTGAAATTCTTCTTGGGAGCAGCAAGCGAAGGAGCAGGAGCTAAAAGTTCACAAACAGCTCTTTTGCTGTTGAACTTCTTGGTTTGTTTATCTGAACACTTCCCCTATAGCTGACTGTACAAAGGCCAGATAAACTTTCCCTGCCTTGAGCAGATAGGCAGCCGAGGACGGCTTTATCAGCCGGGGGAGCGGTCAGCGTCAGCGTGTCTGTCTGTCGGTGGAGGCAGCTCCGCTGCGCGCTGGCGTGCGCTCAGACAGCCCGTCCTGCAAACGAGTGTCATTACCCCCAGATACAGGTGGGATCATGACTGATGGCTGCAGCCTTTTGCCAGGCGATAGGACTCGCCCACCAGCTTCTGTGTCGGTTGGAGCATCCGTCTGCAGCCTGTGCCGGGTGCTTTCCCTTCGGTGCTCGGAGTCCTCTGCCTGTGCCGGGTGCTTTCCCTTCGGTGCTCGGAGTCCTCTGCCCTTCCTCGTCGGGCAGCGGTAGGGATGAACAAGCCCATGTAGAGTAACCCAGCTAGGAGCTAGCACGGGGTGTGTTTGTACCTATCGCTGTGTCCTGAATCGGAGCTGCGAGGCCGCGAGTGCCTGGTAGCCAAGGTTACCTCAGGAGACGTGCCCCAGGCGAGCTCGAGCCGGCAGAGAAACACAAGACAGCAGAAGAGCCTCTGGAAGTGGATTTACCTCCATTTCCACTGGATGGATTGGCTCGTCCTCAGATACAAAGAGTCAGCAAGTCGGGGAGAGGTGGAAAACCTTTTTCTTTCCGTTGGCTGGTCACAAGCAGAAGGTCCAGTTGCTCCCAGGGGGTTGCTCAGCCCCGGCCCTGGCTGGCTGCTCTCCTGCCCCAGAGCTGTCCCATGGCTGCGCTGTCACTGGGGTGGGCGGCCAGCCGCCAGGTTTGCCCTCGCTCCCTCCACTGTGGGCCACCAACGGCCACAGCGGCGCACGAAGCTGCTTGCCTGCAACTGCGTGACGTGGTGCATCCCTGGCAGGGTGAGGGCTCAGAAATGCCCCCCCTCAGCGCTGGGGGCAGCAGGCAATAGGCAAACTGCTGCCTACCCTGAACAGGAGCGGTGCTGCTGGCTGCAGGGCTGGGGCCCGACAGCTCTCGGACCGTCCCCAGCATGGCAGGGAGATGTGTCCTGCTGCCACGGTCGAGCTTTGCTGGTGGCCGGGGCAGCGTCCTGCCTCCTGCTAACGCTTCTGCAGCGTGCCCAGTGCAGCCACCTGCTCTGAGCCTGGCACAGAGGTGGCATCTCAGCAGCTGAACCTCTGAAACACGTTGGGCTGCAGCCTGGCAGTGTGACCCCAGCGTCATTAGGGGAGGCCAGCAGCTCAGGGGGAGCTGGCACGGCCGCGGTGGCATGCGTGCCCGTGCATGTGCAGCCACACAGCTGGCAGCACGCAGGCCATGGCTGTCACCTCTCCTGACAGCGTCAGCTTGCAGAAGTCACTGGGCCTCAGTCTTGTCTGTCTGAGGGCGGTTTTGGCTACTTACCCTGAAAAAGGGAGCACCGCGGATTCTTTTTGTTTCAAAGGAGAGACCCTGTGTACAATTAAAACTTGTTTCTGGTAAACCTCATTCCAGGAAAGATGAGCTTTTAACAAAAGGCTTTTGACAGCTGCAGGGTATTTCATTTTTTTAATGCCGAATGAAAAATCAATACATTTTTCTAGGTTATACATATTCAGAACAGGCTTGATATTTCCATTATAATGGAAAATGGGTGTCTGCACATCTCGCCTGTCAGAGCTGCACCACCGCATTTTCCAAGCCACTGCTAAATATTTCAAACCTGATTTGATTGTGGTTCATGACAGCTAATGTTTCTCAGCTCTTGAGCCTGCCCGAGGGTGGGGAGGCAAGCGCACGCTCTTTCTCTCCCATCCCTACGTTCCCACCACCTCTGAAATAAATGCCCCTTCCCTTCGGATACGAGATCTGGGGTCCTTAAGGAAACCCCATCTGTGAGGAGGAGAGGTGAGAGCTCTCGGGCTGGATCCCATCGGGACTTGCTGATTTCTCCCACCCTGAAACTTCTGGTCCTTGAGAGGGGCGGGAATGCGGCAGCCTGACCCCTGCGAGCAGGGACTGGGGCGCGTTTTCATGTGCGCCTGAGTCAGAGATTTCCCTGACATCTGCAGATGTTGGGTGCTCGTGAGCTGCCAGACTCTTCTCCCTCTCTTTCCCCTGCCATGGTGGACGGTTTAATTCTAAATTAAAAGGAAATGCCACTGTCTAACATGATTTATTCATGAAGGAAAAAAGGCTCTTTCTGAGGTTTTGCGTGGGGCAGGCTCTGTACGGTGGAAGAGCGAGCGGCTCCTTGTGCTCCCGGTGCCCCTGGTGACACTTGCTCTTGGTATTGACCTGAGCCCTGGCCGCTGGAAAATGCCTGCACAACGCTTGTTATCGGAGCTTGTGGCCTCGTGGACGGCGTCGTGGCGCGGGGACCCGTGGGCTGGTTGTGGTTTGTGTTTCTGTGGGGTGTGAACTCCCCCATGCAGATCCCACAGCAGCAGCTGTCGCGGCTGTGCCGGCGAGCTCCCCGCAGAGGATGGAGCCCACCTTCCCGCTGCACCTTCCCTGCAGAGCCCGTGTAGGTGGAGTTCTAGAAACCAGCGGCACCAGCCTAACACCAGCTTCCCCTGGGCACGGGCATCTCTGGCCTTCCCGAGCCCGCTTCAAGGTTCCCGGGTCGGGAGTCCAAGCGATCACCTCCTAGGGAGCACCCTCTGCAGCAGACCGCCACCACGCCTGTGGGCTCAGCACCACGCTCTCGGGACGCCCTGCTCAGCGCTGGGACCCCGCTGCGGCTCTGTCCTGAGGGCTCTTCGGAGCGGTGCGGCCTCGGGACCAGCAGATGGTTACAGTGGAAGTTCAGATGCTCCTTGTTGTGTGCTCAGCAGGTGGAGGTGACGAGCAGACCTTTCCCTGCCTGCTCCAAAGGGTGCCCCAAAGACAAGGAGGGTGGGTGGCCAGGTGCCATCACACACGTGTTTGCTCCCCAGAGCTGCCGCTGCAACAGAGCTGTCATCGGAGCGCGTGGGCGCAGACCTCCCCGGAGCAGGAGCTGCGGTTTATTTCCAGCAATGGCAGAGCCTGCCGTTAGAAGCTGGGTCAGATCACAGGCCCTGCCCTGTGTGCAGGCCGTTGCAGGCTGGTTCCCAGCGGTTTGGGGCCCTCAGACACACATGCAGCTGAGGGGTGATGTGGCTGAGGACACTCTCCCGACCATCCCTGGGGCAGCTGGAAACCCGCGGCTGCGAGGCACGTTACACCGAGTGTGGGGAGCAGAGTTGCATCCAGCCTTCCGAGAAAGTCTGCTGGAAGAGGATCACGAGGCAGCAGGACACCACGTTTCACCTTCCCTGAGTGCCCATGTCAGCGTCCCTGTGGTCACGGGGAGCACCCAGGTGTGCCAGGGAGAGGAGCAGGAGGATGGGCCTCAGCAGAGGACCTGGAGTGGGCAGCCGAGTCAGGATGCACCAGGCTCTCTCCCAGCGGAGCCGCAGGCATCTCCTGGGCAGATGCAGGCCAGGAGAAGAGCTCAAGGGCTTTAGAGCCCAGCACAGGGGTGTGTGATCTTGCCCTTGGACAGTCTGGGTCCCTTCCAGGGTCCGGACTCGGTGAGCACTCGGTAAAAGCATCTGCGGGAGCTCGGCCGGCGCTGGCGCTGGGACAGGCTGGGACGGGCGCGCGAGGGGCTCAGGCCCAGGGGGGCAGGAGCCTCTGCCGGCTGCAGCTCGGTTTTTAATCATTTTCCCCCGCTATTGGTATTCATAGCTCACATTTTTCCGGTTACTGTCAGCCTGGGCTTTCATCCATTTTAAAGAGCTATTTTTTCCCTTGTTGACGATGATGATGGTATAAAGACAGATGGTGTAACTGCTTATGAATGTCCCATTTCACTCCCCTCGAACCAGACAGTGCGCTCGAAGACGTGTATTATTTCCACATGCTCAGGTTAGAGCCCAGACACGTCTCGCCCTTCCTCTTCCTCCCATGCCGATGCTGACACCTCCGGGTCGCAGCCGGGAGTGCCGCCGCGCCGGGCGCCCTTTGTTCGGCCGGGGGACCAGGGCGCCGCGGGGGCCGGCGGAGCTGCGTGGCCGAGGGGGCCGTGAAGGGTGGGAGGGGTGGGATCAGATAATGACCTCCCCCCGTTGAGGGCCTCTGATGGAGACGCAGCGTTTCGGAGGCAGCGGGGTGCTTTGGGGCTGGGGTGCTTTGGGATCAGGGTGCTTTGGGATCAGGGTGCTTTGGGATCAGGGGGCTTTGGGATCAGGGGGGCTTGGGGA
>VXBZ01006327.1:105849-123076 GCA_013399135.1 Heliornis fulica | reverse complement strand
GGGGTGCTTTGGGATCAGGGTGCTTTGGGATCAGGGTGCTTTGGGACTGGGGTGCTTTGGGATCAGGGTGCTTTGGGATCAGGGTGCTTTGGGATCGTGGTGCTTTGGAATCAGAGTGATTTGGGATCAGGATGCTTTGTGATTGCGGTGCTTTGGTACTGGGGTGCTTTGGGGCTGGGGTGCTCTGTTGGGGTTTTCTCTCCAGGTGAGAAGGATTTGGGAATTCAGCTTTCCGAGCAGTGGATGCTGTGCTGAGCTCAGCGCTTCTCCCCAGCGTACTGAGCCCCATCCCACAGGGCAGAGCGCCCATCTCAGCCCTGTGTCTCACTCTGTGGGGCACCTGGGACTGGAAGTGCCACCTATCACCCCTTGTGCCCTGGGGTCCCACTGTCCCAGGCAGAGAACACGGGGGTCCCTGCAGCTCTCCGGTTTCCAGCTTTGAAAAGAGTGAAGGGTAGAGTATAAATCACAGCACGTCCCCTCCCTGTCAGCGCTGATCTCCGGTGCCTGCAGGTCCCCCGATGCAGCCTGTGGTGGTCTCAAAGGGCACCGCTGAGTATCCGCAGTGTAACGTGTGATCCTGGTTTCCAGCCTGTCTTTGTTGGGGTGGGTGGTGCTTTAGCTGGTTCGGGGGTTCCCATGAAGCCTCAGGACAGCCCAAGATTTGCCACGACCACAGAATGCGAGTTGAAGTTATGGGCTGTCCTGCCTGAAAGAGGGTACAGGGGCTTGGAGGGGCCCTTCCTTCCCAGCGCTGACGTGGCCCCCGCCAGCCGCACGGTCACCGTGGAGCTGCACGTGCGGCACGTGGATACCCAAGGGGTTGGATGGTGACGTAGCCGTGACACCCTGGTGCAAGAGGTCTGGCAGCTGCAGCTGTCTGCACCCGGTGTCCCACCTGTGTGGAGCTGCTCCGCACCATGTTGACACGCTCCATGCCGCCGGCCGCGGCGCTGCGAGGTTTTGGTGAGCGGGTGGGGCAGCGGCAGTGCTTCGCTCCACTGAGTAGCGTTTCTCCCTCAGGCCTTTACACCCGTATGGTGTGGGTTGTGTGCTCATATCAGGGTGGTGGGGGACCAGAATGAGACCCCACAGCTTGCTCCCATGCCATGCATCAGGGCCATGTCCACAGGAGACCGCTGCTCCTTCGCTTCGAGCAGAAGCGAGTGGTGGTGTCTGGGCAGTGAACCTGGGACTCCTGGTGATCCCAGTCAGTGCTACTCAGTGCTGCAGGGCCTGAGGTGTGGGTGAGGAGGAAAGCTGAGGCTGAAGCTGCTGACGGCTCCAGTCAGACTCTGGCTCTTCTCTAGTCTCTGGCATGGTTGGGTAGAACCTCCTCAGGCCAGGCAAGCGTTTTATGGTTCGTTATGCCTCAGGGGAAATCAGTAGCTCCAAGTGGCAGAAGCAGACAAGATCCTTCATTTCATCTCTCACTTTTTTCCTGTGTAGCTTCTCTCCTGACCGACCAGCAGGTCATGGTGGGACTGGGTGACACCAGCACTGGGTGATGTTGGTACCAGTCTGCTGCTCAACACTTGTGCTGCTCTGTTGGCTGTTGCTCTGCTGCTTGGTGGCAGTTACTTGCTCTTCTGCTTTGAATTCCTTTTTTATGTTACACTTTTCTCTTGTTTCAGAAGAATCCACTGAAGATGTGGAAGGGCCCAGTGAAACGGCTGGAGATGCTGAAGAGCCTGCCAAGGAGCAAGAGAGTGGAGGGGACAAGGACCAGAGTAAATGGACAGGTGGGTTTTGGCCCCTCTTTAAACACAGGAAAGTGGGAAGTTGCAGAGTGCTGGTCTGCAAACCGTCCCTTCAACGACTGTGCCACGTGTCACTGTCTGCATGAGTCAGGTCGCCCCCCGTGAAGCCTCTGCGTGGAGCTTCGTGACACACGCGCGTAGCTTGAGCTGCGGCCAGTCGAGCGTCCCCGCTCCCAGCCCCGGGCTGCGCTGGGGCCCGGGGTCAGAGCGCGCAGTGGGGCTGGGCCTGACGGGACACTGGGAATCGGCAGCTGGGAAGGGAGGAGGGAGAAGGGGACAACCCCTGGGGGCAGCAGCCCCACTCGAGGGGATTAACCACACCATGAAACTCCACCCTGCGTTGTTGAGGCTTGACAGGCCGTTAGCCTACTTTGCCGTGGTGGTCGGGCTGTGGTAGCAAGATGTCGATGCAGAGGGGCGGCCCCGGTGCGTGTGCTGTGTCAGCGGCTCCCTGTCGGAGCCACGGCACCCCGAGACGAGAGCCGCGGATGCGCAGCAACACTTACGTCGTGTCAGTGGAATCCGAACAGTCTCTCTGTGCAAGGTCCTGAGGTGGATTAATTAGGAAGGTATTGGGTTACTCTGTCATTCCCAGAAGGTGGTTGCTGTCTTGCCGAGGGGAGTGGGAGGAGTCTTTCAAGTATTCCCTGCCTTGGAGCAGGAAGCAGCTGCCAGATTGTCCAGCTCAGGAAAGGGCCATTCCCCTGCTCAGCTGGCGCCTCAGCGTGGGTGCGGAAGCGGGCGGCGCGGGCGGGGGTGTGGGTGTTCCCTGGCCCAGGATGGGCTGGTGCTGACTCCCCATTTCTGTTACTGCAGGGCACCCAGAGACATCAGGCTGCTCGGGGTGCCCCGCTCAGCCTGCACTGACCCACCTTCCAGGTAGCTTTTCCCCACGGTTGCCTCTGAGAGAGCCGCAGCCAAAGAGGTGTTTCAGCTGACACAGCCTGCAGGAGGGCGGGAAGTGGCCTGTCCCCTCAGCACAGCTCCAGTCTCGCCCACTGGAAGGGGAAAGCCAGCTGGGCTCTAGTGCTGGAGCTCCTGGTGGCAGCCTGGCCTGCGCTCGCTGACGTTGTGCTGTACGTCATCATCTCCCATCACAGATCCAGAGACACAGATTTCACGTGGCTGGGGGGGATTTTTAGTCTCTTGTTGTGTGGGATTGTGTGATCCCAAGCAAGAGCAGGCTTCAGGAAGTGTCACAGAGGATGTGAGTTCCGTGTATTTATAAATCTCTAAAGGGTAAGGAGAGTCCTTTGTCCAAATCCGAAACACTTGCAAGTGCTGATAGGCGTGAAGAGATATTTTTTATGTGTTAAAACATGTAAGGGAAGAAGAAGAACCTATTTTAAAACCCTTTGCTGTCCAGAAGCTCTGGATCTGCGTGGCTTTAGTTCTTCATCCTGACGGTGAAATTCCTGACCCGTTTTTGGTCTCTGTCCATCGAACAACAGATAAGAAGCGGCAGCTTCCCGAGCCCTCGAAGGGCAGCGCTGCGATACGCAGGCCGTGCGCGTGAGCACCAGAGCTCCGGACCAGCCGCGTCCCGCACCGCGGAGCGCGGCCTCAGCAGGGTGTGTGCACAGGCTGCTGCCAGACTCGGGTCCTGCTGTCGAACGTGTGACAGCGCTGCCCACACCTGGGACCCAGAGAGAGTTGTCTGCGGTTTGGTGGGTATGCAAAGCAGGTTCCACACCTCGGTGCTGCTTCTGCTTTCGAGCTCCCTCCAGGAACATGGCCGCGATGCTGTGTCTGACTTCAGGCAGGGCCAGCAGCGGAAGCAGAGGCTGTTGGTGACAGCCTCAGAGGAGCAGTGTCCGTGCTGCAGGAACGTCCGAACGCCGTGGTACAAAGCGCCGTGTGACTGTCAGGGAAAGGGGCAGCATCAAGGAGTCACCTGCTGTCAGAGGGCACTGCTAGAAAAGGGCTGGTCCACAGCCCGGCCACCAAGTCGAGAGGGCTGCGGAGCATGGAGCCACTTTCACCTTGGTCTTCTCTAAACAGGCTGATGATGAGGGACCAGAGCAGCTGCTCTCAGCAGCACCGAGCAGGAGCTCGTCCTCCAGCTGTGCAGGGACAGGCTGCAGAGGACTTGGTCAGGATAAATGTCACATCTGCGACCTGCTGCCTCGTACCTGGGTGTGTGGAGAAAGGGGCTGAAGCATCCTCAGACCCGTCAGCTGCTCTTTTGGGAACCGAGGGAGAACAGGGGCTGCCGCGGGGGGACAGGCACCGCGCTGGCCGGTGGCTGGGGAACCGCACACCTGCCAGCTCCGTTTGCCCCAGATTTTCCTGGGAATTGACCAAACAACTGTTTGTAAGTACTGACGGGAGGATAATGAGCTGAGTAACAGTCGTCACGGATTTGTCAAGAACAAATCATGTCAACACGACCCAGTTTCCTCCTGTGTGAGGAAGGTCTTGCTCACAGTCAGTACTTTGTACCTTCTCCCCGGGAAGACTTTTGACGCTGCTTTTTAGGACGGTTTCAAAACAAAGCTCAAGTGTTGTGGAGCAGGTGAGAACAGTACAGGATGGGTGTTCCTGCAGCGCTGTAAAGCTTCTTCTGGACAGCTGCCTCCATTGCTGAGCTTGGTCTGTGGGGAGAGGGGAGGAGCAATTTCAGAAAGCCCGAAGGGCACAAAGGCTCCAGGAGAGAGCACGGCTGGGAGGGGAAAATGGGCTGAACAGACTTACCTGACCCAAAAAGAGAAGACCAAAGGGCAGGACGAGAAAAGCACTTGTGAGCGGAAGGAAATGGTTTGCTCTCCATGCTCAGACAGCGAGAAGTTACAGGCTCAAGATTGAGGAGAGGCACATAAACAAAGGTTTCTCCTGGTACAGCTTGTGAAGCACTGGAGTGGGTTTTCTGGGAAGGTTCCTCAGAGGTCTTTCAAGAAGATCAGACGAGCTGCTGTCGGGACTGAAGTAGGCGCAGTTCATCTGCTCTGGATGGACCGTCTGACCTTCAGGGGAGCCTCTGTGCCCTGCAATTCTGAGAGAGTGGGAGATAGGTGAGCAAGAAGTGCAGGCTCAAAGCCAATAAATACCGTGTTGAAGTGGAGGTTGATAGACCTGGTTTCTGTTCATCCCGCTGCAATTTGATCATTACGCTCCGTAGCAATTTACTCACCTTTTGTGCCTCAGTTTCTTAACTGAGCGCCGGGTGATTATTTCTTCCCCTTTCTTAAAGGCTGTGAGATCTCTAATGAAATGTCGAGTCCGTCTCCCAGGCTCCCCCTGCGCAGCGGCGCGGGCTGCGCCAGGGCTGCTGGACTGCTCTATGCTCACGTGTCCGCACGCGGCGGGCTGCTCCCCTGTCGCTGTCAGCACCGGGGGGGAAACCTGTCCCTTCGTTGTGAGTTTGCCAGAACATCTCAGCTGCAAAACAAACGTCTCAACTCATTGGTTGATTTATTTTTAAATGGAATCGTCTCAAGCAGAAACAATGTTTTAGGAATTAACTTTCCACTGAAACACACGTGTGGAAAAGTGCATTCCAAGCACGGATCCGCTGTACCTGGGCTTTCACATCCACCTTTGTGGCTCCTGAAAGACGCCTGGGAAGTGCCCCCTCGCGCCGGAGCTGCCTCTGCCCTGCCTGCTCCCCAACCGCAGGAGGAGGAGGAGGAGGATGCTGAGCTGTGCAAAGTACCTCATCCTGACTGACCTGAGATTTACTGCAACCAAACCATCGAGGAAGAGGGAAACCCTGGCTGGTCCCGACTCCATTTTTGAGGCAGCATCTCTATGATGAATATTCAACCCAGTGGTTTCCAGCTGAAGCCTGGATCAGCCCGGGGTAGATCCGTGCCAGACCCCTGAGATCGGGGTGGGGCTTGCATGGATTTTCTGACGAGAGCGCAGCACTTCAGCTGCAGTGACCCGGCTATGAAGGACTTTCTTAATGCACTGTCACTTGTATAGATGTAGAATATCAGCTTTGTTTTTTCACAAAAACAAGAAACAAACTCTACTTAAAATATAGATTGAAATGAAATATTTCTAGAGGACTAGCCTGAAGGGCTTTTATTTTTTTTAATGATTTTTTTTTTTTTAATCCATGATGCTCACCTAACACAGAGCAATTAGTGCAATGGAGCGTCCCTGATTCGAATCCGTGGTAGATTGCTATTAAAGGAGGTATTAATGGGCTGCTGAGAGCTGGGAAATTGTTGCAGAAAAGTGTGTTTATGGAGTATGGTGCTGGCAGGCATGATTTCAATCGGATTTGACATGTTTAACATAAATGTATACTGCACAGCTCCTGCAGTTTATGAATAATTCCTACAGGCCCACTGCCTTTCTAATTACTGAAATTGAAAAAAACAGGTCAGGCACATCCTGACGGAAATCTATTACTGCCCCTCCCCCGCTGCCGCTTCTTTCTGTTTCTTTAATATATGGTGTGTGTTGAGCCCTTCAAGGCGGGGATGTTCTGCGGGCCAGAGCGGCTGGGAGGACGGGGGCTCTCCGGCCTGGGGTCTGGGCGAAGGTGGGGGCACACCGCCCTCCTGCCCCACTCCTGGGGCTGTTTAGGGCTCCCGTGCCCAGGAGAAGGGCCGTGCCGGGTGCCCTGTGCCACGGCTCGCTGCAGAGGCTGGGCTCCGAGTGGGACGCCTGGCTCCCGGCAGCGTCCCCGAGTGCTGGTCTCTGGGCCTGGGGACGAGGGACAGCCATGGCCCAGTGGAGCTCTGGGCTGTGGGACCACCCTGGGCTCTGCACACTGGCTGGAGCCGTTCGGCACCGGCACCCAGAGCCTCCCCAGCTCAGATAAGTGGCTCAAGAACCATATGAGAGGTCAGTATAAAAGACTGCTTTGTAATTTTAACACCCCCCAGGCTTCACACAGCTCTGAAGACAATGTTGGACAGCAGTGCTGGAGGAGCAGGTGCAGAGCTCTGGGGGTGTTGCTGTGGGAGGGGATGGTTTTCTGCATACCCACCTTTCCTTGTGCCGGCACATGTCCCTGTGAGGTGAAGCGGGAGCTGTCGCTGCTGGGCAGGGAAACCTCCCGGCTTCCGTCTGGGACACCTCTCCCAGCAGTGGGCAGATGAGCTGGTCTGCGTGGCCGTGGGGCGGTCGGTGCTTGTGATGGCAAGTGGAGGCTGCCTCCACGTGCCCCTTCTGCTGCTGCCATTCCACCACGACGTTTTCTGCGTGCTCTGCATTGGTACAGATCGTGTCAGGAAAGTCTGGTGGCAGCTGGGCCTTCTGGGCACACCTCTGCAAGTATTTAGTAGTAACTCTGTTGTTCGTACTCACTGCAGGCTGGAAGGCATGGCACAGCATTAGAAAAACACTGTTTGACTATTTTGGGGGCCACATTTCTAGAAGGCAGCCATAAAGCTCTGGGTGCAAAAGTGCACTTGCAAGCCTCAGTGTATTTACTCCTGTCTATCACGCGATCACGTCGTTCATCAAACAGAGAGTTGAAAAAATGCTGTAGAGCAACAGGCAATATACAGGCCTGTTAGTGTGCCTACAACATCTTATTAGAACGCGCGGTACCTCCGGGGAATAAGGGATGTAAACAGCCGGTGTTTCAGAAGGAAACGTTCAGCCATGTACTGCTAAGGCACGAGGCAGCAAGGGGCAGCGCTGCGCGGCGGCGTACGCCCGGCTGCCCTCCCGCGGAGCTGCGAGCGGGGCTGTGCCCGCTGCGCCCACGCGTCTGGCCTGGCCCGTCGCCGCACGGCTGCGTGAGCGCGGAGCGGATGAAACGTCCGCTCCGGCCTGAGAGTTTCCAGAGGAAATCACGGCCGTTGCGAGGATGCTCCTGGTGAGACCCGTGCGGCGGGTGACGGCCATCGCGGGCCTCTCCAGCGGGGGCTGTGCAGGTCGGCTGCTCTGAGGGCTCGTGATGCTGAGTAATTGCTGCAAGGGAAGGTCAGGGAAGGTTTGAGGAGGGAGGCACCACCAAATATGGACTTTTGTTTTTCCATCGGGCAAGGGAAACACGGCTCCTCGGTCCCACTGAAAACTTTTTCCCAGGCTGTCTGCTGAACTTAGCAGGGAGTTATTCCCTAGGCTGGGGGCGGGGAGGGTGTTGTTTTTTAGATCGGTGGAGAGAGCAGAAACCCCACTGTAAATTTCTAGGGCAAGCGGCGAGCTGGTTTACGGAATGCAGGGAGATGAGAACCTCTGGCTTACGGAAAGCAGCATGAATTAATAATCATTTAATTGGCTTCTCCATTATGTTGCTGGGTCGGGAGATGGAAGTTTAGATGAAGGGGCTGTCAGTGGTACTTTAGCTAAAAGAACCTGATGGCTGGGGGCGGGTGGCGACTCGCTTCCCACCAGGACAGAGAGCGGGCAGCTTCAGGGACCCTTGCTGGCTTTGCCTCTGCAGCCGAGCCCCCCTTGCCATGTCACCTCTGGATACCGCCTGGGAGGATCACCTCTCCTCCTCCGGGACACAGAGCTGCTGAGGAAGAGCGAGAAGGCAACCAGGCCCCCAGCAGCGCGGCGGGCGGGCACGCCTGCGGCAGCCCCGTCCCACTGCAGCCCCGTCCCGCTGCAGCCCCGTCCCGCTGCACGTGGCCATCGGGCGCTGAGGAACACAGGGTTGTTCTCTCGGGTCACAGGCCTGAGCTTGGGCCATCTCAGGAGTCACAAAGAGGGAAGTGCTGGTGGAGGCGCAGGCAGACGTCACGCTTTAACACAGGCTCCTTTTCCTCCCGGCAAGGCCTGGCCCTGTGAGCGTGATGGGTGTCGTGGGGCAGGCGCTGGGCTCCACCTCCTCTGGTGCTGAGCTGCAGCTCGGGGCCGAGGCCCTTTGGGTGTTTTCAGCTAAGATCTGGAAAAGTTTCTGTCCCCACTGTGCCACGCAGACACGGCAGTCCTGGCAGCTGCCAGAGAGCTCTGCAGGCAGGCGCCGCGCGTCCTCATTTCTGCAGGCAGGAGGGAGTTCTTAGCTCCTCTGATCTGTGATGTGGACTGAATGTGTCACTTGGTCTG
Source organism: Heliornis fulica (assembly GCA_013399135.1). Classification (NCBI taxonomy): domain Eukaryota; kingdom Metazoa; phylum Chordata; class Aves; order Gruiformes; family Heliornithidae; genus Heliornis; species Heliornis fulica. Next base: position 114,359 of record VXBZ01006327.1, on the reverse strand, counting down.
CCTGTCTGTTTATCAACAATAAACTTCGGTCTCGGTGTTAAAATTCCCACTTGAGCTGTCAGCTCAGACATAACACCCCAAACAAGTGTTCAGCTGCGTTTCCAGAACTCCGCAGCAAACCCGTCGCTTGGGGTCTGGGCAGTCACTAATAGTTCTGGGTTTGAGCATTAAAGTTATGGGTTGGACCAAGAGCATTGAATAGAGTTGGGCAATTGAATGGAGTTGGGAATGACAAAATATAGTTACTTTTTACTTATCCCTAACTCTAAGCAAGCTGCTTGCCTGTAGAAAGGAAATCGGAGCATGCCCTGCCCAGAGGTTGCGGCTGGTGTCCTGCAGCTGCGGGCTGGTCGGCAGTTGGGTCCCTGCGTCGGAAATTGTCACAGTGGGGAGCGCAAGGAGCTGCACGGTGGAGTCGGTGGCAGAGGGTGAGGACCAAGGGCTCGCCAAGCTCCTCGTGCCTTGCTGTGCCAGCACAGATCCCACCACCGGTGCAGACACGGGGGTTTTGCAAGTGTCCAGACTCACCTGGGATTGTCAGTGCAAGTCGGTCGGCGCTGTGAGATTCTCACTTGATAAACCTGCAAGCGTTGCCATCCTCCGCTTGGGAGGGCGACCCAGCTGCGTGTGCAGAGGTGTCTCCTGTTGTCCCTTCTCCTCCCTTGAGCCCCCTGCCCCTCCTGCAGGCTGGCACCGCCACACAGCTCGCAGCAGCACTGGCTGATGGCTTCACAGAGTCTGACACCCAAGGGGCTGAGTGGCCACTGGCAGACACGGAGCCCAGGGAGACCCTGCCCAGACCACGGGGGTGACAGTCACTGAGTCTCAGGGGTCCCGGAGTCATGGCTGGTCTTGTCATCCCAGCCCGGCGCAGGGCTGGAGCTGAGCTCACATGGCTGTGACCACGCTGGCAGACCTGGGGTCTGCAGGCACTGGTCCCAGTGCTGCCTGCCTGATTGGAGCCAACACTGCAATGTCTGAGATCACACCGAGGAGTGGATGATGCCAGCAGCAATTAGCCTCCTTACCAGGGCCACTCACTTGACACCAGGCTTGGGCAGGTGGTCCCTCCATCTGCTGGGATGCTGATGGTCAGTGGTGGTCTCTGCCTCCCCAGACCCCCAGGAGGGACCACTTTGCACGGAGGGGAAACAGTGCAGGCAGGTCTGGGTGGGAAGGAAGGGTCCTGTGGACATCTTTAATGACCATCTGGTTCTGAAGCCCTGGGAAGGTCTCAGGTTCAGCCCATGGTTCCAGCTGAGCAGCAGCTCATCAGCAGCCAAGGGCCAGAGAGAGCTCTGTGTTGAGGTCCCTAAGTCGGTGCTGACACTGCGGAGACCTGCAGAGAGCTCCCAGTTTGGATGTTTCTGTGGAGGCGGCGGTGCAGCAGCAGCTGGTGGTTCCGGGCAGCGGCTGCGTGACCAGCCAGGGCTGAGCTGCCCCGTGTGCAGCAGGGCAGCGCCGCGGGCCAGGAGGGGTGAGCTGGCTTTGGCAGGGGCAGGTCTGCCAGGAGAAGCTTGGTAGCACCAGAGCTCCTGCGATCGCTGCCTCCCTCTGACAGTGTGGTCATCTGTCGGCAGCACCTCTTCTCCTGGCAGCTGCTCTGCCCCCGTTTCAGTGAAGCCTTGGAGGGACAGCAGACAGAAATGGGGTCGTGTTCCTCACCCTGATGTGGTACCTGCCGAAACCCGGCTCCTGGCGCTGCGCGGAGGGATCCTGGAGCGGGAAGCGATTTACCTGGGTCTTACTGAGGGGTCTGAGGCGAGGAGCAGATACTGTCGGGCTCACAAAGAGAGCGAGAGGCGAGGGGCAGAGTATGGGGGACCGGTCTGAGAATGCTGCAGTGCCTTGTTAATCGGCAGCCGATCCATCATATTAAATATCCAGCTGTCATATATTACCTTTCAAGTGAAAATGAATAACTCCCATTAAGGGCGAAATGGGTTTGAAGTCGATTCGAGACAGATTAAAGTACTGTTATGAATGTGTGTTCGGGGAGGAGGAGACGGGGGCTGTGTATAATATACTTGTCCTTACAGTTTTTAAATAATAGATGTCCCACAAATTTATGTACTGCAGGCTGCCAGGGTTCGGGGGAGGGGTAAAGGTCAGGGCTGTGCTTCCCGGAGCGCCTCGACGTGCGGAGCTCTCTGCTACCGGCTTCCAGCCTCACCGGCCTTTTCCTGTTTGCCTGAAGTCAGGTCCCCTTCCCTCGCTGGGTCCGGTGCGCGGTCGGCCGGCCCTGTCCCAGCGCTGGCTGGTGGATGGGTCTCTGCCGACGGGGTTTGGTGGGAGCGCTGGTGGGAAGCAACGTGGGTGTCCGCTCTGCGGCCCGGCTGGCTCTGCCATCGCGGCGGCGGCCGCAGCTTCCAGCCATCTCAAGGCAAACGCGTTCCAGGGTGTCCAGAACGTCCCAGGCAAGCTGGAAGCGTGACTTCGGCTTTGCCGTGTCACTCCAGCTGCCCGTGGAGGTAGCACAGTGGCCTTCACATCTGGCCAAGCGTTTGTGTGTCCCGCTTAAGCACCCCCCAAGGCTCTCCCTGCCACAGCCCGCAGCAGTAGCTGTGATTTCTCCACCTGTAACTGGCTTCTCTTGGCCAGCTGTGCTCCGTAGGACGTTAGTCCACAGACACATCTCCAACTCCTTGCTCTGTGTTTCACTAGAGGAAATGGAAATGCCTTTGTCCAGCGTTGGCCTCTTTGGGGATGTCCTGATACAAATCTCTTTTTGTTGCAGCACCAGCCAGCCAGGCAGAGAAGGAGCTGACAGAGCCTCCAGCATCCTCTAAACGAATATCATTTCCCAGCAGCTCTGAGTCGCCTCTCTCCTTTAAATGGTCAAAAACTTCAGAGGAGACCAAATCAGAGCAGGTAAGGAAGAGGAACCCAGCTTTTTGTGCATCTACAAGCAGGCAATTTGTTTCATATGTGCCAAAAGCAGTAAAATAGGAGGAGGAGGACGAAAGCCGGTAACTGGTGGTAGGAGAAGGCATGGAATTATGAAAGTCTGGCTGTGAGGAAAGAGGAGAGCAGCAGCTGTAACAGTTGTGTGATTTGTTTGTTTGCTCTGCAGATGTATCAGTGTCCATACTGCAAGTACAGTAACACAGACGTGAATCGGCTGCGGGTGCACGCCATGACCCAGCACTCGGTGCAGCCCATGCTCCGCTGCCCGCTCTGCCAGGACATGCTGAACAACAAGATCCATTTGCAGCTGCACCTCACCCACCTGCACAGCGTGTCGCCCGACTGTGTCGAGAAGCTCATCATGACGGTAAGCGGCTGTGTGGCCACCCACGTGTGCCACCTTCCCGGCAGAGCGCCCAGCGCTGGCCTGCCCGTTGTTTTCACTTCTTCACTTAACGAGGATCATTTTTATAGTCACACAAGTTGGATCTTTTCTGTGTCAGGGGTCGCTCCATCCAAAGTTGTGATGCTTTTGTGGTAGAACTTCCCTTTTTCTGGGTAACCTGCACAAGCAAGGGATACTCTGCCCCAGGGAGGTGGAACCTTCAGCACTGTTGAACACTAGAGATCGTGTTTCAGGTTCTACGTGTAAGATGCTTTAAATTACCTGGGGTTAAGTTAAAATTAAGGCATAGGCAGCTAAAACTCCGCAGCTGGAAGGGCCTCACTGAAGTCTGGAGTGGACCTTCGCTAGATAAAGTCAGCTGTCATCATACAGAGCTCAAAACATGTAGGGAACTCTGCTTTCGAGCTGTCGTGTGACAATGTGCCTGTCATTGTGACTGTCCTGTCCGTTGTGCCATGGGTTGTGATCACAGTACTCTGGTGGGAAGAGAAGCTTCAGGCAGGTTGTGGTGCAGCACAAATGTGTTTGCTCTGGCTCTTGTTCTGCCCTGCATCCGTGTTGGAGTGCGTGTTGGGAACCCTCCTCCAGCACTGTCTCTGAGGAACTGAAATTCATCCAAGTCAAGAGCTGGTGCTTGGTGAGGAGTAGTAAATTAACAGCGCCCTATTGAGTTCTCATCCACGAGACCTGGCGTTGTGCTCTGGTTTGCTCTACCCCAGAGCTGCTCACCGCGTCTCTCGGCTGCTGGTGTGCGCGGAGCCCTGTGTGCAGCTGCTGCTCCTCCGCGAGCCGTGGACGTGCTGTCGCGGTGCAGCAGTGCTCGGGAAAGCTTATCCTGCTCTCCAGCACTTCAGTGAATAACGTTTGGAGTCCCAGAGTGTTCTGTTCATGAATTCCCTTGTTTCACACAAGTGCACCTTCCCGTGGGGCAGTGTGGGTTTGAGACACAGGTAGAGTGAACACGGCACGTGTCCAGCAGCCCTCTGCGCTCACGGGCAGGATGTGCCGTCAGATTCCTGCGCTGTTATTTCTTTGCTATATTTCTCAAGGCAGGGTTAAGGTTAGGGTTAGGGTTAGGGTCATTAGGGTTAGGGTTAGGGTCATTAGGGTTAGGGTCATTAGCGTTAGGTTTAGGGTCAGGGTCATTAGGATTAGGGTTAGGGTTAGGGTTGTGTCCGCATTTAAAACCCCATCGCCAAGTACACAAAATAAGTTTATTTTGGTTCCTGTTGGTCTTTCTCTCTGTGATTTTTTTTCTTGCACCCTGTTTCTGCTTGTCTTCTCCCTTCCTTGCTGATTCCTGTCAGTGGGGGTGAGTAGTACCATGCTTGTGGTAGTACTCGAGTTCTCTCCGCTCCCATCCTGTCACATCATCTGAGCAAGCAGGCGCAGCATTGCCCAGCTTTTCTCCCTCGGTTCTCCAGTCTTTCCATCGCCCTTCCAGTCCCCTCCAGAAAGCCTTTACGCTTTTTGTCTTGCCCCTGTGTGGTGCCAGCCACCAGTCCTCTCACTTCTGCGCCCTCCCTCTCAGCTCTGTCAGCTCTGCAGGAGCTGAGGCTGCTCCAGCAGCTGCGGAGGCTCGCGGTGGTCGCTGGTGGGCCAGTGCGACCGGCCGCCCTCAGGAACCACATCTACCCCGTAAAACCACTGAAAACCCAGCCAGGCTGAGTCATCTCAGCTCCCCCTGACTGACCAAGTGCAGAGAGACAAACCCCCAGCAGCTCGCTGCCCCGCAAAGCTGGTCGTGCCCACGGGCTGTAAAGGGATGGAGTGCTCTGCTCTGCCTGGCGCTCTGCGCCTGGGTCCCGGAGCTGTCCGGTCACCCAGACCTCGCTCTCGCCGCCTGCACCCGTTCCCGTGGATGGTGCTTGTGGTAAATACCTCCGAGGACCTCAGCGAATCTCGTTAGCGTCTAACGAAATTGATGGAAGACGTTTTGACCCTATAAGAGCAGCGAGCAGAAGCTGAGCCCCTTCCTTATGCATAACCACTTTGCTGTGGGTGTCTGTTGCGCTGACGTGAGGCGGGTGGTTTCTGAGCTGCTGGCAGTCAGGGATGCGTGCGGCTGGGCTGGCCGGAGCCGGTCTGTGTCCTGCGGGGTGCAGGGCCGCTGCCAGCTCCGCACAGCCCGCAGAGGCCGTGGCCTCGCAGCTGCGGTGCTGTGAGGGACAGTGCCCTTAGGTGGGCACATCTATGCAGGAGCAAGGCCTGCAGGACTTCTGCAGGCACCCATGGAGACTGGCTTAGCTGTGAAGCTCATCCTCTCGCTCGTTCCTGGTTTCTCTGCCTTGCTGTTTCCTTTGGTACCCGAAGATCTGCCCGGGGGGAGGATTGCCTCTCCCGCTGCGGGTCAGATGGCACGTAGGTCAGGAAGGGGGTTCTCATTTGCACTGAGTGATGAATAGTTTGAGAAATGGGTTTGGCTTGTGCTGAGCGGGGAGACATCAGAGGTTCCTCGTTGTCCTCATTCTCGCTAAGGTCCCTGTCTCGGTCTGACGTGTGAATCGGGCCCTGGTGCCACCGCCAGGGAATGGCAGCCCAGTAAATGGGAGCCAGGGCCCTCTCGACAGTGTCTCTGCGCTGGGTTTGGAGGAGGCTCCAGTTAATAATACCTTATCAGACGCCTTTCAGGAACCTGCAGTGTCTAATATGTCTGTTGCCATGGTAACGGCTGCTGGCTTGTGCTCGGCATCTCGAGCTGCCTGTTCCCTGCCCCATCCTTCTCGGATCATGAGCAGCCACGCTGGCTGTCCCATGGCCCGCCCGGGGCTTCCCACCGGCCCCGGCGCTGGCTCAGGTGCTGGCAGGGCTGCAGCCCCCGGCCGGGGGGGGAGGCGCAGTGGCCACATGCTGCCAGCACGGGGTCCCGGGAAGACCCCCGGGACAGGGGCTCCTGCCATCCCCCTGTGTCCTGCGGCTTCCCTTCCATGGGGCTGGAGAAGGAACGTGGCCAGGTTCCCTTCACGCAGCGTTTAAGCTGCCCTGAGCAGGCCTAATCGCCATCTTTCCCCGTAACAGCCTCTCTGGTAATCTTGGGCCTGCGCCGCTTCAGCAGAGAGCCCCTTAATGAGGGTGAAGTGCAGTTCGCCGGCACAGTCGATTGACAAGACTGATGGGCTCAAGCCGGGAGAAGGGACGGCTTCCCGAGAGCCTCCGGGAGCGGGGAGCTCTCCCTCCTCCCCCAGCCGGCTTTATCCTTCTGCACATTCCTCTCCCGTCAGTTCTGTTGGTGGTTTTCTGTTACCCGGTGTAGGGCGTCTTCCCAGCGCTTCGGCCATCTTACCGTCTCCTTCGTGTCTCCCTTGCTTCATGAGCGCTCCCAGCCCGTCCCTGCCAGCCTCATTTCTCCTTTTGCTGCCTTCACGTTTTTTCCCTCTTTCCTATTGTCTTTTCTTATTGCTCTCTCCCTTCTGCTGTCATTCAATTTTTCTCTCTCCCTCCTTCTCGCCCCCTCTTGCTCCCCCCTTTCCCTCTCACTCTGTGTCTCATTCTCCATCTCGGATGAAGGTAATGAAAATAATCGGGCTTCATTAATTCTGAGCCCTGTGAGATGATAGCCATTTGGAGCCATGTTTGCCAATTAGATGGTCTAAATTAGAAGTGACCTTGGTATACTGCCATCGCTTTGCCTCTCTGAGTCTAATGAAGCTTTTCACTCCAGCACCCTCTCTCTCTCTTTGTAATGGAAATTACCTCCTTTGTCTGGTTGGGAACCTTGCATTGCATGTGTATTTCCCCTGGTTGCATGGACATAGGGACAGTAATGTATCTCCTCAGACCCCTTCCAGAGATTCTCTGTTCCAAGCCACGGGATTTCAGCCTTTTGGGGCATTTTCAGAGGAAGTACCGAGACCGTCCGCGCAGGCGGTCACTCGGTCCGGAGGAAAGGCAGGCCAGGCGCATGCGGCGCGCGGGGAGCTGGCGCTTCACGCTGCCCGAGATTAATTTTTTGGACGTGCCAAGAATGTGCTTGTGTCACGCTGCTGGGGCCGGCGCGGGAGGGTGCTGCAGCTCTGAGCCTCCGGCCTGCGCTGATAAGCAGCTCTTCATGGTCGTAGAAATCCCGTGGTTTGGGTATGGAGGAGCCAGGTGTCACTGCTGTGGGTTGTCATCTGAGAGGAGTGGACCCGCAGGTTGTTCTCCAGGCTGGTGACAGGTCAGTAGGTGTCAGGGTGTGCGTGACCTGCCGAGGATACTCGCAAGGGGGCAGGAGACATGATGAGTCAGCCCTTGACTTTTCTGTAACACTCACTCATTGGACCACATTGTCCTTGGAGCAAATTGGGGTGCCCATGGCTGTCACGGATCTCATCACCATAAAGTTTAATATGCTCAAGGGGATCTGAATCTCCTCCGAAACAGAAGGTCCTTGGGAGCACAGAGGCTTGTCCTGGCCACTTCCACCTTCTGAGGCAGACAACTGGCTTCTCCAGAGCCTGCTCAGGGGAGTTTCCCATCCACAGAACAGGAGGGGCTGTCTGGCCCAGACTTCCCCCTCCTTCACTCCCCAGTGAGTGGGACAGGGATGGGGCGGTGGGAGCGAAGGATGCTCCCCGAGTGCCTGCCCCAGCGTTGGGGGCTTTCTTGGAGACACTTGATCAAGAATGGTCATTGAAGTACCAATAGACAGTGCCTGACCTGTGCATTGGTATCCGACTGTCAGGCTGTGGGAGGCAGCGGGAGGACTGAGCTGCCGATCCCTCCCCACCTCCCGGCTTTGTTGGGACACGAGAGTCACGAGCGGTGTGGGTCGAGGGGACCGTTTGCCTTCTGTGCCATAGCGCTGGGAGAGCAGCCTCGGGCCAGTGCATGGAGGAGGACCTGGTCTGAGAGAGCGTGCTGCTCCCAGGCTGGGAGCTCTGCTGGTGCCTTGCTGGCCAGAAGGTCACAGTTTGAGCTGTGGAGCAAGGGGCTACCACGTTGTCAGGCACGGCAACGCGGGTCTGTGCAGAAGGCGAGGACAGGAGCTCACCCGAACGTCTGCAGGTTCGCAGTGGTGCCGCCGCGAAGCGGTTGGAGTTGAAGAGACGTTTGGAGAGGGAGAGGGAGGCGGAGGTGTGGGGCAGAGCTGAGGGGGATGCTGGGGTGAGGGGCCAGGCAAAGCCTGCGCAGAGCGGGGAGCCGTAACGACGGCACGCGCTAACAGAGGCCGTGCCCGAGGTAGACGCGCTCCCCGATCAGAACTAATGGCAGCTGA
>VXBZ01006327.1:92733-105781 GCA_013399135.1 Heliornis fulica | reverse complement strand
GGCCCTCGCCCCTCCCGCCACCCCCTTACGGCAGAAGCAGGCGCAACGTGCGGGGCGGTGTCTGCACCTACGAGGAGCCAGGGTGGCCGCGGGCGGGCGGGAGGTGTGGAAGGACAGACGGTCGGTCGTGGAGCCGGGCACAGACAGCAGCCTGTGGGCTCTGCAGCCTGTTGGCGCTGGGCTGCCCGCAGCCCGCCCGGGGAGGCCGGTGAGCTGAGCGGACCGGTGCGGCTCGGGACGTCGCCGTAGGAGAAGCCGGGTGCCGCAGGGCACTGAGGCGGTGGTGGAAGCAAGGCCAACACCTTGTCGGGAAGGTCTCCCCGCCCCAGTCAACCCTGCGAGCCTCACCCCGCATCCCCACACCGAGGCTCCAGCTCCCCACACGGTTCTCCACGGCTGCCTTGGGGGGTTGGTGCCTCTAGCATGCACGGGACCACAGGTTTCTTTCTCTCCCCTGCCCCCCTTTTATTTGTTTCTTTTTTTTTTTAAATCGTGGAGGGAGGGGGAGAAGAAGTAGGGCAAGAACTGTGGCTATGGAGATGCAGGTAGATAAAGGTAATTACTTAAACACATATAGGGCAGGACTTATTGGTTTGGAGACCCAGATTAAGATGCAGAGGAGCATGTGAGGTTGATGATTATATTTCGGGGAGAGTTAATTGACGGAAGGTGAAGGCAGACAAAGAACCGCTGCTTACTGCCTTCTTGAATCCCAATCAGGAATTATGATTAAAGACGCGGCGAGACAACAGAGGCCTGATGAATTGGTGTCTTTTTTTTTTTCTTTTTTGCCGTCATTCACACTTGATTGACTTCAACCTTTCAAGTGCAAAAGTCTCTCTTTTCCATTATTATTCATAGCCATCTGAGTTTTTCTAATTAAAGTGTATGAAAACAATTACTGATCCGTCGTACTGAGTGTGGTAGTGGGGATGGCTGCCTTACTGTAATGCGTATAAAAAGCCCACAGTTTTCTATAATGATGTGCAGCTGAGGTGTTAGATAATTTTATTCTTTTTCTACTCTGTTGGGGTTTTTTTTAATTTCTCGTGATTTATTTTTCATAATTCCTAAAGATCCTAGGAAAGCTCTCTCCCTGCTGATAAAGCTGAGAGGGACGGCTCCTTCTTGCCTTCCCTCCTCGGCATCCCTGCTTGTCCCCCTCCTCCGAGCCCAGCGAACGGGAATTAACCAGTGGCCTTTCACGTCTCCCGACCCACCACCCGCAGCCGGCAGATGCTTCGGCTTAGAGTAAAAGGTGGTTTGAATTTGGTGTGCTCAGCCACCCTCCTGTGATCTGTCGGTGTCAGCTGCCTTTCCTGCAGGCACCCGTAGGGCCCGGTGCTGGCCTCTGCGCCCTGGCCATCCGCGACAGGGAGCTCAGCACCCTCGGCTGGTGCAGGTCGGACTTCTGCAGCCGCTCCCGTGCAAACTCTGGTTTCTGAGGTTTTCATGGATTGGTTTTGCACCCATCCACTTGGTGAAGCCGGTGTTTGCCTGGGTTTGACATGCACGTGGATGAGGAAGGTTTCACATCCTGCACACAGGTTCAGCTTCAGCTTCGCCAGGGATTTGCTCGTGTCTCACACAGCTCAGAGCCTTGCAGTGCCTGACTGCAGAGAGCACAGCACGCTGCGTGCCGACAGCCGCCTTGATGAGGCTCCCCGGAACGCCGGCTTCGAAAACCCTCCTAGTATCCGAAGCAGGATGGAGACTGTTCTGCCAGGTCCACGTCCCTGCCCCACCGTCCCGAGTGTCAGAGGCAGCCAGCGTTGGTTTCTGCCCCTTCGAGTCCTGGTGAAAGGGAGAGGCTGCCTGAGCGTCAGCGGGGCGAAGCTCGCGGCCGCCGGGAGCTGGGGAAGCGTCCTCGCGTGCTGCAGGCCCCTCAGCAGCGCACTGGAGAGCGGCACGGGCGGTGACAGTGACACAGGCCTGTGCAGTGACCTTCCAGGCGGTGTGACACGCTGGTGCAGGACCCGGCCGGGTCTCCTCCCGCTGTCCTGTGTCGGCCGTGTGCAAGGTGCCGGCGTGGCAGGTTCTGTGTTGCGGGTGTGAGCGGATGCGCCCAGGGAAGCGCCATGTGCCGGAGAGGATGCGGGAGCGTCTCTCGTTGAAGCACACGGGCTCTCCAGCCCCTTGGAAGCGGTGGTGTCCAAGCACTGCCCCGGGTTTGACGGGCGGGTTCCAAAGGCCTGAAGAGAGGCGATGGGACGCGCCGGCCGGAGCAGGGGAAGGGTCACCCGAAGCTTTTCAGTTCCCAGACAATTTGCCGTCTTTCTAGTCTTTCCTTATCCATCCTTTCCTTTGTCACCTCTCTCCTTATTTGTACTTCTCTTTCTCATGCCCCTCCTTTTCCTGCATCAATACACTTTGAGAACAGTGCTGCAATGCTCCCTAGTTCAAGATTACGGTGTACTTTACGAGGTATGATTTAATTAGGGGCCTTATTATGTTTTCAGCAGCTTAAGGTGGGCCTTTCAACTTATCTACCTAATTGGTTGCACAAGAAGTTTCACAGCCCATGACAAAACATTGTCAGTGATCAAAGTCTGAATTCTACATAAAGGAAAAAATATTAATAATAAGATTATTCTTCAAGTGTGCACTGCTAATTATGTCCAGAATGTAACTGTAGAAACACTTTTGACTGATGTGAGCTTTGTCTAATAAACATGAGTCTTCAGTGAGCTACGAAAAGTGACGCCTCTGACTTTACAATTCTGGTGTCTAATTTTGCCACTGAGGATGTTTAAAATATTTACCAGTGTTTTTCCTCTCCCACATCCTTTCCACCCTGTCTCCAGGTGACAACACCTGAGGTGATGATGCCCAGCAGCATGTTTCTGCCGGCGGCCGCTCCGGAGAAGGACGGGAACCCCACCGCAGAGGAGCTGGGCAAGCAGCCTGGTGAGTCAGCGGGTCACGAGGTCACAGGTCCCACCACTTCTCCAGCTTCCAGCACCTGGTCAGGGACTGTCTGGGGACGGCTCCGCCAGGGTGAGCGGCACGTGCCCGGCTCTCTCCTGGGACCCACAGCCGATGGGTCGGTCGGTGCCCAGCACAGCCAGCTGCCTTCACCCGTGCCCCAGAGAGGCCGGTGCCACGGTGTCCCCGTGGCAGGGCAGCTCAGAGCTGAGGAGCACAGCTCACCACCATGCTGATTCACCTGGAAATGGTGTCGAAGCAGAAAGGCCAGATGTGAGTGGTGAAAAGAGGAGGTGGTAGAGGGCTGAGGGGATCTGCAGGGACATGCCACAGGCTGCATCCACAGACTCTGCAGCCACCTCTGCTGTACTTGCTTTGCTGCCCTCATAGATCAGGTTCACGTTCTGGGCACACATTTGGGGAGCTTTGAGCTGCTGCAGTTCTTGTCCAGCCCAAATCTCCTCTCCTCCATGCTGTAAAACAATGGCTACTTCATCCTGGCTTTGTGGCGTGATGTTGGAGCATCCTAAGAACACTGTTCTGCGTGGGCTGAAGTGTCCGATCTCACACCTGGCAGGGGAGCAGTGCTGGTCTTCCTCCTGGAGGCTCTGTGAGGAGTCTGGGAATGCAGACAGCCCTCCAGACAGCCCGGGGCAGTGCTGCTGGTGGGGCACGGCCAGGGAAGCCAGTGCTGCCCTGGGCACTGGATCTGGTTTTGGCCTCTACCTGAGTCATGCTGTCACCACCGGCAGGACTGGACTTAGTGGCAGTGCTCTCAGTGCTTGTTCCTTCTTCTGCTGTCCTTCCTCCAGCTGCACCCCCTGAACCGCTGTCCGCAGGACCTGAACTTCATTCCTGGTTTTTTAGCTTTGGGAGGACCAAGACACAAATACTGTGTTCAGTTTGATGAACCTTCTTACTGGAGGGGAAGCAGGGCATCAAAGAAAAACAGCAGAGACAGATAGGTAGCTGATGGCCTTCACTTAAAAGAGAGAATGAAAGGTGATAAGTACAATAAGGGGACATGTATGTGTGTGAATAATTCCCAGAGCCCAAGTGCACAAGAAAGTAAATGGTGTAGGTTTATGCAGTGGGCTGTGGGAAATGGGCTGGTCTTAAAACGAATGAAGGTAGAGGAGGGATGTTAGAAACACTTACAGTCTTGCAGGGGAAAAACCACAGATGTGTTAGGGACAGAAGAGGGTGTCGGCGTGCCCTCGTGTGCTGGCGTAACGGCAGCTCTGGTTTTGTTTTCACAGAGATCTCTGAGGACGCTGGGAAGAGTCTTTTGCCATCGGAAAGTGCAGAGCAGAGCGGAGAGCCCAAGCCCGTCCCGGCCGACCCGAGCTCTGCCAGGGAGGACTCTGGCTTCCTCTGCTGGAAGAAGGGCTGCAACCAGGTGTTCAAGAGCTCGGCGGCCCTGCAGACACACTTCAATGACGTCCACGCAAAGCGACCTCAGCTGCCGGTGTCCGACCGCCACGTCTACAAGTACCGCTGTAACCAGTGCAGCCTGGCGTTCAAAACCATCGAGAAGCTGCAGCTCCATTCCCAGTACCACGTCATCCGGGCAGCCACCATGTGCTGCCTCTGCCAGCGCAGCTTCCGCACCTTCCAGGCCCTGAAGAAGCACCTGGAAACCAGCCACCTGGAGCTGAGCGAGGCCGACATCCAGCAGCTGTACGGTGGTCTCCTGGTCAACGGGGACCTCCTTGCTATGGGCGATCCTTCACTTGCAGAAGACCACACCATAATAGTCGAGGAAGATAAGGAGGAGGAGAGCGACTTGGAAGATAAGCAGAGCCCGACAGGTAGCGACTCGGGGTCGGTGCAAGAGGACTCTGGCTCAGAACCGAAAAGGGCCTTACCCTTCAGGAAGGGCCCTAACTTCACTATGGAGAAATTCCTGGACCCCTCTCGCCCTTACAAGTGCACTGTCTGCAAGGAGTCTTTCACACAAAAGAACATCCTCCTGGTTCATTACAATTCCGTCTCTCATCTGCATAAACTGAAAAGAGCCCTCCAGGAGTCTGCTACCGGGCAGCCCGAGCCTACCAGCAGCCCGGACAACAAACCTTTCAAGTGTAACACCTGCAACGTGGCCTACAGTCAGAGCTCAACCCTGGAGATCCACATGAGGTCTGTGCTGCACCAGACCAAGGCGCGCGCGGCCAAGCTGGAGGCGGCCGGGGGCAGCGGCAGCAGTAACGGGGCTGGCAACAGCAGCAGCAGCAGTCTGTCCCTGGGGTCGTCCACACCAAGTCCAGTGAGCGCGAGCAACAGTAACACTTTCACTACCACCAACACGAGTAACTCGGGCACAGCTCCCATTCCCAGCCTCCTCACCCAGATGCCCAGTGACAGTGTGGGGATTCCTCCTCTAGGTAACCCCGCCAGCACTAGTATCTCCTCCCCTTCGGAGCCCAAAGAGGTGAACCGAAAGAAGCTGGCAGACATGATTGCATCCAGGCAGCAGCAGCAGCAGCAGCAACAGCAGCAGCAGCAACAAGCTCAGACCTTGGCACAGGCACAGGCCCAAGTCCAGGCCCATCTGCAGCAAGAGCTGCAGCAGCAAGCTGCTCTCCTGCAGTCCCAGCTGTTCAACCCAGCACTTTTGCCGCACTTTCCGATGACCACTGAGACTCTTCTGCAGCTTCAGCAACAGCAGCATCTTCTGTTCCCTTTCTACATCCCCAGCGCTGAGTTCCAGCTCAACCCAGAAGTTAGTTTGCCTGTCACCAGTGGTGCGCTGACATTGACTGGCACAGGTCCCAGTTTGCTGGAAGACCTGAAGGCTCAAGTTCAGCTCCCTCAACAGACCCACCCACAGCTCCTGCAGCAGCAGCAAGGTCAGCTCTCCTTGTCACAGCCTCACTCCGTCCTTATACAGCAGAGCCAGCACCCTGAGAAGAAGAACAAATCTGTAGTGAAGGAGAAAGAAAAAGAGACCCCAAGGGAAAGGGACAGTGCAGAGAGGGGAGACAATAATGTAGCATCTAAGGAGCCTCTGCCTGATCCCTTAAAGCCCAAAGAGAAGAAGGACTTTGTGCCAGGCAGCAGTTCGGAGCCCTCCCTCTTCCCTCCGCGCATTGCCTCCGATGCAAGAGGGAACGCCACAAAAGCCTTGCTGGAGAACTTTGGCTTTGAGCTTGTCATCCAGTATAACGAGAACAAGCAGAAGGTGCAGAAGAGAAATGGGAAGACAGAGCAAGGGGAGAACTTGGAAAAGCTTGAGTGCGATACATGTGGCAAGTTCTTTTCAAACATCCTCATCTTGAAGAGCCACCAGGAGCATGTTCACCAACATTACTTTCCCTTTAAGCAGTTGGAGAGGTTTGCCAAACAGTACAGAGAACACTANCTACCATTCCTACTTCTGCCCCTCCAATTACCTCTCCTACAATCGCACCGGCCCAGCCGTCCGTGCCGCTCACCCAGCTCTCCATGCCGATGGAGCTCCCCATCTTTTCACCGCTCATGATGCAAACCATGCCACTACAAACACTACCTGCTCAGCTGCCGCCCCAGCTGGGTCCCGTCGACCCTCTGCCTGCCGACTTGGCCCAGTTGTACCAGCACCAGCTCAACCCCAGCCTTCTCCAGCAGCAGCAGAACAAGAGGCCGCGGACGCGCATCACCGACGACCAGCTCAGAGTCCTGCGGCAGTACTTCGACATTAACAATTCCCCGAGTGAGGAGCAGATCAAGGAGATGGCAGACAAATCCGGGTTGCCCCAGAAAGTGATCAAGCACTGGTTCAGAAACACGCTCTTCAAGGAGCGCCAGCGCAACAAGGATTCCCCGTACAACTTCAGCAATCCTCCCATTACCAGCCTGGAGGAGCTGAAGATCGACTCGCGGCCCCCGTCCCCAGAGCCTCAGAAGCAGGAGTACTGGGGAAGCAAGCGGTCCTCCCGGACACGCTTCACCGACTACCAGCTCAGAGTCCTGCAGGACTTCTTCGATGCCAATGCTTATCCAAAGGACGATGAATTTGAGCAGCTTTCTAACTTGCTGAACCTCCCAACGCGTGTCATCGTGGTGTGGTTCCAGAATGCCCGTCAGAAAGCTCGGAAAAACTATGAGAATCAGGGAGAAGGCAAAGACGGGGAACGACGGGAGCTCACAAACGACAGGTACATTAGAACGAGCAACTTGAACTACCAGTGCAAAAAGTGCAGCCTGGTCTTTCAGCGCATTTTTGATCTCATTAAACACCAGAAGAAGCTTTGTTACAAAGATGAGGATGAGGACGGACAGGACGATAGCCAGAATGAAGACTCTATGGATGCAATGGAGCTCTTGACTCCAACCAGTTCCTCCTGCAGCACGCCAATGCCCTCACAAGCTTACAGCACACCCACGTCTTCAGCCAATGCCACCTCCTCAGCTTTTCTGCAGCTCACGGCAGAGGCAGATGATTCCTCCACCTATAGCTCTAAAGTAGAAGCTACAGATGAGAAACCAAAGCAGTCTGAACCTCCAAGTACACAGCAAAACCAAACTCAAGAGAAGCAAGTGCAACCAAAGCAAGAGTGTCAGCAGCAACAGGACCAAGGAGAACAAAAGACAAGTTCAGCACACCAAAAGATTTCGCAGTTATCCTCCCCCTCTTCATTGCAACAGCCACCTCCCCCTCCTCAGCCCCCTCAGTGCTCCTTGTCCCAGTCAAGCCCGAGTCCGTCTCAGCTCTCACATCTCTCCCTCAAACCCATTCACACATCCACCCCTCAACAGCTGGCAAACCTACCTCCTCAGCTAATCCCGTACCAGTGCGACCAGTGCAAGCTGGCATTTCCTTCCTTTGAGCATTGGCAGGAGCACCAGCAGCTCCATTTCCTGAGTGCACAGAACCAGTTCATCCACCCCCCGTTCCTGGACAGAACGCTGGATATGCCGTTCATGCTCTTCGATCCCAGTAACCCACTGCTGGCGAGCCAGCTGCTGTCTGGCACGTTACCACAGATTCCAGCAAGCTCGGCCACGTCACCCTCAACCCCAACATCCACGATGAACACTCTGAAGAGGAAGCTGGAGGAAAAGGCCAGTGCCAGCCCTGGAGAAAACGACAGTGGGACAGGAGGAGAAGAACCACAGAGGGATAAACGTCTGAGGACGACCATTACCCCTGAGCAGCTGGAGATCCTTTATCAGAAGTACTTGCTTGACTCCAACCCAACACGGAAAATGCTGGATCACATTGCGCATGAAGTGGGCTTGAAGAAGCGCGTGGTGCAAGTTTGGTTTCAGAACACGCGTGCGCGGGAAAGGAAGGGGCAGTTCAGAGCCGTAGGGCCCGCCCAAGCCCACAGGCGGTGTCCCTTCTGCCGAGCTCTCTTTAAAGCGAAGACAGCTCTTGAAGCTCACATCCGATCCCGTCACTGGCATGAGGCCAAGCGAGCTGGATACAACTTGACGTTGTCTGCTATGCTCTTAGACTGTGATGGGGGACTCCAGATGAAGGGAGACATCTTCGATGGCGCGGGCTTTTCCCACATGCCACCAGCTAGCAGCGACGGACAGAGTGTTCCTCTCTCCCCAGTGAACAAGAGCATGGAGCTGTCGCCTCGGACCCTGCTGAGTCCGTCCTCCATTAAGGTGGAAGGGATAGAAGACTTCGAGAGTCCTTCCATGTCCTCGGTCAATCTGAGCTTTGACCAGACAAAGCTGGACAACGATGACTGTTCTTCTGTCAACACCGCGATCACAGACACCACGACGGGAGACGAAGGGAACGCAGACAACGACAGCGCAACAGGGATTGCAACTGAAACCAAATCAGCCTCGGGACCTGGTGAAGGTCTGACAAAAGCTGCCATGATAGCAATGTCTGAATACGAAGACCGGCTGTCTTCTGGCCTGGTCAGCCCAGCTCCCAGCTTTTACAGCAAAGAGTACGATAATGAAGGTACTGTGGACTACAGCGAAACATCCAGCCTTGCAGACCCCTGCTCACCCAGCCCTGGCGCAAGCGGTTCAGCCAGCAAGTCTGGAGAGAGCGGGGATCGGCCCGGACAGAAACGCTTTCGCACTCAGATGACTAATCTCCAGCTAAAGGTTCTTAAGTCATGCTTTAATGACTACCGGACACCGACCATGCTGGAGTGTGAGGTCCTGGGCAATGACATTGGACTGCCAAAGAGAGTTGTTCAGGTCTGGTTCCAGAATGCTAGGGCAAAGGAGAAGAAGTCCAAGCTCAGCATGGCCAAGCATTTTGGTATAAACCAAACAAGTTACGAGGGACCCAAAACAGAGTGCACTTTGTGTGGCATCAAGTACAGCGCTCGACTGTCTGTACGTGACCATATCTTCTCTCAACAGCATATCTCCAAAGTTAAAGAAACCATTGGAAGCCAGTTGGATAAGGAAAAGGAGTATTTTGACCCAGCTACTGTACGTCAGTTGATGGCTCAGCAGGAGCTGGACCGGATCAAAAAAGCCAATGAGGTTCTTGGTCTGGCAGCTCAACAGCAGGGCATGTTTGATAACACCCCTCTGCAAGCTCTCAACCTTCCTGCTGCATACCCAGCACTACAGGGCATCCCTCCAGTCTTGCTCCCAGGCCTCAACAGCCCATCCTTACCAGGCTTCACTCCATCCAACACAGGTGGGTGTGGATTTTGTCACGCTTCTCAGGCTCAGCTGGGTGGGTGTTCCCTTGAGAATGGCAGATAAGGGGATACCCTTACGTCTGTCAGGCTACAGACAGTGAAGCGCATTCAAGGGAGTGGAAAATAGAGTATTTATCCTCTGAACAGGGAAAGAGCTGACATGCTGAATGCATTGTTACACCTTTCCTTTCGTTATTAAATTCAGGTTTATGTAGTGCCACCCCAAGTTTTCAGTAATTCTGAGCGGTTTCTTGGGAAAAGTGTGCTCTGCCTCGTAGCACTGGTGCCAGAAACCTGGAGCATCTGTCTGTGAGGTCCTCACGGCCAGCGCCGGGGCAAATCCCATGCAGCTGTGGATTGCTTCTGAGCAACAGCTGGGCACAACCCGAAAGGACCTTCTCAGCCAGCAGCAGTGTAGACCTGGGACAAATCTATTGGTATTTTAATAAGATTGTTCTGAACAGTACTACATAAAAATGAAGTTTGGCCCAGTCCTTTGGGTGGCCTAATCCCAGAAACTGAACTTTGCTTTTTGAGGATGCTTCTTTCCGTTGTGCCTGGTGGATGGGTGGAAGGTTTGGGATGTGTAGCCAACACTGGCAGTGGAAGACACTGCTCAGTAGACTAATGGTGACCTAGAAAACTTGATCCAAGGGCCTTAATTCACCCCTGCTACATCCCTGGCTTCCCAGAGATGAGTCTGGATCGCCACTCATGACAGCGGGAGTGATGTTCTCTAGGAGACCTGCTTTCACTTGGCAGATGTCTCTGTTTACTTCTGGTGGTACATCTTCAAGTTGACTTTGCCCAGGGCTGCTCTGTGTTTACAGAGACATCTCGAGAACTGACTCCAGTGCCGTGTCTCGGCAAGAGGCGGAGTCTGCCCCGGCCGGGCACCATAACACCTGGTACGGTTGTGCCCTGTGCCACCGGGCTCCTTTGTTTTCTGTGCTGCAGCAACACAGGTCTGACAACAGCTACAACAGTGTCTGCAGAGGACAGCTTTCTGGTAGTGTACCAAACCAGCTGCCTGGTGATCAGTTATAATCCACTCTGTGAAGCCTGAATGGGATCTGAGCATCTTCCTGGCTCCTTCCACAGCGACTGGAGGTCGCTATTATTCAGCAGGCTGACTCTGAAGTTTCTTTTCCAGCAGATTGAAAAAGTCAGTGCAGGGGCTTCCAGGTAGCATCTAGTGTCATGGTAATAAAATCTCTGTCTTTGGTCATCCAGGAGGTCAGTCTTTGGGTAAGCAAATCAAAATGACAGGACAGCAGCTGCTGTGAGCAGCTCGTGGCACGTGAACAGCCGATAGGTCGTGGTAATGAAACCATTCTTAAGAGCAGCTCAGAATTCTTCTGTCCATTCCTGCCCCTCGAGCCCAGTCCCAGCTACGTGCACGGCGGGTGTCTGCGTGCCAGGACCCTCTCAGGCCATCGTCTGTTCTTACCACAGATCTCGTTCCAGAGGCCAGAGCCCGGCCAAGAGGATCCCTTTGGCAAACGGTGTTGCCAGCAGGTAGCTCGGTGCTGTTTGTGTCCTACCCCCAATTTACAACAAGGTCTAAAATTACCCTTTTGCACTTCAGTCTGTATTGTTGCTTGTATTTTTCTCCAAAGACCGGTACGTGTCCTGGGGAGACGGGGCTACGCACTGTGAATGTTAAAAACAATCAGTGACTGCCTAGACAGGACAAAGCTATTTAGAAAGTCAAACAGACTATTTGTGGCCTTTAGATAAAGCTCCAAAGGTCAGGCCGTCGCTGCTCACAGCCTGTCGAAGCAGATAAGGCTGCGCATCCAGGAATGTTATGAATTACCCGCTGCTCGGCCGCTTGAGCCTCTCAGGGCCTGTTCAGCTGGGGCACATCCGTTTCAATAGCATCTGTCCATAATGTGCCTTATCTGAAATCTGTGCGGCTGCTGCGCGGCGGCTCCTCGCCCCTTCGCACCGTCACAAATCGCTGCTGTCTCCAGACCGCGTCGGGGGCAGGTGCCGGTTTCCGAAGGACTCGGCCTCAGCCATCGCTGGCTCTCGGCTGCGCTGCCCCCAGCCCCTGGGCCCGGCTCTGCCCGCTGCCCTGGGGCAGTGCCAGCTGCAGGTGCCCTGCGCCGTGGGTGAATGCAGCACCGTAGGCAGGTGAGCCGTAGCACAGAGGGTCGGTCGAGGCTGCCTGTTCCTGTTCCTGGGGTTTGACTCTGGTGATGCAAGACTGTACTGGGATAACTGGGACAGTGGCAGCTCGAGCTGTTGCCCCAGCCCTGTTTGCATCCCTTTCACAGCAGCTGCATTTCCGTGCCAGGCGTCACCGCCTGCCGTGTGCACAGCGATTTCCCTGCTGGCACGTGCCCCCATCGCCGCCGCGCAGCTCGAAGGACTGGGCACTCCTTAATGGAAGGTTAGGTCAGTGGAATGGTTTTGTGGCTGGGTGGATCCTGGCTCCAGGGCCATGGAGCACCTGGGGCCACGCTGGCATAACGTTGGAGCTTTGTGTTCCCAAATGGCACTGAGGGACTTCCCAAGCAACAAGTCCCTCTTGAGGAGCACGTTTGCCTGCTGCAGCAGACGTGACTAATGGCCGTGACTCCGGTAGCCACGCTCGCCTGCCCCAAGTGCCACCATCTGTGGGGGTAGAAATCAGCAAAGGGCACGGTGCTGTGCCTGGCTATTCCTGCTCTTGGGAGGGCGGGCAGGCTTCTTGTTCCACCATCTGCTTTGTGAGGAAGCATCATGGATGCTTCTCATTCCCCCCAGACCAGACACCCTGGGATGTCTGAACAGCGCTGAAGTCGTTCAGGAGCTGAGTGCCCAGAGCCCTTACACTGGGAGGAGGGGGCGGCATCGGAGGCCTGCGGCTCCGCGAGCATCAGCCTGATCTGACAGACTAACGTAGGTTTCCCCTGCCTGGCCCTGCCCAGCTGCCGTGGCCAGGGCTTTCTCCTCTGTGGTGAGGAGACTCTGCCTGGCCCTGCCCAGCTGCCATGGCCAGGGCTTTCTCCTCTGTGGTGAGGAGACTCTGCCTGGCCCTGCTCAGCTGCCATGGCCAGGGCTTTCTCCTCTGTGGTGAGGAGACTCTGCCTGGCCCTGCCCAGCTGCCATGGCCAGGGCTTTCTCCTCTGTGGTGAGGAGACTCTGCCTGGCGCTGCCCAGCTGCCATGGCCAGGGCTTTCTCCTCTGTGGTGAGGAGTCTCAGACTCTGGTGACACTGACAGGATGTAGCGCTGCAGCCGTTGGGCTCCGTTCTTCTGCCGGAGGACCAGTTGGTGCAGGTGGGGCAGCGCCTGGCCCCGGTGTCAGCTGATAATCACTGGGGGCTTCCAGGGGGTCCGGGAGACAACAGCGATGCTGAGCGCCCTGGGTGGCGCTGGGTGTGCTCAGCAGAGGCACCATGTTGGGTGCTGGTGGGTCGCACAGCCGAGCCAGCGACGGGGGCTAAGGAGGCACATCCCCACGGCACGGGGCCTCGGGGCAGGGAGAGGAGCGGTTGTCCCAGAGGAAGTGGGAGCAGCCGT
>VXBZ01006327.1:75305-88538 GCA_013399135.1 Heliornis fulica | reverse complement strand
CCCCCCCCCAGTCCCTGTTGGCCACCCTGGGCCTCCCCGGCCTCGCACCCCGCAGCACCGTCGTCGCCGGCCCGCGACCCACCGGGACGCTGCGGGAGCGACGCTGTCGGCGCCCGGGAGCCTCCGTGCGACCCCTGCGCCCACACGTGGCCTTGCCAGGGCCGTCGGAGCGGGGCCAGGCACGGCTGGAGGAAAAGATTTTAAACTTAGCATTGAGCAGGTTTCTGTTTTATTTTTACTAAAAAGCTTTTTTAAGTAAGTGGTGAAGATGGCCAAAGTTTCATACGATTGAGAATAGAGAGGCGTGTGTCGGGGCCGCCCGCACCCGGGGGCCGGCGGGGGCCGAGGGGGCCGCTGACACAAGCCAGCACGCTCGCTGTTCGTGGGAATATATTTTGCTTTAAGAAGAAAAATTAAACTCTTAACTAGAAGCAGAAATTGGGTTGGATGGTTGGTCGGTCGGCGCCGAGATACTGCCCACTGTGAAACACAAAGCTTTGACTATTTTTTTCGTTCTTATTTTTGGGGGGCGAGTTTGGGTAGAACAGAAGGCGTAAATGAGGTGAAGAGGGATATGAACAGCCTTTGCAATGTACAAAAAATAGAGCAAGTGAAACCAAAAATGATGTTCTTGGTGTTTTTCTATAATGTAGTCTTGTTAGCTTTTTTTTGTTACTGTAACGATGCTGATCTCGAACTGTACCAAAATACATGGAGACTAACAGAAACAGAAACCACGTGGAACTTTCAAAACTTTAAAAAATTTGTCACAAAAGACTTTGTTGTCATAGTTGAGTTGACTGTAGATGGTAATTGAATATACTCCTTTGGAAATATTTCATCACGTATGTTTCCTGCTCATTGTGATACATTAAAACAAAAAAATGAGCAAAAAGCTCTCGTCTCCGATGTCCGCGCTTGTGCGGTGCAGGGTCTGTCGGGGGGGGCTGCGCTGCGCTGCACGGCTCAGCTGGCTCAGATCGGATCGGCTCGGATCGAGACACGTGCACCCACCTGAGCTGCCGCATCGCGCGGCAGGCGGATGCTGCCACAGCCGCGTGTCCGCACGCACACGGCCTCGCGCGCCGCAGGCGTGCACACGCGTGTGTCCCTCCCGCTCACGGGCCTCTGAGCACCCGTCGGCGCGGGGGCGCCTGGGCTGGTGCTGCGAATTAGCGCTAAAGTGGAAGTCATGATCCGTGTTCCGGCCCCGGGCTGTGCTGCGTATGGAAGAGGCGTCATGAGTGCGTTTCCTTTTGCTGTATCCGAACCCTGGGCACGCGCCGGCGGTGCAGATCAAGGTGTCGCCTCCGCGGGCCGGGCAGCTGGAAACCCGTGAAGCAGAAGCCGTCTAAGATCACCGTCTGCTTTCTTCCACTGGCGAAACTGGGAGAGGGAGGTAAGGACGGTAAGTGCCTGACTGGCTGCTCTTCCCTTTGCTTGCAGGGAGGAAACGGTGAGGAGCTGCCGCGTGGTAAATACGTGATTCTCTTACCAGAAGCTGCCCCTTGCAGCAGAAAATTCCAGAAATTCATTAATAAGGACCAGAGCCAGAAGAGAGCCCCGGGCACTACCCTTCATCTCTAATTTATAGCTGTAGCAATAAATAATTGACACAAAACCCAACCAACCCGGCGTGCAGGTGGGATGAGCAGCCAGGCTGGGGTCTTTGGCCACTCCACCGCCAGTGAGGGGCTTCCTCTGCCTCTCTGGAGCGGAGGCCCGAGCTCTGCAGCGCCCAGCCGAGCAGAGGCTGCGGGGAGGAAACCCGCAGGTCGCGGGGGCGCGGGACTGACCTCTAATTAACCGGGTCAGAACATTCACTGCAAGCCAGAAAGTTCACAGAGTGGGGGTGTCACCTTCGTGAGAATAAAGCCCCAACGCTCGTAGTTGCTGATGAGGCTCTAAAACCACGTGACTGGTGCAATAAATCCCCAAGCCCCCACGGCTCCTGGCGCTGCGGCGTGTCCGAGCCAGGCCAGCCCCAGTGCCCTGACAGCGGAGATCCCGCACCCTTGGCAAGCGACACGGCGAAGGCAGCAGCACGTGAACGCGCTGGAGCTCAGCGCCCTGAAACTCGCCTGGTCCTGTCCTGCTCCTCTGGCGTGAGCTGAGCAGGGGCTGGGCTGCCTTTGGCTTTTGGGGGCTTGGTGGGAAAAATCCCTGCTGCATTCTCCACAAGCCGAGGGGATGGCGGCGGTAAGGGGGCTGCCAGCGCGACCCCTCCACCAGTGTTTGCGCTGTGCGGCGTTAGTGACCGCTCTGTTGCCCGCAGACCTGCAGTTCTGTAAGTTTATTGTGTAACATTGTTATTTATTCCTGGGTCAAACTCCCGTGTGCAGCAGCTACGCTTGAGGAAGCTCCTCTGCAATGCTCAGAAAGGTGTAAATGGCCTGGAGGAGCTGCACAAGCTCAAACCAAACCCCTCTGCGAGAGGCTCCTGCGGGGGCCCTGCATCAGCACAACCCCCAACCCTCTGACAGAGAGAGGTTTTTCATGCCGTGGTTCTGCGGAGAGGAGCCTGGGAGTGATTTCTGATAACATTTCGTTACCGTCGCCTAGAAGACAAGGAGATGTTCAGCTCTTACTAGCACACCCTTACGGGCCAAACAGACTCCCGGTGTCCCCAGCAGCCGGCAGCCTGGCGATGGGTTTGGTGCAGCGTTCCTGGGGTGGGGGGTGTCTCTGCTGTGGGTGCAGCCTCTTGGCTGCCGGCAGCACGGCACGAGCAGCGGCTTTGGCCAGCTGCCCCGCAGAGGTGGCCGGTGCTGCCGGATCCCCACCACAGGCCCTGGAGTCCAGGTGAGACATCAAGGACACGTTCTTTGATGCCACCAACTTGCGGAAGAGCTGTATTTGCAATGGGGCCTGGGGCATGAAGTGGCAGATCACCAGGACAGAGACAAAGCCAAAAGACACCCCAGTGCCTCGCCAAGTGAGACCAGTTCTGCTGAGCACTGCGAGATGCCTCCATGCTGCACTAGGGACCAGCCCTAGCACCAAGCAAGTTCAGTCCGAGGGGCAGCCACTCAGCAGCCCCCATGGGGGGCACAGCAGCCCACAGGGAGCTTGGGCTGGGCACAGACCCCTCTGCTGAGAGCCGCGGCTGCAGCCACATCACTTCCGCAGCCAGGTCCCCCGTTAATGTCCTGGCTAAATGACATCTGAAGTCTGTGGAGAGACGACTTCTAATGCAGACAGATGCTCAGAGAAACTGCCACCAGGCTGAGGCTGTGCCAGCAGCGGTGAAGGGTTAACTCCATCAGCGCTTAAACTACGAATCTGGAGCCCATTCTCTCCTCCAAGCTCGTTAACAATGTACACCTGATGATCTAAAGCACTAGAGAGTCATTTTAATTAACGCTCTGCCAGAGGGGATGTGGTGAAGACACTGATTTCACTCCAATGACTTTCTATTTTGGTATATTGCAGAATCGGTGCATCAGTTCCCCGGCTGACGCGGTGAGCTAATCCAACAGAGCCGCGTGGGCTCCGCCGCCGCTCCGCAGAGGTGCTGGCACCACCCGAGGGCTGAGGACGAGGCCCAAGCAGGGCAGCGGCGGCTGGCTCGGCCCCGGCAGCACCGGGCTGGTGGCCAGTGGCAGCGGGTCAGCAGCACCACAGAACGGGCAGACAAAACCCCATGGCTGATGGGGACCCTTCTATGCACCCACCGGTGCCAGGAGCGGGACTGCTGGCCTGGGGACCCCCACCCACACCTTCCATCCTGCCCCAAGGGCTGCCCTGCGCAGGAGCGGCAGCCAGTGGTGCTACGGGTCCCCCACGGCCCGGCGGTGATGGACGCCGCGCCCCAGAGACAGGCCAGCAGAACCTGTGAGTGGTGCTGTGCTGTTGGTGGGATGGTAGCATGATGTTACTTAATTAATGTTTTAATACCCTAGGCATCTCCTGTGCCGTGTAACTCATATCGATTCAGCTGTGAGCATGTTCAGTTGAAAGGACTCCCTTTCCTAAGCAAACTTTCAATTATATTGAATTGTCACAGCGAAAAAGGGCCTTTTCTCAGCACGGGGGAGGGGAAGCTCTGCCAAACCACTGCCAGCCGCACACGTGCGCATAGCACACACGTGCACACTCGTGGCGTCCCCCCCCTCCTGCCCCGGTGCTTCCAGCCTCTCTGGGCCACCGGTGCCGACCCCAGGGACACCGCGCTGCCCAGCATCGCCGTCCCCACGGGCTCGGGCTGTGTGTGTCCAGGCAGGGCAGCAGGGGGGCTCCCAGGCACCTCCTGATGCCATGGCACTGGCGAGCGGGGGTGGGAGGGGGGTTAAAGCCAAATCAGAAGTGACAGAAAATTATGAACAGGCCTCGGCCAAGGAAACGCGCCCTCGGCCGCAGTCCGGGTAATGTGTGGGGAGCGCGGAGTGTTTGGGCCAAGTGGCACCTTCACTGTTTCAAGCAGAAATTTGGTTTCCGTTACGTGGAGCTGTGTCCCTCCTGCTCCAGCAGCGCACAGCAGGGCATGAGGACACAGGGTGTCACCCGCCTCGCCACGTGGCCCTTGGCTCGGCTCTGCTCTGGCAAATGGCAACCCAAGAGGGTCCCCTCTTGACTTGTACCAGTCCCCCAGAAAGGTGGCACCCACCTGCCTACACCCACCGGGTCTGGCTCCATGCATTGGTGGCTCTGCCCCTCGGCCCTCACCCCTGGCCACAGGGACGGGGCAAAGCACCGCTGGCACATGCGTTGCGGCCCGGGGTTACATTTGCTGTCAGGAGCACCTTGATGCTCAGGAAGGACCAAACGTGTCAGCAAGCAGAGGGCCACAGCACGTGTGCCACGGCAGCGGGCAGCTGCCAGCTGCCAGCTTTGTCACCATCTCTGGTCAGAGTGCCAGAGCCCCCAGGGCCACCCCTCGCTCCCCGGTCGTCCCCAGCGTGGGGGCTCATGAGGGCTGCTCCCCACACAGGCTGCCCTTGTGCTGGGAGGCTTTATCAAAGATTTCTGCCTGTGGTTTGGTTTCTTTCTTTTTTTTTAAATAATGAGGCAAAGATAAAAATTCTGTATTTTCATTACTCCCCATTTTCACAGCCCGCTGAACAAAAACACAAAGCGCTTCTCCCGCTGCCCCTTGCTCCCTGGCCCTGCCTCCTTCTCCCATGGAGTTCAAATTAAAGAAAGGCGAAAATTGAAGCTGTTGTACGCAAGGCGATTGCAACATGCATATTTGATTTTTATGATGGATCTAAATTGCTGAATAAGGCCGTGGAACAAAGGGAGACTGCGGCTTCCTGCCCATCACAGCCCGCCAGCCACTGCAGAACAAAAGCGCCAGCCATTAGGGGCTCAGCAGGGAGACACATTATATAAATGACTTTGTTTCTCTGCCCCTTCCCCCCCACGGGGTGCTCTGGACGGGGCTGGGGGCTCCTGATTTGCGCATCCCGGGGAGAGCGTGCTGCGGGCGCGTCGTGGCTGCGGGGAGCCCCCTCACCCAGCACGCGTGGCCGGGGCCCAGCCCGCCCCTGCTGCGGGTCCTGCTGCCCGCGGGACGCGGGCCAGCCACCATGCCGGGACTGCCAGGACACCGCTGGGCCCGGGCAGCATCCTGTGGGATCAGGGCAGGATCTGGGGGTGGTCCCCGGGCTCACCAGCAGCTAAGACTCCATCAGACCACGGTGGCCCTGGCACCATGGGGTCACCCTCAGGTGACACGTCCCTTAGCAGCACCTTTTGCGGCACTGAGTGGCAAGCAGCGCTCAGGGGACGCTGGCCAGATGCCCCTCAGACACCACGGCCAGGCCCATGGCCGGGGTGCAGCAGCTCAGGGCAGCCACCTTGGCCAAGCGTGGGTGCAGCGCCGGCGGGCGCCATGCCAGGGGAACGCCGGACAAGCCTGCTGGCACTGTCCCGCAGTGGCCGCTGAGCTGGGATGCCAGGCTCAGGCCGGTGCGCGGCGGGAGGAGGTGAGGCTGCGCCCAGGCACGGGTGGGTTTGCACCCAGCTGGGGAGCTTCTGCTCCGGCCCCGCGCGCAGAACCCGCCGGTGTGTGTAGTGAGAGGCATCCGTTAGGGAGCCTTCGGGCGGAAGATCTGCGATTCCTCAGTCTGCAGCGGAAGGTACTTGACAAGGGCAGGATCTGGTTAGGATCAGACCAGGTCGGGGAGCGGGTCTCCCTGGGAGTCCTCCAGGAGAGGACTCCCACCCCAAGCAAACACATGGGGGTGCCCTGGGAGGACCCCACTGCAGCCTGCATGTCGTGGACAGCCTGGGAAACACCTCCCACTTGAGCCAGGGGGACCCCAAGGGCTCGGGCCCCTCGTCATCTGGGCACAGCACTGGCTGTCCCTGTTGTGCTGCTGGCTGGGGGGACAGCGCTCCCCGCTCAGGAAAGGGCTTGGGGCTGGGCCCGCCCCCCATGGGGACAGCACGGCTGCTCTGGGCATTCTGTGGGGTGCTGGGGAGCTTCTTGAACCGTCAGCGCCTGGTGCCGACCTGACCTATGGCCAGGGAACAGAAAACAACGGGCCAGGCTGAAAACAGGCTACCGCATCCCCCGTCCCCCTGCCGTCATCTCCCTCTGCGCTGCGCCACGGAACTGCCTGTTCCAGCACAGCGTCCTGATGGCTTTCCCCAGCCCCCGCCCCGGCTGGCAGCGGGAGGGGAGGCGGCGTGCGGCCATGCCTGGTGCCACTGGAGCTGCTGGGGGCAGTGGGCACAGGGAGCCCACGGGCACAGGATGCCCATGGCCCTGTCCCACACTGGCACAGGCTGTCCCCACCAGCAGCTGCGGATGGATGCGGCTGGAGGGCCACGTGCCTCGGGCTCGCTGCGAGAGCACCAAGAGCCCTGCAGCCGGGGCGCACCGCGGGGTCTCCTGGGCAAAACCCTGGGCTGGCTCGGGGTGCGTCGGGACTGTCGCGGCCCAGGGAGGTGTCCGATGGCCCAGCCAGACATCAGCAGCAGGCAAGTCTGCAGAGGGGCTGGGAGCAGCCTCAGGGCCGGAGGGGACGTGCTCAGCACCATGAAGTTGGATTTCCATGACCTTTGTCGATGACGGCTGCCGCTCCCCCCGTGCCACTCCTGGCGCTGGGTCAGGTTGTGCTTTCCCTGCTAAGGAGCTAAACTGAGATGCTGTGTGTAAGAAATGGGAAGTGACAAGATATGACCAAAGCATTGGAAATCAATCCAAACTAAATGTGCTTCTTAACTATAAGTGAACAGTTGAAAACAATCCTCTTTTATAGCCATGGAGATAAATACTCTGTTTTTATTAGGAAAAAATTGCTTTGGACTGAATAAAGTCATTTGATTAACAAGTCAAAGCAGATGGTTTATTGATGTTTCAGAAAGGAGTTTACAAGGTCTAGTGAAAAAAGAGACCAAGCTCTGAATTAACAAATTACCCTGGTATATGGGACATTGACAGTTCACTGCTAATAGATTTATGGGCTACTGCTGGGTGTTTCGTCCCTATTTGGTTTATTATGATAAAATATCGGGGCAGGGGTAACCTATAGTCTCATTGCAATATACTGTATCGACCCCTGACCCTGAGAACCTGACAGCAAACCTATATATTAGATTCTTAATTTGTCTTAATCTACCAGGATCGGCTTCCGCACCGTAATGGTTTTCCAAAGGGGTTGTGTGGGTGTGGGGGTGTGGGAGAGGCCGGTAGCGGTGGATCACGTCGTCTCGTGCACTGGACGTACGGTTGGACTGTGAGGACCGAAGAGACCGCGGTCGGAACAACGCCGGAGCATCGTGTCCCGCACAGCAGGACGTGACATTGAGAAATAATAAAATTCCAAGGTGCTGCAAATCACTCCCATAAAAAGATACCCCGTGAGGCCCCTGCAGCCTCTGGCAGAGGCACAGACCTCGGCTGGAAACACCGTGGTTCCAGCCCTGCTCCTTCTTCCAGAAGTGGTGGTGACGCCTTGGCACCTCACGGCACGGCGTGCGCGGGACGGCAGCGTCTGCCAGCAGCCGGAGGGACCGATGGCCGACACAGGCAGCCCTGGAACCAGGCAGCTGCGTCCTCCTGCCCCCTGCCAACGCAGTAACTCCATGCTTGTGCCCAAGTAGCAGCGTGCCAGCTCAAGGTCCAGCAGGTCCCCTGGGTAGCGCACTGGCTGCGACCACAGTGCTCAGAGCAGCCGGACCAGGCGGCTGTAGGTCAGGGAGCTGGTTCCTGTGCCGGAGCCCCGGCGGTGGCTGCTTCAGACACCCTCAGCTGACCACACACTGTGTCCACACACCATGCAGGTGGGCACTGCCAGCTGCTCAGGGCTGGCACTAAGCTGGACCAGTCAAGATGTCTGCAAGGAGAAGTGGGAGGACAGTCTCCAAACTCTCCTCTTTTTGCTGGGGCAATTTGTCCTGAGGATCTTATGCAAAACCTTTACTTCCTCCTCTTCCTCAGCACTTGTGGTGCACCAGGGCACTTGCCCATCATTCAGTGATGAGAAAATTAGGGGATGTTGTTGCTCAGGAATAGCAATCACCTGTGTCCAGAGAGGGCAGTGGTGGAGCCTGGGTCACCGTGGGAGACATGAGCAGGCACTGGTCCTGCTGCAGCCCCCGAGCTGGGCACCACTAGCCCTGGGGGAGCTCAGCTGGGGAAGGCTCCCGAGTCGGGGGCCGTGGGAATGCTCACCTACCCCATAACAGGACCTGCAGAAATAATTTAAAGGGCTGAAGGTAATTTAGCATCTTCTTTGCCTCTCTCTGCACACTTCCCATGTACACCAAGTACCCTCTAGATGAACTAATCCTGGTGTAAAATATTATTTCTAGGCTTTATTAATCTAATTTATTAACTGTCTGCAGCTTTATTTACCAGGTTCTGGATTAACTGTGAGGCCGGTTACAGCGAGGTGCTGCTGCTTGCTCCACTGCTGTCTTTCACTCTGTTTATCTTTTCTTTGTAGAGGAGGGGCTCAAACATACACAGACTGTCCTGAGGTTTAGCAGATATTCCAGGGGATCACAGGGCTGTGTCTCCTCTTCTCTGGCAATTAGTGCCTGTCTTACACCTCACAGGAATGGCAGCAAGCTTTCCTCTACGTGCCGCTGCTCCCCAGGAAGCAGCAGGAAGGTGAAAAGATGATTTTGATAGTTGACAGAACAACTTTTGATCTCCCCCAGTGCAGGAGCACCGAGGGGGATGGAGTGGCTCTGACTCACAGCCGCTGAGCGCTGGCCCCAGGCACCCACCTGCCATCACGGTCAGCCAGCTCTGGCCGAGGGCTTGGGGCTNGGCTGGCGGGCGGCTTATGGTGGAGGAGCCGTCGCGCTGCTGTGTGGGCCAGCGGGGAAGGGAGCCAGAAGGCGTTCAGAGTCTGAGCCATGGCTTCTCAGGGAGTTTCCATTCAGCAGGGATGATTATAACTCGCCCACAGCAACCCGCTGCGGAGGTGCTCACAGGGAGACCGGCCGTGGCCATCTTTGCTGGGGCTTGCCTGGACTGACCTGGCCTGCCAGGAGCTCGGGCTGTGCGTGGGGTTACCCCGGCTCAGTGGGCACCGAGCAACCACTCCGGTGATGGAAAGTCAATTACGCTGCCTAATCAATGCCCCCCCTCACAGGGGCCCTGTGTGTGCCACCAGAATGCATGCAACAACTACACCTGAGGCAAAAGTCTCTGTGTGTAGATATTGTTCATAAACAATTCCAATGATTAGGGGGTGTTTTGCTTGGTCTACTCTTTGTCTTCCTCCTTTTTTTCCCTTCAGAGAGCAGTACTGCTGAAGTGTAAGGGCCGGTGGTGTTGGCATCAAAGTGGTTAATGTGGTAATGAATGCGATAGCCTATCCCACTGCTACTCTGCTCTTTTACCTCACCAGTTGCATATTGTCTAATTGTGATTTACTGCATATTTTTCACATAAATTACTTTAATGGACTCTTTGTCTGGGCTACACTGCATGGTAGAGTGTGCTACAAGGTGTCATAGGAACAAGGTTATAGAAAAGCCTGAAAAGACAAACTATTGTGTGAGCTGAGGAATAGCTCCCGCCGTAACGGCGCAGACGCGCGCGGGGCAGAGCTGAGGGCTGCGTGTGCCGTCTTCACTCCGTGGCATTTCTCCTCCGGAGTGTTTAACTGTGCAGTCCTGGGGTTTTCTAATGGATTTTGTTCTGAAGGAAAGCCATGTCAATCCTGGTGCACTGCAGCTGGGGCGGGGAGAGAAGTGCTCCAAACACATCCCTTCCCGAGCCAGCCGAGCTCTGCCAAGCTGTCTGTCCTGCCCGAAGGGGCCAAGTGCTCACTAGCCACGGCCTGGGCGCATGCTGCCAGCCTGCAGCGTGCTGGGCTGGCTGCTCGAGGCTCAGCTCCTGCTGGCAACCTGTTGGGCAGCTCTCTAGGAAAGATGGTTTTGATGCATCGTGCTGGCACCCTGCCACTCCTCCCTGGTCAGGGTCTATTTTATTGCCATTGCCAAGGCTGTAGGTCCAGGAGGACGAGAATGGAAGTCTCTCGATTCATTGACTGGAGCAAATCACTTACTAGGAAGCAATTTCAGTTTCAGGCCTTGGCTTGACTCCAAGCTACGATGGGTCTTAGTCTATTCGTCGCAATAAAATAAACTAGAAGTCGGCCTCTGGCGAGATTCCCACACCCTGGCTTGGACACCAAGGGTTTGACACCAGGAGCACATTTGACACCAGGCACGACAGACCAGGACAGTCTCGCAGGCTCGGTTGAATTAACGTGTCCTTGAAGGAGAAAAGGGATCTTCCCTGGCTGAGGCGTCAGCTGCACCGACCAGCAGCAGATGTCCCTGACTGTCCCTCAGCTTAGCAAAGCCAGTTGGAATTTCAGCCACTCCTGAATGGCAAATCCAAGTCAGATTACATAAAGGGATGCTTCGCTTTTCCGTGGGGATTCCCCTGTGCCTCATTTCAGACCTTGTGTGTTTCAGATGAAGGAATAATGAAAGGAAAAGCATCCAAATGTATTTTTCAATAGAGGAATGTTTCTGGTAAGGAAATTGTTAGAAAGTTATGAGTGACAGGGAAAAGAGCTGCAGTGGAAATTATGAAGAAATGTGGCTGTAGTGACCAGTGCCCAGCAGTGGCTGTAACAGTGCTCTAAGCCCCCTGTAATCTGGCTTTCTTGCTGTCTCGCAGACTTCACCTATTAAAATGATATCTTATTCTGGAAAAATAATTTGGAACTGGACTTCTGTTCCCAATACTGAACCACCATGCTATCCCATTCATGCCATCCTGTACTTGATCAATATACTTGGGGACAGGAATATTTTGATCTCCTTTATATTGTTCACATGATGGTCCACTGAACTGCGTTCTCTTTGCTTGGCCTGATGATGAGTAAGACAACAACAAAAAGTTTCTTCCATAGTAGGAACTGCCCTGTTATTTCATAAGCAGCGTGTGCGCCTCGGGCCAGCAGGATTCGTGAAGGATTACTATGCATGTGCACATAGCTTATAAAGCTGCTTTGATTACAAAGTCCAAAAAAAGGATATTAAATTTTTATTAGAAAAAATATTTGTTTTTCTTCATTCCGCTTCAAACAGAAGACAAAGTTCCAAGCATTCTCTTGCTTTGCAGTCACACACCACTTCCAAAGACAGAAAAGGAAGGGAATTTCCATTGCTGTTTTTCTTTCCTAAGATCACAGCCAGGCGGTTTTGCCTCGCTTAGCTTCCCAGTTCCATCACTGTGAGCAGCTCCCTGCACAACCAAATCTTCATCCTGCTAACAAGGAGCTGCAGCTGGAAGGAACTGCAGCTCTGCTGTCATAGTTTATGCCTTTAGGATTTCAGCATGTTTCAGTCATTCCCTGCTTCTCTATCATGTGTTGACAGCCTTGCAGTTCCCCGTCTCCTGTGATTTTTGCATTTGTCTGTACATTTTTTATTTGTTATTGTTGTTGGTTTTCATCAGCAATTGGGTTTTCTGTGTGCTCTCACAGATGTCTGAATCATGCAGGTTTCCCAGCTCCAAAGCATGGGTTATACTTCACCTGGGGTAATGTCACCTTTCTCAT
Organism: Heliornis fulica; assembly: GCA_013399135.1. Taxonomy (NCBI): domain Eukaryota; kingdom Metazoa; phylum Chordata; class Aves; order Gruiformes; family Heliornithidae; genus Heliornis; species Heliornis fulica. Next base: position 76,554 of record VXBZ01006327.1, on the reverse strand, counting down.
CCCCCTTTTCTCAAACTGGCTGCTTTTCTTTCAAGGGAGAGCAAGGCAACTTCAGCAGCTCCAGGATTCGGATGCTTTCCCCTATCTGGAATTAGATCTGTGTATGGCTTAGAGGCAGCAGTAACTCCTTCGATTGCTTGTAGCAGACATAAATCAGGTGTCTGCCTCTATAGCTGTGACTTGTGTTATGCCTTGTGACATGAATGCTCGTGCGACGGTCTGATGCAGAACCTGGCCAGCAGCTGCACCGAGGAAAGCCACAGCCACAGAGCAGCGAGGAACAGTTACTGACCTGGCCTAAGACAGCAAGCCCAAAGGCTTTTTGCTCTGTGGCTTCTCTGCATGGTAGAGGAGGCCACAACCCTGCTGTGCTCCGGACAAGTCTTGGGTTGAGGCATTCATCGCTTGCTTTGGTGTCCGGCCAAAGGCTGGTCTCGGGCAGGAGCTAGAGGAAACCTGGCTCTTCTACATGAGGACAGGGCTGGAGGCGGTAGAGCAGGAGCCTGTAACATGCTGGTGGGGCTGCAGCTTCCTTTAGGGAGACACGTGCCCGTTCCTGACGGCAGAGGAGGCCGCTCGGTGCAGTTTTGGCACCGTCACCTCCTCAGGCTCCAAGGTGAGCGTGGTGACTTGGGCAGTGGTCTCCTCGGTCTGGTGGTTCGGCCCCAGGCTGCGCACCCCGCGCCGGGGGACACTCAGACAGCCCCGCGGGGCGGATATGGACCCCATCCCGCAGAGGGGGACGACGACGGGGCCGTCGGCGGAGCTCACACGCAGAGCCCCACGGACCCGCCGCCTCCCGCCCTTCCCAGCGCCACACGCGGCTGAGCGGGGTCCTCAGGCCCGGGCTGGCTCCGAGGAGCGCAGGGACCGGCCGGCGGGGCGCGGTGCTCGCCAGACGCGGCCGTACCGGGGGCTGACCGGGCCTGAGCGACGACGACGCCCGTCCCCATGGCAACGCGACGCTCCGGCCGCCTCCACCGAGCTCGTCTGGGAGCTGGGCCCCTTTCCTCCGATTGCCCAATCGCGGACTCGCGGGGGCGGGGCGAAGGGCTCCTGCTGGGCAGCACTAATGTCAATCAACGCCCCTGGGGCTCGGTGGTCTCGTGAGACACATCGCGCGAGAAGGCGGGGAGGGTTCGCACGGGCAGCACCGTCTCCGCCCCCGGCGTGTGCTGATTGGCTACCTGGCGCCTCGGGGCGGGGCTCGGTCTCTCCCTCGTCGGGGTTGGCCGTGCGCGCCGTGAGC
>VXBZ01006327.1:42557-75095 GCA_013399135.1 Heliornis fulica | reverse complement strand
ACGCGCGTCTCGGCCTTCGGGCGCACCGCGAGGAACGGGAGCCGCGACCGGAGGGACGTGCCGGAGCGGGGCCGCGGGTAAGAGGTTTGCGGCCTCCCGGAGCCGCTGCCGACCCTCAGGAGCGGCGGGAGCGACCTCCCGCGCCCGGGACAGCAGGTGCTGCCCTGCCACGGGGCTTCGTGTACCCAGTGAGCGGTCGGTTGCCGTTGCAAAACGCCTTCCCTAGCTGGTGTCCACCCGGTAACCCAGCGAACCACCGCTTTGTTTAGAAAATGAGCCCCAAGCCTGTTCCTGGGTAGGTGTTTGCTCTTGGCTACAACCGTGCCAGAGCGCCTCTGAGCTCTGTAGCAGCGAGGCGTCGGTCCCCGTTACCCACGAAGTGTGTGGGTCGCTTCAGAGCCTGCCGGTGCTCCAGCTGCGCTGCCAGGAAACAGGCCAGTCGCTGGTTTACAAGTTACCTGGCCGTAGGCTGGGTAAGAAATCCCACAGTGAGTGATTAGGCACCAAGAGCAGCCCAAGCCCGTGCAGTGGGCAGAGGCTCTGCCACTGGTGCTGCTCTGCACCCTCCTCGCACGGCTGTCACAGGGGGTCAGAGCCCCTGCGCACAGACCTTCGGCCCTGGGCAGTCCTCATCCTCGGAGGGTACCTGGGATTTTGCAGCTTGGCTCTTAAAATGACATTCACTAGCAACTGATGTGTTTGTTAATTGCATGTTGGTTTCCGATGAGGTCTGGGTTTTACCAGACTTTGGTCAGAATCACCACCTGGATCATCTTGTGAAGTCCTGATCTCTGGTGGTCTTGTAATTCCCAGGGGACACCTCTTTGTATGTGCTTGCTGTATGTTTAGTAATGAGTGGAGGGCAGATATAAACACAGTTGGCTTTGTGGTGTTCTGCCTGACAGAAGGGGATCTTGTGTAGTGTAAGTTGCTTTGTTTGAGTTGTGTTTATGTACATTTAAAGAAGATGTAAAAGAAAACAAATACTAACTTTGGTTTTTGTGTACTAGATCTGACTGCTGTGGCAGAGAAAACTTAGAGCTGCTTTCTCATAACTGGAAGACAGATGGACAACAGCTGCTTGTGTTGCAGAGCTGAACAGGTAAGAGACAAGCAACCCCTCAAATTTTCTTAATTATCATTAATTTCACCCAGTTTTTGATTTTTATAGTCTCAACTTTTTTTCTGTTTCCTTTCTACTCGGTTTTCCCTTCTTTGATTTACATTTTTGCATTATGTTTTAGTAGGGAATTGTTTTTTCCTTTGCTTGTACCAGTGGCTTAGATGCATTCTCAGAAGTAGCTGAGAGGGTCTTGGTATGAGAGTATTTCAGAGTGAAATAAAGTTGGTTTGCTGCTGCTGCCCTCTTGACATCGATGATGAAATGCTGTATATGCAGAGACCCGTGAGGGTGGGTTGACAGCAATCATTCCTGCTCCTGTTGATGCCAGTACCCAAAACAAGGTTGCAAAGCGCTGCTGAATGCACCTGCAGTCCGTGCTTGCCTTCCTTTCAGGCAGAGCTAATGCAATCACCAGTGCTCTTCCACTTCTGAGGGGTTGGAGCCCTTGAGAAAAACAGAATGATTCCTGGACAGGTTCTGCCCCAGATTTCGGGGTGTCAGGGGAAGGCCTGTGGGTTTCTCCCGAGTTCTGGAAATCAAAGCCAGGATGTGCAGTTCAGTCACCTTTGACCCCTCAGTCTGTGCTGACTTGGGGGTGAGTGTGACCTCTGGTGAGGAAAGCAGAGCGGCAGATCTGACCTTGTTACGGTGTCCTGCTTCCAAACACCAGACTATTTGCTGTGTTTGTAAGGGGAAAATATTCTTTCTTGGGGAAAATATGTGGGTTACAGCAAAAATAGCTCTGGTGGCAGCAATAAGAAATCTGGCTTAATTTTTGGATCACCTCACTTGTGGCTATTAGGGTGAAGTGGAGCTGGGGAAAGTGGAAGAAACTCTGCCTTATTAGAGGCATAAAACCCAGTGCCTGTATCTTGGCCAGTGTTCCCGATTTTCCAGTAAGCTGTCTGCTGTGCGGAGGTGTATAACCCTAATGGCTTGTTGTATGCCATTAAAAGGTATTGTACACTCATAAAAGAATGACATTTTGATCAATGCTGTTAAAAGAATTACTGTCTTGACACAGAAAAGCTTTCCTGCTGCAAGTTTAAAAATATGCCTTTAAAAGCTTTTTATTGAATACCTTTGCATCCCTCAGAAATGTGCTATTTTGGCACAGGGCTACTCTGAAGTATTCTGCGTTGTAACTTAAATGCAAGACCTTGTGTTTACCATCAGAAGGGAGTGAGGTGAGGCAGGTGTCTTCACTTAACTACTGTCATGGGGATGAAAGAAAAAGCACCTTCAGCTACTTGTATGTGGTCTAAAAATAACAGCTCCTCATTTTTAAGGAGTCCAAAATCATTTGAAAGCTATTTGTTTTTGTTTTGCCATTGATCCCTCTCGGTCCCTCCAGCTTTGTTTGAGCGTCCCTCTGGACTCTGAAGCTGGGTATTGATGCTGGAGGGAGGCAGGTGGCACTAGGGAAGCCACAGATATCTTCCCAGGTCCTGGCTTGTGGCGGGCAGGCTGTGTGAGAGGACTTTTCGGAGGTGCTTAGGTAGTCCTGGTACGCTCTGGTAACATGCTCTGTAGCAGGAACCTCCCCTTAGTGCTATCAAAAGATTTTTTTATCAGACCTGTTCAGTCACAGCTGCTAAAATAATGTCACACTGGGTTTGACTGTGGCTATGGTTAGAGCTGAGCTCTGACACTGGCAGGCCTGGCTGCTAACAGATGTTCACCTATCCCATGGATGTCACACCTGTCCCCTCTGCAGAGCCTGTAATGGGCTTCATATATCTGTCTGGCTTAAGCCAAGTGTCAAAGCCCCAGTTTGGGAGTCAGGGGTGTGATTCCTCAGCTTTGCCATGCTCTTTACATGTCCTTGTGTGTTTCACGTGTTCCTTGGGTGTGCATTTCAGTCACTTGGCTGTGTGTGTGATGTACTACATACAGCTTTATGTAAAGATGGAGAGATTGCCTGGAAGAGCATCGTGGGAGGGGTTTGATCTAAGGGACAACTTCTGACATGGGACTATCAGCAGCTAAGTAGGTTTTGTAACACATAAGATCACAGCATTAAGTGATACTTCTGTATGTTGGATAAAAAGCTGTGAAACATTGTGGTGGAAACTCTTTACTGAAAAAAGCAAATCATTTGGGGTACTGTGTGTCAGTAGCCCTGAAGTGCAGCTTTTCAGGAGATGAGATTTCCTTCAGGAAAAGGAAATACCAATGCTGTGTGTCACCTGTGAGGCCAGGTGCAAAAGGAACAAGCCAGAAAGCTTGAAGTTATCAGCTTGTGAGGGTGCTACCCGGAGAGCTGTGGTTAGTGCTTCAATGGCTGCCATCACAAGGGCTTCCTAACTGTCTCTTGGGGTTGTGAACACTTTAACCCCCAAGGAAGGCAGGAGAAGCACAAACATTCCTTGCCTCTTTCACTTAAACTTTTGGTGGCTTTCGGGGGAGTGGGAGGGGGTAGTTGGTTTTGGATTTTTGGGAGTGTTTTTGTATGTGAGTTTTAAACTAACTTGCTCAAGTAATTTCAAAGCAGTCTGCTCTGAGTTCTACTGTAGTGGCAGCCAGAAAGCTTGAACAATGCCTGCAAGAGCAAAGCCCTACATGTGGCAGGGAACCCAATCACAGTAGGTTCTCAGTAACCTGAGAAACTTGGAGGTGCCAACAGGACCTTGGAATGTATGAAAGGGCAGAAGGGTTTTCTGTGCTTTTGTTTATGGTGTCTTGTAACAGTCATCTTCCCACCAGTGGTTCCAGCTTGTTTTCCTATCTTGTGCCCAGCCTGAGGGAACTGGTGCTCAGCAGTCCTTGTCCTTAAGAAGGAAAATATGCTGTGTGAGCTCCTGGCAGTAGTTTCTTACCTGACTGCTGCTCCCTTCTGAAGTTGCCCTCAGGAGAAGCTCTGCAGTTGTGCTGTGGCATGTAACCTGTTAGGGTTCAGGTCAGTCCCAACCTGCACAACACTGTCCATCCTTGGACTGGTGGTTTCCTGTGGTGGGTTTGTCTGTTTTGTTCTCCAGAGGTTTCTATCTGCATCTAGACCTGATGGGGGGGAATAGCAGAAATGGGACCTCCCAAAGTTCAGATTCCCACATATTCATGCTTGTCTGCTGGTGATGAGGGGGAGAGTGCCTGAGCTCAGACTGAGGCTCATGGTATTACCTGCAGCAGCCTCCAGGTCCTCCCTCACCTTCCGTGGAGTGTGCGGCCCTTCCTGCTGCCAGCTGTTGCCTGCTGTTTTCCAGCTAAGCCTCGCTTGTGTAATTTTAGCTTTGGAGGAAATTTGAAAGTGAAATTATCTTCCTAGTCCTGTTTACCTGCAGCATCTCACTGAAGCTCCTTACAAATGTTTTCCTACAGTGACCTTTCAGAATACCTGATTTTCGGAGAGGCTTCCAACCGCTACATGCAGCTTACGCCTGTTTTCCTACATTTGGCTATATTAAAAACTGTGATCCCTGCTTGATTCTGCTTTACTGGACAAACTAAATGGCTTTCTATCACTGATCCCTGGTTTTTATCACTCTTCTCTGTAAATTTATTCAGTAATCATCTTGTTGGGTTTTTTTTTTTTCAGGGCATAGACAAAACTGTTGAATAACATAGGGTCAAGGTCTTGAAGGTGGGGTTACAGAAACCATTGTCTTTTGTGTTGATATTTAATTGGTGTAAGCTGGAAACATTTATTTAGTGTTTGGGCTCATCTGCAATTACATTTTGAGACCTATCAGTCTCTAGCCTGCTTGATGTGTCATGTTGATTTCAAGTTTCTTAATCAAATGTCGTTTTGCATCAAGTCAACTGCCTTACAAAAGTGTGCTATATCTGTGTTATTAATTAGCAATAAACTTGTAATTAAAAAACAAGCTAATCCAAGAATATATTTTCTGAGTATTCATTAGTATTATATTACTCTTTCTGTTTCTCACAGTCAGACTCCTGTATTGGCCATTCTGTTAATCTGAGATCAGACAGACAAGGTTATAGTTACCAAAGTCACCAAGTATCAAACACCCCAACGCAAACCAGTCCTCTGAAATACCCCATGCTTTCCAAAGGACACTAAAATGAGCATAAATGGTCCAAACAGCCCTCCAAGACAAGCTCTTTTCTTCTAATCACCATGGAAATTGAAACCTAGATCTTAACTCTTTCCCATCTGACCTAGTTCAAGCTACTCGCTTAATTCACAGATGTCCTAGCAGAGTCATATGCCTTCCTGTGGGACTTCAGCTTGCATTAATCCTTTATCAGGATGATGTTTCCTAGAGGTCCTCTGCTTAATAGTCCAGATCGACACCATTAAATGGTCGATTTTGGCCTTGAAGGCCTTGTCAGTCTTTGGTGTCAGTAGCCAGATGAAGGTGGGACAGAAGCTGAGGGTCCAAATCTCTTTGGGTTATTAGTTCAGGTGAACTGAACTGCTCTGGTTTATAATTGATTAATATTGTGATGTTAATCTCTGCCACTGTGAAATGCAGAAATTCAATGAACTTCTACAGCTAAAACCAAATCTATGGAGATCGATCCCGCAAGTATTGTGATCAATCCATCTAGCACAAGGGCTAATTGTTTGATGCCAATATCTAGATCATAAAGTTCTTGGATGTCAGATTGAATTGCTTTAGGAGAACTATGGGGAGTAGATCTTTGGGTAATTCAGGAAGACAAGCTGCTTTTCTGTCTAATGACTTTCAAAACCCAACTTGTCTTGTGTTTAGGTCCCACTTCTGTTTGGCATGTATGTAAGACATGTAATCTTCCTTGCTTCATATGCACAAGGCCAGTATGAGGAGAATAAAATGAGAAGAATAAAATGAGAAGATTAGCTGAAGGCTACAGGTTATAGTAAGAGGAATAAAGGGTCTGGTAGGCTAAAATAGCATCCCTTCATGAAAATAGTTATGAAAAAAAATAACTGAAAGGTAAGGTTGGTGTTTGATACCTGTTGCATGTCTCTCGGGAATAAACATATCAAATTCAGTGAAACAAGAGTAGGAAGCTGTGTGTGTTACTTGAAATCACGAGAAACACCTCAGTACTTGTGAAAAGGGCATATCCTGAGGTCTGGAAGCCTCTGCAGAAGTCTTATATTGTACTGAAGTTGCTGGAGTAAATCAATCAGTAGCTCAAATTAAGGTTTGCTTTTAAGCCTAGAACCTTGATTTGGTAGTGTATTTGCCTGTCACAGGCCTTGCCTGAGGTACAGTATGCAGGGGGGTGCTTTAACAAGTGGCACTGAAAAAAGATCTAGTTGATTATGCTTTCCTTGTGTCTTCAGAAACGCGGTTGCTGGATGTTGTCTTTGTAGCTCTAGTGTTTGGGCTATAGGGATTTCAAATCTTTCAGAGGAAAAGATAGCTTCAAATTCAGTTCAGAGTCTGATATTTGTTTTATTAGTGGAAATTTTTGTCTCCTGTGTTTTCCCCATTCTAGATAACCTTTTCTTGTCATCTAAGAAATTAATTTCTTTGTTGGAATCATTGCAAGTAAACTTGATAGCAGGAGTGCTGTTATTGAGGCAGCTTACACAGTGATTTGCTAAGTACAGCCTCTTCATATAATGTGAAGCAGAAGTCGATTTATTGACCACTACTGGGATTTCAGGAATCTGTTGAACTACCTGGTTTTTCATCCTTCTCATAAAATTCACTATTGAATGTCTTTTTTTTTTTTTTCCCTGCTACCCTCTCAGAAAGGATTCTCTTTGATAAGCAGTTGTACAGTAAGAGCAATTGTTCTGTGTGCCACTTGTTTCTGTACTGTAGAGTCCAGCTTTTTAATGAAGTGTACATAGGGCCATTTAACGCAGCTTACGTGACATCAGACCCTTAAAGCTATTACCTGAGATACTTACCCATGCAAGGAGGACACTAGCACTCACCTGGGCTGTAAAAGCACCGGCAACGTGGCCGTGCTGCTAGAACATACCTCAATTAGAGAACATCACAGAAAAGCCAACTCTACAGTATTGCTTATGCTGCAGTACATCTCCTCTGTCAAATATCATCTGCTGCTTTTCTGGAAGGCTAAGAAAATATTTAAATATCTAATTTGATTAGTTTGTGCTATTTGCTGTATGTTCATTACACTTTTTTATTACAACTTTCTGCAAACTTTCTTCAAGGTGTATGTACGAATGAGAACTATTTATTCTCAGTAGTAATCTGTAAAAACATACTTTGAAAACCAGAATCCAGGTGAGCTGTACAAAAGGGTTTATTGGTTCCTAGGGATGAACAGAGAATGCTGTCTTAAATGGTGGCATTTGATTAACGGAGACAAAGGAAGAAATTCTCTCAGTTCATCTGGTGAGTTTGACAACTCTTTCTAGCTGCTACTGCACACAGGGCACCAGAGCTGATGTAAACGGGGATGACTATGGGTGTTCGGTGGTGAAGGCCTCCACATCAGGCATGTTTATCTTCTGAGATGTGGAACTTGAGATGTGATGTCTGACCATGGCATAATGCGGCCTGGAACCCCGGGATCTGTTATAAAATGTCCAGAGTGTTTTACAGGCAACACAGAGGAAGAGGCGAGTTGGGGAAGAGAACAGTTACTTGGAAGGACCGTTACACCCACATAAAGGGGGAAGGTGCTGCATGTGAGACCTGACACAACAAGCTAACATCTGCCAGGCAAATCCGGGGTGGGCCAAGCCCAGCCAGTTAGGTATTACAGCTTATAGATCTCTTCTTTGTTATTTATGCAGAAACCTAGTCATGAAAGGAACATAGTCTGTATTTTCCAGGCTCCCTGGAAAGTTTGCCTTAATTTTGTATTTTTTCAGGGAAATGTCTCTGTACTTCTGATTAATTTGCCTGCTAGATTATGAGAGATTTTTAGCTGGTTTGACTAGTCCTAGGCTTGTCTGGAGTTTTTTGTCAGTTGCAGATTAGTGAGACTCAAAGGGGTTCAGAGAACTTTGTCTTCAGGAATAGGCTTCTGTCAGACCACACGGTATGATTATCATCCACGTGGCCAGCTGATTTTCATTTCCAAAATGTTTTCCCTCTATAATGCAGACAGAAGCTCTGATCTCCAAAGGTGAAAAGCTGGGACATCAATCTGCCTTCAACTCGGCTTCGCGTTCGGTATCTATCGAGCTTCCGCCGGCGTGCTCAGCCAGAGCCCCAACCCCTGTGTTTTTCACTAATGCTTTGTCAGAGCTGTCCTCTTCAGAGAGATTGAAATGAGTAATAGTCTTTCGACACTATTGGCAAGTGGCTTTCACGCTCCATGGCGGATCTAATGAACTACAGCTGCCTGGTTGGAAAATCCTGCTTTTGATTGTCTGAAAGGACTTCTGAAGCCTCTACTCGGATTCACTGACTTTCTTAGGATTTCTTTTTTCTTTGAGAAGGAGCTGGAGAGAGCACTCCTGGAAATTCCTTCACAATTTACATGCACAAATGTCAAGCTCAGAACATGGCGCTTTTGAACGCGAGAAACTGCAAAGCTGGTGTACATTAGACATGCTTGAGGATGGGAATGCAGTGACACATGCCTGTCTGCTGAGGAGAGCAGGTGTGGAAATCGACTTCCACGCTCTCGAGAGAGACCCCTGTGAGCGGGTATTTAATTCATTGCGAATGACACTGCAGGTGCCTCCGGGGCGGCTGGGACGTGTGTGAACGCTGTCCCAGGGGAACACAGTGCATGTGGTGGCATCTTCAAAAGCATCTGCAATTGGCTCAGGTCCTGGAAGAGGTTTGCAATCAGTGTGCATCCAGTGGGCAGGGTTAGCTTGATAGTCTTGAAGTCTCTTCTGAGAGCTGGTTTGGTTTTTGTGGGTGCATTCTGGTGATCAGGTGGCTTGGGGTGTTGGGTTTTTTGAGAAACCAGTCAAGAACGTGAATATGTTCTTTTTCTTTGATACAAATCTCTTTTCTACTCTTTGTGAAAGATGGAGGTAGGAAGCAAGTTTACATACCTACCCATAAAAGTTTGAGGCTAATAAATAGATATTTCTTCCTGTTTACATCCTCATCTGTATCACTGTTGATTCTGTCTGCCAGCTGAAAAACTTCTCTAACAGGTTTTGAAGGAGAGATGTTAACTTGCCTGTGACTGGCAGTATGGTTTGAGCCACATATACTCGGCTTCAGCTTTATTTCAGGACTAGATATTCACAGCTTCCTTTAACTGGCACTAGACTCGTGTGGAGTTTTACAAATGCGAGTAGATGTTCATCCTTACAGTAAAGAACAGTGTTACTATCCTTTTTCCTATTTTTGCTTATTTTTCAGTTTCCTATCAACTCTCCATTTTGCTGCTACTTACACAGCTTTTACTCACTTTGACTTGTGTCCTACCTTAGGGACATCAGCCATCCCAAACTTCTGGCATCCTACTTTAGAACTGAGTTTTGAGAGGGCAGGATCAAACATTAGCAGTGTTCTTCTCCAGCCAGGGAGTGACACTGTTGTGAACTGACTTCTCTTTTAAAGGGATGTATTCTAAGACCCTACGTACTCAGAGGAAATTTGCTAGCACATCGCATCCAAAAGGAACTCATTAGAAATGGTGAGTCTTGCTTCTAGTGTGGAAAATGTTATCTTGCTCCCTTGATACTCCTGATTGTAGTGCTTCTGACGTGTGCGTTAATAACCAACATGACAGAGCACCTCTGGGTGAGGTAATGAAACCCAGTAAATGGCTCAGTGTTTGCAGCTCTACCGTCGAGCGAGGGAAAAGGTCAGCGTGACGGTATCTGCAGTGTGGAAGGAGAATCTCCTCCAGACCATGGCTGCTGGGAGGGGCAGGACAAGCCTGCAGTAACTTTATACTGCGCTTCAGGCTTAAATGTGAAAGTTGAATTCCTGTCTTAGAAATTTAAGTGCTAAGGGCTGCTTAAGGGTCTTATCTGGGAGATGCCTTTCTCGTGGGGAGTTCTGATGCTGCCTTAACTATTTATTTGGGAACCATTAGCGTGTGCAGGCTAAACACACACAGGTTTGGGAGCCTTAAGGGTGTGGGTTTTTCAGTCTGCAGTGTCCTATATACTTTGGGGACCAATCCTTTGTTGTCTACCTGCTCCCGTTGCCAAGCAGTTGCGGGGGGGTAGAAGCAGGTCTTATGTTTCCTTCGCAGCCACGAGCACAGACGGACGGAGGACACTGAAGTGTGTCAGCCGCTGCTGTGAGGAAGGGCTGGTAGGAGCAACCTCTGATGTGCAGACTCGTGTCCTTCTGCACACGGGCAGGAGTGCAGGAAGGGAGCTGCTGACGTGCTGGGATGGCCTTCTGCTCCCTTCGGACGCTGCTGGTTGGGGGAAGCAGCCCTGTGCCTCGAAGGAGCCTGGGCTGGCGAAGTGCTGGCAGAGTCCTATGAGAAGCATGAGGTGCTACCTGCAGACTGCAGCTTACGTGGAAGCAGAAACCCAGAATTTAGTGGTTTCTTCATTAAAAATAGACCATCACTGGAACTTGCTGGAGGAAAGAATTTGTTGGTGGAAATGGGTATTAATTCGTGGCATTAAAGCTTGGTGCAAGCCCTGGCACTGAAGTGGGAAGGCTGATGTGGATGTTGTTGACTTCAGCTCTGTGTTTGGGATAAGGTGGTTGTTTGTGCTATGCTTTTTCTGGGTAACGTTTTTAATGCAAGTTCCAGGTATATGTTCTTGCTTCTGTGTTTTCTATCTGAGAAAATACTTTTGTTTCTTGTCATCTCTCCCCTTTTCAGTCATCTTTTGCCTGCCAAGCAGTTTTCCACAAAGGAAACTGAGCCCAAAATGGTGAGTGAGTGACTATGCTGTGTATCTTTGGTCCAGGCTCCACAATGCAGCTGCTCCGCTCTGTCTTTAATTAAACTTGAGTTTTTCTGTTGTTGTAGCTGGAAGCACTGTGCTGACACAACTCACTCTTGTATAGAACAGATTAAAATGTCAATGTTTAATGTTTTCATCTGTGGGAAAAAGAAAATAGTTGGGTGTTTTATTTATAACTTAAAAGAGACTGTACTGTGGAAAAGGTTTACTTGTGCAAGATGGAGAATCGCCATTAAAGAGACAGAGTCCCATTTAATACAAAGAATCTGCGAAGGACTGAAAAGACTGAAAGGGTGAAATATCTTCTGGAAATGGGCTGGTGCTGGGGCATGGCAGCTGAACAGTTGCAGGTTTACTGTATCCTTAACTATCTGCTCTGTTTTCTTTGCGGCTGTGGTGTGGTGTATGCCCACGTGGCTGGTGAGCGAGGGTACCCGAGGGGAATGGCTGAGCAGGAACAGCCAAAGCCCCTGTTGTCCTCGGTGCTGCATGACCCCTTTCTGGAGAAGGCAGCTGCATTCCCAGTGAAGTGATGGGCACAGAAGAATGAAACTACCATTGTTCTGTTCAAGTCTTCCATCGTTTGCTGCCTCAGCCATTTGAGAAGGGTCATGAGGCTGGTCTGGAGGTGCAGAGCTGAACTCCACTGTGAGGGCACAGCCAACCTGGGTCTGGGATATACAGTGTGATGCCATGCAGAAATGCAGGCTCAGGCCCTTGAGAGGGCACAGCTTGGCTTGGCTTTGGGCAGGCTGGTAGCCCACGTAGCGGGAGCTGAGGTTGCTTGCCACCACGGTAATCTGGCTGTGGATTGAACAGGGGCTCGGCTCTCAGCCTTACTAGTCAGGCCCGCCTGGATGTTCCAGGACACCACTTCTGAGAAAACATGAATTGATCCTCATCTCGGTGATCGCGTTTACCTCAGAGTGATGGGTTTTTGTAGGGTGAGCAGGTACACACAGGGCTGTCTGCTGGGGCTGTGATTGCCTACTTTGGAAAAACGCTGCTTTTCTTCAGAAAGTGCCTCCCAGACCTTATTTAGAGATTTGCTTAATTTGGGCTGTCCTCTGGGTTAACATCTGTGGAATCTCTGTTTCTTTGGCAGTTGTGTCTCCCTTGCATGTAAATTACAGATGCTCACCAATGCCCTTTTGGGCTGTTTCTTTCCTAAAAAGTAGGGTGGGGAGAAGGGATCAGTTTTAAATAAGGGAAAGAAAAAGAGCTCCCACTGAACACTTCAGCCAAAAGAGGAGTGCTGTGCCTATTTTCCCTTTCCTTACTTTCCCTCATTTATTTGAACCCATCCCCACAGCCTCGCTGCTGTGGGATCAATTTGTTGGCGAGGGTTACTCAAACATTAGCAGAATGCATGTCCTTACTGCTCTTGTTGGGCTTGGGGGTGGAAGCCAACAACAACAGCTCTCGTGTGGGAACTGATGCTGGGTATTTGAGTCACACTGTTCTTGGTGGTCTGTGCTCTAGTGCAGTGAAAATGTGAAGGGTTTTCTTTCCCATAGTGTTCGTTTGTGTTCCTGTCGTTCACTGTTTATACAATCATGGTGTCTGTGGATGGTTGAAATAAATAGTTTTAAGTTCTGTGGTTTTCTTTCCTTTCAGCTCTTGCTTTGTGTGTGCTTCCTGTAGGTTTCCTTCCATGGCTTGACTTCTCCATCTTCCAGTCGTCACGGGCGGGTGCGGTTTGTGTTTGGTTGCCAGTTTGTGGTGGTTTTGTTGTTTTCCCCTGAGGTAAAACCTGACTGTGGGGGCACTGGGTAGGACAAACAGGCTTCAGGAGCAAGCACACAGTGGGTCTGGAATGCCCAGGGTGCCGGGGCTCCATGGAGTCTCAGGCTGGGCTGGGGCCATATAAGGATGCTGCTGCAAGCTCAGCCTGGTGCTCCCCTCGCCGGGGTCAGACCCTGCTTGTCCAGGGAGATGCTGGGCACTGAAGCGTTCAGTGCTGTGTGACGCCCGTAACCACCACACATCCCTTGCTGTGCTCTGTCGCTTAAGTGAAGGTCCAGAACACAGGGAGACTTGTGGGAGCTGAGTGGTTTGAAGCTTTCTGTAATTCTTCCTGTTACCCTCAGGGCACTCTGAAAAAAATTACCTTTGTAGAGTCTTTGGGATATGATGCAGTCCCAGATCAGACGTCGCTCTATTAAATAAAAAGTATGATAAGCCTAAAAGCATCGAATCTGGTATTTTGAATCTCTGGAGGCCAATCCCAGTGTGTATCTATTTGGGCTAATTTACTGAACTATTTAGTTTCTTCTCCTGCATAACAACCATTCCACCCCCAGCGTTACTGAAGTTAGTTTTGCCTCTGCGGCTGCCAGGAATAACTTTACTTTGCATGGATAATTAACTGGATTGAGTAACAGAGGGGGAAGGAAAAAAATTATTTCCACAGAGTGGTAATAATAAATCTGTTACTACTTTTGGCTCTCGGTGTTATTACCATAGTTGGGTATGTCTTAATGAGGAAGTGGCTTCCTTTTGCTAAGTTCAAATACCGGCAAGGAGCCTGCCCGCCTCTCGAACACGCGCCTGGGTGGGTGACAGCAGAAGGGCAGGGGGTGTCTTTAAACTTGGCAGTCATCCCTGTGCACAAGTAACACCTTTCTTCTGTGACAAGCTGTAAATTTCCAGTCTCTGCAACAAGGTAAAACTTGGGATTTCTGGTTGTGTCAGAACCAAACCTTTTCCGAGAGAGAAAACTTTCAAACCTTTTTGTTTTAAAACCAAAGTACTGAAGAACAGGCTTAATATTCAGCTGCTCAGGAAGTCTGAAACGGGCCCTTTCCTGTGGGCACATCTGGAGCACCCAACTCCCATTTTTCCAGAACATACAAGGTGACTGTACGAGCTCACCACAGGAATTGTCCCTTGAGGGAGGAACATCCAGAGGCTCAGATACGAAGCTACTCACGAGCAGCTCTGAGTACAACAATTCTTCCGTCTCAGGACAGTTTTTCTGATGTTCACAACCTTTTTTTGCAATCTCCCTCCTTTTCTATTTTCATCACCTATGTTCTGTTTCATGCTCAGAGCCTTGTTTTCCATTCGCCCAAGAACAGAGGAACTTGCTTTCTCCCCAGAGTGTTGATGCTGCTAACGATTGTTGAGAGCAGTTTGGCTTGGTTCTGGTTGGGAGGTGAAGGGAGAGGTGGTCAAACCCCTGTCAATAACTGTCAGATGTCAATGTGTCATCATCTGGTGGCATGAGGGGTGAAATGTTTGGACCATGGAAGTGTTCGGTCCATCTTACAGCTTGTACCTGATTTGAGGGCCAGAAGATAATCTCTTGGGCAGGGCACAGCAGTGGCCCAGTAGCTGGTAAGGGTGGGACTCCCATGAAGGTTGGCACTGCCACGTGGTCCTGAGCACTGTAAACTGAGGCTGAGTGTTTTGCCCAGTGTCTGACCTCCTGAATCGCAGTATCCACTCGGTCTGTCCCGCAGCAGCTGAACCGTGCGGATGAAGTCGGCTCTACACGGTGCTGTCGGACGGGTGGAGGTTCCGAAGGGGGAGGAATGTCTAAGTACAGCACTGGAGCTGCTCAGGTTCCAGGGCTGTGAAACCCACAACTGGGTCCAGCAGAGACAAGAGGAAGCTGTTCAAGAAAAGCATTCAAACAATTCTTGGTGCAAAGTGCTCTTTGCCAGAAATAACCTTATTGAACCATTCAAGCGTTGGGAGGGGGGAAAAAGCCAGGGGAAAAAAAAAACTTACAGAAATCAATGACTGTGCTCTGGTTTGGAAAAAAAAAAGGAAGAATTTTACTGGGTTTTCAAACATTTTTGTATAAACAACTGTTTAACAACCAAGGCTTTCTTCAGCTGTCAACAAGCAGTTGGTTCGGGGTTTTCAGTTTCAATTTTTCTGGTGTTCTGAGTTGAAATTTAAAACTAACTCACAGCTTTTATCAAGCACTGGATAATTCCTTAGCACAATACTGAGGCAATTAGTAGTCTTAATTCCTATATATATATAACAGAATGGCTTAAGATATTTTATACAGGAGCTTGTGACAGAGCAGAGATGAAACATGTCTTTAGAGGTTTGCTGCCCCGTGTTAGCTCTTCAAAAGAAAACGCATAAGCTGCCTTGCGTTGGAGTGGAGCGCAGATGGCAGCAACAAACTTCTGGGGATACTTGTGTCTGTTTGGAGATAATAAATGCAAATAAATCTGTAGACAGCCCAGGGAAAAATTTGCATCCTGAGATGAAGAGCACCTGTGCCTGGCTAAGTGTCTCTCATCAAGCTGCAGAAATCAGTCCAAAATCTGACACTACTGTGTGCAAGGCTGAGGAACAGAACTTGGAACCTTTCTGTGCAGGGCAGCATCACAAGGAGATCTTCTAGCTCTGGTGACTCCATGTGTCACAGCATTGCAGTCTGATGTTCTGCAGGTGCTGGAGGACTTCCAGGTTGCAAGGTCTGCCCTCGAGTGGCAGGGTGGTACGTTTGTGCCCGAGGCAGGGCCTGGCTGCTTCACATGGTCGCCTGGGTGCACTGTTAGTTCCAGCTGACCACATCCCGGGATGGGAAGTAAACTGGAGCACATGCCTGGGTTCATGGTCCTCTGCAGACCGATGGGTAGTTTCATCATGTGTTGTGCTTGCAGCACATGGAGTTGTCCCTCCATGACACCCACTGAGCAGGGGGGTTGGTTTGGGTCTGCTCTCCTGCTCCTTTGCATGGTGGTGGCTTAGTGTGCCTTATTACAAGGCTTTGCCTCGTCGTTGTGGTGAAACCAGCGTTACGTGGTGACAGTGTGGGGTTGTATGTGAACTAGACAAGCCCAGGGTAATGCTGGCAGATTAGGAGAAGCTTATACCAGGATCTCGAAGGGAGCAGGACAAGCTGTATGGAACATAAGTTCTTAATTTGCTTTTGTTAGTTTTTATTCTGCTTCTGGGTGCTTAACAGCTACAGCATGTGTGCTGGTTCCCCATCTGCTCAAAATGAGGCAAATTAAGCTGTGTAGTTGCTTTCATATGTAGACCCTGTTCAGTTATTTGGGACTAGACAATTGAAATGAGCTGTAGATTGACCAACATCTTGAGGCCATCTGAAGAACATCTGGAAACCAGGGTGAAGTCAGAACATGAGGGCACAGTTCCTCAAGAGTTGAGTTTGATATTTAGATCAGATATTAGGAATGAATCCAGGAGGGGGAGGCACTGGGGGTCTCTGGTGTCCTTCCCACCCACACCAGTCTGTGATGACTCTAGGAAATGATGGTTTAGTGTTCATGGGAGCAATTGTGCACATTTTCTTTAGCAGTCTTGTCTAGGCTAATTAAGGGAAAGGGTTGATTTACCTTGTTACAATAAAAAGGAAGCTGGCCTCTTCGTGCTATTCTCCCTGTGTTTTCAGCGCTGATCTGACTGTACAGTTGCAAAATCTATGGAGTGAAGCTGGAGAAGGGTCTGGAGAACAGGTCTGATGGGAGCGGCCAAAGAACTGGGGTTCTTCGGCCTGAAGAAAAGAGCCCAAGGGGAGACCTTACTGCTCCCAACTCCCTGGAGGAGGGTCTGGGGTTACTTTAGCTCCTTAATTATGGCTCAAATGGAGCAAGAGCTGGGGGGAGTGCTGGAGAGCTTGCCTGTTGCTTCCTTTGTTAGGACATGGACTTCTCTTACATTTCCTACCAAAGGAAACAAAGACTGTGTTGGGGTGTAATTAGACCCCTAAAAAACAACAACACAAACCTGCAGCAAAGTGACAGATGCTTTCCCTGACTTGCTTTTCAAGAAACAAAATATAAAACAACTTTGCCAGTGATACAGGATCTCTCACCTATCCCATCCACCAGTTGGAAAACTTCCCACCACTGGCAGGTTCTCTTTGGCAGTGGAAAGCAGCTTGTTGTTCTTCACGTCCTTCCTGTATAAAGCTCATCTGAAGAAAGGAGCTCCTTGGCATTGTGTATTTTTCCGAAGTGCCTGTTCCAGTCGTACCGTGTTCTCTCATCTCTGTTACTGCCACTCTTGAAGAACAGTTTGAAATGTTTGTAGCATACCAACAGGGTAAAGAAGCTGGAGAAGGGGGTGACACTAGCGGTGACATACCGCATTGCCCAGCCTTGTTGGTCCCCACTGATGTGGTCCTGCATCCCGCTCTGGTCCCCACAGTTCAAGATGCAGGCAGACTGGAGAAGGCCCAAAGGGGTACTGGAAAGATGATCAAGGCTGAAGGACCTGCCCAATGAGGGAAGGACAAAGGCATTGTTAGGTCTCTTCTCCTTAGCAAAGGAAGGGTGCCGGGGGACCTCATCCTAGTTTACTCAGCACACAGAGTGGCTACGAAGAGGACAGCAGCTCTCTGCTCACCAGATAGAGGACAAGGGGTCACAGGTACATGTTGCACCAGGAGAAGTTTCACCTTGACATAAGAAAGAAACCACTACTGCAGCCTCCCCAGGGACGATGAGGTCCCCATCACTGGAGGCTTTCGAGAGCCTGGGAGGAGGATCAGGGAGTGAAGGGGTTACTGGCGATACTAAAAGCCAACTTTTTATAGTAACTTTTTATATTAATGAAGTCCAGGCTGTGGACCTCAGTGATCCTGGTTGCTGGTCCATGAAGTGCTGAGATAAAATCGCTGGTCCCCATCCCGAGGCGGGGTGGGTTCCTCGGCTCACGTGCAGCGTGAGCGATCGCCTCGGAGCTCGGTGGGGTTCAGCTTTCTGGTGTCACCCTGAGGCCGGGTGGAGGTTTGCTGCTCCTGGGCATCTTCCAGGCCGGGCAGTGCTGGTCACAACGCAGCCGAGCCTGTGACCTGACCAGCGCAGGATTTAGTCTGTGCTCCCCCATCTCACACATGCAGATGCTTGTGGAGATGTTTTCTTCTCCCTGGTTGCAGCGGGCCGACGGGAAGCAGAGGACACGAGCAGAGCCGTGCCCATGGTTCATCTGAGCATCTCAACGATTTTCATTATAAAGTCTGAATGAAAATGAGAACAGAATAATTTGCCTTGGGCCTGTGCTTATACCTACTGTGCTGAGATGTTCCCTAACCCGGTCCCTAGTTCAAACCTTCCCGGTTTGGTGATTACAAACCTGGCGCGAAGCCCGGGGACGCGGCTGTTCCGGGGAGGCAGCAGGACCTGCACCCGGTGGGCTCTGCTCTGCCTATGGCTCTGCAGAGCGCGGCTGCTGCCTCTGCTCTGCAGCCATTAGCTGACCTTACACGCGAGTCCCAGCTGTGCATTAGCATTGTTTGGGGATGTGTTTGTATCTTTTGTCTAAAAATACTCAGCCGGTAGGATTCATGATCCATGAAAGCTAATTGAAACAATTTCTCTTCAAGTTTTGGCAAGCGAAGCATGCATTATAAGCATTAATATCTATAAATTGAATTGTTAATGAATCTAGACACTAATAATGAATGCAATTTTGCAGGCTTAACTAGAAACACTAAAATTATCAGGATCTGGAACAGAATTTTCAATCATTTTTGCTTATTAAATAGCAAAGCTATGCTTTTAATAAGCTAATCATTTTTATTTGACCCCATAGGAGTAACTCAGCTGATTAGAAACAGGTTTCTAAGTGCAAAACAATGTTGTTTTTCTCTCACTGTTTTAACCACCACAGTGCTGAAATTCCCAAGCAGATACAGCTCTCCCAAGGCGAGCGTGGCATGAATGCTTATTCTGCAGTTCCTCTGCAGGAATTTTCAGGAGAACCTGTGTACATCCCATTTAGCAGGAGCACACTCTGCATAGGTACACAGTGAGTGTGATCTGCCAAAACAAAAGATGGCTTGTGCACAGACACAGTGTGTGAGCGAGGCTCCTCGTCAGCCGCTGTTACCTCCAACACTGGAGGAGCTCCCGATACCAACCAAAACCAAAACCCTTTTCTATCTAATGTACAATTCATCCTTGGGATTATCTGTGCAGATGAGGAATGTGGTAAGATTCAGAACTAGGGCAAGACATCTGACTGAAAGCCCTTCATGAAGTACGTGGCTTCTGCCGGAGACGGGAGGGCGCGAGCAGACAGACTCTTCTCCCGGCCCCTTACGTAAAGTTCCTTCTCCCAACGCAGATGCTGGCAGCTCTCGTGGACAGGCTGTCAGACTTCATGATCACTGGTGTCTTCTAGACAAGTAATTTCTTACACCAGAAAATTTAGTAGCGTTGCACCATTTGTTAAATGAAGAAAATCAAACTTGGTTATCTTGCCAGATAAAGGTGAAGAACTGTCTGTGAAACGGGATGAGGAGATAAACATGGGGAGGGACAGCAAGGATTTATTGTTGGGTGTAAGGCTGGAAAAGACTGTGGAAGGTTCCTCCATCAATGGAGATGACTGATATGGGAAAAGTATTTCCAGTGCTCAACTATCTGTACTACTAGGGGGGTGTGGTGGGGGCTCATCACTTAATCCAAATCTCCCTTACTACCGTTGAGACCTACTTTCACTTTTTTGGGTTTCCATGGACATGGTGAAAACCTTCCTCCTTGTCCCAACCTTCCAAACATGGAAGGGCTTTTCCATGTGTCCTGTCACCTTGCTAAATGACACCCCTCTCCCCACTTCTCTGGTGGGTTCCGACATGGGATGGCTCCAGGGAGGAACCCACATTCACACTGCAGAGGTGATGCCCGTGACCCTGAGCATCTGCTCGTTTCTCCCATCCCTGGCTGAACTCCCGCTGCAGCTGTGCTCACACCTCCCTGGCAGTGTCTTGGTTTGCTCCGCGCTTGAGATGCAGCGCGTTTCCTAGAGCCACCCAGAGCGGTGCCTCTTTCGCCGGGTGGCAGCACGAGCAGATCCCTGGAACAGACACGAATTATTTACATGTGTAACACGCAGAAAAGTGGGATTTTTTTATGTGTTCTGACTTCCCCCTCCCGCCCCAGCTTTTGATCTACCTTTGGGTTTTGCTTGAACTTAAATTGGTTTTGAACTTCAGTGAGTATTATTCATCGAGGTAAAGACTCTCTTTAATGCATGAGCAACACCTGTATTTGTCCTTTAAGTGTTTGCTTCACCTATGGAGTTGTATTTTGGCCAAAGACAAGTATCACCTCAGACTTCTGTAAACTAATGGTTAGACAGCTGCTCACTCTGTACTTCAGGCACCCAGAAGAAAATCCCTTGCCAAATAAACGATTCTGTTACAGGGCTGGGTTCTTGTAGAGGGGAACTATTTAGGTCCCCCCTTGCAGCTTGAGCACAGCCTTGTTGGCTGGGCTGGTCCCTTTACCCTGTGCAGTGCTGAGACGGGTCAGGTTGAACTTGGAAATATCCTGGAAGGTCTAAAGAGCTGAAAAGTTCTGGTTTGCTTGAGATGTTCTCGTTTCCCTCGGTACTGAAACAAAGGTAGAAGACAGTTATTCCACCTGGGAGTAAAGGGTTACGGTTTCTGGGCATTAGACTGAGTTAACACACACAGAATCACAGAATGTCAGGAGCTGGAAGGGACTTTGAAAGATCATCCAGTCCAACCCCCACCTGAGCAGGATCACACAGATTTAATCACAAAGTATTTGTTTTGCTGTGTGGTGGCAAAATCGGGTTAAAATTACCTTTTGTGAAGGTTTGGAGCCTTTAACATCGGGGTGGATGGTGTGTTGGCTGAATGCAAAATGTGTGTACTCTTCTCTGTCTTCTCCTACCCATAAGGTATGAGTACATATGCTGTTGGCAGAGACCAGCCCTACAGCCTTGTGTACTGCTGCCACGAGGGTTTTTGGCAATTAATCCTGTAACTGCACTGCCAGAAGGGAAGTTACTCAGCTGGAGCCTCACTTCGTAGCAGGTTTAGATTGAGAGCCTGAACCCTACAGGATCATCTGCTGCTCTGTCAGGTCTCTTGCACAGAAATGGAAAAGAGCTGTGCAGCATTTCCTGCTGAATATTTGCACCATGTAGTTGCTTTGAGGGTAGTAGGGTACAATTGCTGTCAGTCAGGTGCTGTGATGGCTCTGCCACATCCCAGAACAGAAATAAGCCTTGTTTTGTGCTTCAGACGTGTTGGTAGCTCTGATAACAGTGTAAATCGGGTCATGTGTTAAAGCTCTGCAGTCTGCTCTCCCTTTGGTCAGAAGGCCAGTTGTGATGGGCACCAGGCATCCTCTTCCAGAGGGAGAAACTCCTGTAACCCAGAGAAACCCCCTCGGAAGTGGCTGTGCTGACGCAGGGCTGAGGCGCAGACCACTCGGCCTCGTGCAGTGGGAGCACCCAGACCAACCACCTGCCATATTCAGAGAAGTACTGGAGAAGAGAATGTTGCCCAAGTTGTTTTCCCCTTCTCTCTATAAACAGAAAAATCAATGGTCTTTGTTCTTTGTTGGAGAAAAAAGTGTTTTTTCCCAGATGGGAGTGCTAATGGGATAATGTGGTGCACAGCGCAGCTCCGCTGCAAGGGAGACAGCGCGGGGTGATCCCTACCCGTGGAAGGCCTCTCCATGTGACACTGCTGGCGTGGGAAGCTCCAGCTTCTGGTACTGCCGACCATCGACCATCGCTGTCCTGAGCACCTGCAAGGCACCACCTGAGCACAGCCCCATGTAAGGGTGTGGGCTGGCCATGCCTTTGGCTGGGGGGTCTTGCAGTGCACTTAGCTACCCGTTGCAGCCAAATTTGTAACTGTTTGTTGGCCACTGGATGTTGTTGGAGCCTTCCAGGTCACTTAGGAGTCACCAACATGAGGACAACTAAGCAATACCTGTGTGGACACTTTTATTCAAGCCAGCAAGAGCTAAAAAACTCAACTCTTCCACATCTTCCTGAAAAAATAAGCATGTCAGATCCCAAGAAATGAGAGGAAATAGGATAACCTCAAATAAATCATGACATCCCATGATTCCGCTGCTTATGACCCACAAAAAACATGTTGCTAGCCCACAGAATGCCTCATTTATTCTGGCTATCAGCTCATAGCCTTTAGGAGGATCCGGATCCGCATGGCTTCCAGGCACTGTCCATCTCCTCAGCCCTGAAACTGCCTTACTGGAACATCTCCCGGGTCACTCTGCAGATGCAAATGCCTCCTACAACATCCCCAACCAGCAGCATTCTCCCCACCCCCGCCCTCAGAGCTGCTTCTGGCTGTTTGGTAGCTTGAGTCTTGGAACAACTGGGAGGAATTGTGTAGCTCCTGTGCCCTCCCTCAGAATTCCTTCAGAAGGTCGTCACCCGCCACGGGCACATTTCCATCACCCTCAGGATTACAGAGCTATCCCACCCTTTCTGGTAAACTTGTGCAGTTTGTGAGAAGGGCATTTTTTTCAAGTGGTTTGGGGTTTTAGTTGGTTTGCTTTTTGGGGCTGCCAAGGAACTCCACATTCCTGTGCTTGTTATTTGCTTTGCATCTCTTAAATTCTGCCACAATCCCCAAGGAAGGGAAGTGACTCCAGAGCATCATCTTGAGGAAAAGAAACACCAAACTTAACTGTTTTAGATACACTGGATGAGCAAGCATATTTTTGAAGCAATGCCAATCTTAGTTGGCAAATGCTGCGAGTCATCAGACTCTTGCTAGCAACCCCCACCTTTGTTTTGGGTTAGATCACACTACTCATTAGCAGAGCACACTTAACCCTGAACTAACCTGCACTCCAGTACCAATGACACTGCCATTGATTATCAACAGCTACAGCAGTAATTACGTCCCAGACTCGGCTTCAGAGCTGTGAAGTGAGATTTGGTCCTTTGATTTTGAGGACCTGTGATTTCAGGGCCAAGACTGTTTTACGGGTGCAGAAGGGGGTGTGCTAGTAGTGTAAATCCATTCCTTGCATGGGATGATGAAGAGGAAGTGATCACACACCGAATGCCAATCTAAGACCTTCTGAGCATCAAGCAGAAGAAAGTGTTGGGGTCAGGACAGACATGAGGAGGTGCTGGTATTTCATTATACAGCTGCACTGTTGGGGTTGTGTTGTGAGTTTACGTGGGTGCAGCAGTGACTCAAAATGATAAATAATTCATCGAGGACTAACAAAAAGAAAGTTCTTCTGGTTCAGGATGTGTAGAAAGGTATTCAGAGACTCTTTGCTTCCTGTCTTACAGCCTTTAGGGGATGGTTGGTTGAGCTTCTAGTCCTGCTCAACTGAGCATCACCTTCAAGAAGCCTTTTTGATACCCATCATTTTTCCTGTGTCTTAAGCTTTGATGGCCAATGGGTGGAAGAAAGCTTTCCTCCTTGGTACCATCTCACTGATGACACTGGATTCCCTGACATCTGCTTCCTACCTGTAGACAGTGGGCTGCTGGCTCCTACCAAAGGAAAGGGAACTGTGTAACAGGGGTCTCTGCCACCCTGGGGTAACCTGAGGCCTTTCGTACATCACTGAGGTGCCAGTGCAACCTCTGCCACAGCTCTCTCCCGGAGCCACTCTGAACTCCTATTTCTGCTGTAGGCCTCTGGGGTGTTTTTTCCAAGCTTTAATATCTTTATTATTTACAGTAGGTGCTTGTCTTGTGCAACAAGCTCTGTATTGTCATGAAACACACGTGCTACCCAGTGTTGGTAGAAGTGTGATTGCTGTCTCTGTTAGGGCTGGGTGTGGAATGCCCCCTCCAGCCTAGCTGGAACTGTCTGTTAGGGTGCTTTCAGAGCTCCTTCCTTCCTGCATTCCCCATCCTAACAAGTTCTGCAGCCTCGGGGCACAACTCATGCCTTTTTTCTTTCTTTTTTTCATGTAGGATTTTATTTTAATTTCATCTAGACCACACAATGACCTTATCTGTGTGTGCTTTTCTCTGTCAATACTTCTGCTTTTGGGGCTGGTACCTCAGTTTTCATGTTGGATGTCACACGAGTCTCTTGTCGCTTTCCAGAGGAAGCCGAGGTTCACCGTAGCAGTAGCTCTCAATCACGGTAGTTAGCAGCAGCAGCAGCCTAGCCAAGAGTTATGCCCACTATTTATTTTGATAGCCAAATGACTGAAGGCTTCACCTAGAAGCACACAAACAGGTAACAACTGTGTTTAGTGCAGGAGCTAACAGAAGACAATTGGTTTATCAAAAAAGAAAAAAAAAACCAACTTGCTAACAACACCTAGTTAGAAACCTACAGAATTCACTGTGGGGCCAGAAACATCAGTATGATTTTGTGCAATGCTTTCCCTGGCCAGGGAAGTCAGGTGAGAAGAAATCACTGTTTGAGACAGTGATGCTGGGGGTAGCATTGAGACTTTTATCTCTGCCGCTCTCCTGGTGAATGTGATTGCAACTCAAATTATTCAGGAAGAGAAAATACTGAGCTTACCCCTGGAACCAGAGATGGAAGACAGCTGTACACAATGCTTTAACAGTTAGAAATGTAAATGGAACAACCTGGGGACGATAAATAATTGCTTAAGGGATCGCTGGAAGTGGAGGAGCTGTTAGTGAGGTGTTTGATGGTGTGTTGCTGTCTGCAGCCAGAATGGAAGGAAACGGCTTTGATGCAAAAGACACTGAAGGAGTCTGGAGGAGGAGCAGAGCTTCAGGCTTTCTTCTCCTGGTAGTTTCCCAATAGTATGTTGCCATGAATTTTTTTTTCCATCATTCTCCTGCCCACCCTTTGCTCCAAGTGAAGATGCTCTTCTCTGGTCAGAGCCGACATCGGAACTGACCACGTTTTGCAGCCTGTTCTTTATTCTTGACTCGTGACTTACAGTCTGTTCTTCTGCAACGTGGTAATGAGATCTGGGGTAATAATGTCAAGCTGTATCTAAACAATTGGATTAAAGCAAGCCCTTGGACTAGGACAAAGCTTGGTGTAACTTATGGGTCACGTGGCTAATCGCTAGCCAATTCCTTCGGGACAGTTTTTACTCCTGGCAGGGCTTAGCAGCTAGCTCTCAGCTTCTCCCACCATCAGCAGTTTATATCCAATGCTTTAAAATGTTTGGAAAATGCAGCATAAGGGAGATTGAAGGTGTTATCTTTAATTGGACTAACTTAAAAAATTAATATTGAAAAGCCTTCTCCCGGTTTTGTTGCTATTGACCTGACGTTGAGAATAGCTTGTGCTGCTCATAAGGAGAAGGGAAGGGGAATAAATTTTGCTTTTGTTTGGGGTTGGGATTTTTTGTGCTTTGTTTTTTGGATTTGTGTGGGGACAGAAGAGGTTGAATTTGTAGACAAAACTGAGGAAGAAGTCATGGAAAAATGGAGCAAGGTTATGTAACTTCCTGTAGCGCTATTACTTAGAAATTTTTAAAAAAATAAAAGTCTGAGTATGAATAGGAAATATTTTCTAAGCTGTTTCTACTTGTCAGTCTGCCTGTGCCAGTTTGTTCATAGATACAGCTGTGGAAGGATCTCGAGACAGCTTGCAGATGTTGGTAACTGCGTTATCAACCCCCTCAGCTCTGACCCTGTTCTCAAATGTACTCCCTGCCACTGCTGCTGTGGGAGCTGAACTCCCTGCCACAACTGAATCATTTGGCTTAAGGAACGAGACACCCCTTCGTCCAGACCAGGAAGGTCTGAAGGGTGGATGGACCTTTCTGTTATTTCTTGGCGAGGTTGTTTCTCTAATGGTTGCTAACAATCCTTAGCAAGTAACTGCTTTATTCAGCAGTGTTGCAATTGCTTGCTTTGACCTCAAAATATTACTTTGTCATTCTTGCCTTCCCCTTCTCCTTGGAAAATTAATGTTAGATAAGAGTGAGGTGGATTCTTTTCCAGCTTATTCATTAGCAGCAGCAGTGTTGTTAATTATGTTTTGATTGTAGAGCCTGTATTATGAGTGGCCAGAGAACACAGAATTAGTTTCAGATTTTCATAGCTGGAAGGTGGGAAAATCCTCCTTTGGTTTGCAGACTAAGCAGATTTACTCCACTGATCACCGCGGCGTAATAAACTGCAACTTTGATGGGTTTTCATTATGGCGCCACTTTCAGTGTGCAAATCTTACTGTAGGCAGTCATACTGCCCACCTCCTGGAGATCCTGTCCTCCAGCTTCACACACGTCATCTTCTCTGCTTCAGACAGCTATCTGTGGTTTTAGTCCAAGTGTATTCCTCAGGAACTCTGAACTAGCTTGTCGTGTCTTCCTGTACGGTGCCATCACCCGTCGGAGCCTACACGCCATCTCCAAGCAGATCAGTCCCTGGTTACGTTGTGTCTTAAGTGACATTTTTGAAAGTTTTGCCATTTATTTCAATTTGTGAGAGGGTTTTTCTCGTGTCTGTAAGTGAAAATTTTCAATTCATCCAATGTCACCCCGTGCTCGTGAGGCAGTGGGGTCCTTCAGGCAAACACGTTTATGTTGGGTCCCCCCCCCACTGGCTCGTGCCATCCCAGCACACTGAGGCACCAGCATTTCTGACAACTGAAGGTGCACCCAGTTGTCTGGCCTGCTCGGTCGTCTCGCAGGCGTCTTCACAATCTGTGCGGCGTTTCTGTCGTGCTCTTTTGTGTCACTTTCCAAGTGTGGGGGGGTTTGTTGCTCAGTTGGACACGTTTGGCATGGGAAGAGTGTTTCTGATAACCAAACTGTACTGCTGGTGTCTGTTAAACTCCCTCAGGTTTTCCTTGTGGCTTCTTCTCAAGTCAGTTTGCACATGTTCCTTTGGGCTTTGCGCACCCGCACTCGGTTAGTCCCGTGCAGGTAAAACCTGACAGCAGACCCGAGGAATCCCCGAAGGCACCCGGCACTCAGGGCATTGCACGTAAACAGACAAGCTGTGTTTCAGATGATCCCAAGCGGGGAAGACCCCCCTCAGCCATGACTTCCTGAGAACTTGGAGACAACTCTGATATCTGATGAGGAATTTGAGGTGCAACATGATAAAATGACTTTAACCCTAAGTTTAAGGGTGGGTGTTGATATCTGGTTTTCTTGCTCTTCCAAACCTCCTTCAGTAGGATATCTAGAGTAATTGCTCCAAATGGAAGGAGAACATTAGCACTGATCTCCTTTGCTAGGATATTGGCAAAGAGGAAATGAAAAGGGACACAACCTTCTGGTCAGATCCACAGCTCCATGTCTGAGCTGTGCGGAGCCCGACCAGGGGCAAAGCCCCTGTTACCTTTGAGCACTCTGAACTCTTGAACACGCTGTGCTGAGCTAATGTGGGGAAATTGCACGTAACAGGAAGCATCAGAATATGTAAAATTCCAATATAATTCAAGGACTAAGCAACTGGTGAAATAGGAATAGATGCAAGAAATAAGAAAACAAACATGAGTAGAGAGAAAAACAGGCGAGGAGTTAAATATCTCATAAGCACATCACAACTAATTCCTCTGATAAAGGAAGATACAAGACACAAGCAGTGATTGATGTAGCTCAAGGATTTGATGGTACAAAGGTGCCTTTACTTGAAATGATGAAAGGAAATAGGGCAAAAAATCAGAATATTCAGGATTATTTACGATGCAGAGAGGGGCAGTAATAAAAAAGGCTGAGTAAATTCTGCAGAGAAATAAAAAGAAATAAGAAATGGCTTACAGTGTGTATGGGAGGAGGAAGAGTAAAGAAATCATTACTAAAAGGAGAGTCAACCAGTAATCTAAAATGGATGAGCCACTGAACTGATTTCATAAATGGGCATTTACAAAGGGGAAAAACCCAGAGCAGCAGATAGCCTATTCATAAGTAATGAAGACATTTTGAAACGTGGCATGGTAATAGAATACTTAGGAGAGATGACTATAAATAGGAAACTGGTTCTGTGTATAATATGTGTCCTTTATGTTAAAGAAATTAATTATACTTTTTTGCAAAACACTGAGAATTAATTTGGGGAATAATAAGCCGCTGAGATAGCAGGGGACAGCAGAATCCTTACAGGGCGCTCCTGCTTCCTTTTCCTCCCCTCAGGACAGGGATTCAACTCCGTGTTGCTCTGTGTAGAAAAGCTTTGCCAGAGAGGATGACTTTCCCTCAGTGTCTGTGAGGCATCTTTGCTAAGAACAACCCCATAAAAAAGTCTTGTCTAAGGGGGAGTGTTCCTGTAAGTTTGGTTCAACGGAATTAAAGTCTGCTCAGCCTCAGTAACTTAAAACCCCCCAAACCACTCAGAGAAAAAGAACATGGGCTTTGCACTTATGGGAAGATCTTTATTTTCTTAAACACCTAGTATATAGTATGTGCCACACAAAAATACTTAAGGGGTTCTTATCAATAGCTTCTGGTCAAGGATTACATTGTCTGATATGCACAGAGAGAAACAGTGATGGTGTGGCAGAATTCCATGGAATTGTATGGAAACTTCTCAGTGAATTTTTGGTATTAATTTTGGCAGGCAAGATAACAACAGTAACTTCAGAAGGAGCTAAATGATGTGAAGAATGAAAATGTGTCGAGTCGACACTACAAACTGAAGGCTTTCCCTGTAGTGCACACAGACAAAATTAAAATAAAAAATTGTGGAGTTGGGGTAAGCCCTGGCCATCAGGAAAATGATGGAATGGTTGCTGTGAGAATAGTAAATATGAAGCCAGGCAACACCATTTCTAAAATAATTTTTCTGAGTAAAGCTGCTTTTAAGGGCTAGAAGTAATGATTTATGAAGAAATATGAAAATAATTAGATATGTTTAACTTGGTAAAACAAATGAAGAGGGCTGTGTTTGTCCACAAGCATATGAAGAGCATAAACAGCAAACACAGAGAAGAATTGCTTTGGACAGGGCCTAAGGAATGCAAATGAAATGTATTGTGATCATAATACAAGAAGGAAAATGTATCTCAGATATCAGGTAATATCCTCCATTAGCAAGATTTATGAGACCCATCATGAGAGGAGTATGAAGGAAATGATGGAAAGTCCATTGACTGAGTCAACTGAAATTGGATTAGAAGATGTAGAACAGTTCAGCCCTGGGAAGGAAATCGTCGTGAGCCTAACAAACATTTCAGGCTATAGCAGAGCCATGGCACAATCAAGATGGATCTCAAAGGTCTCCCTTGACTTCACTGATGCATGGGTTCTTTCTTGGTGTAAGAAACCAGGTGCACTCAATACCAAACAATACCACAGTGAGATGTCCCTCACCCAGTGAGTGTCCCTAGAACCAGTCTGTAGAGAAACTGGGGACAGAAGATCTGGATCTTCCTCTACTTCCCAGCTCATGGAGGCTCCTATGGAGGCCTCCCAGCCCCTAAGACTTGCTTCAGAAGCTTGAGTGTTGAGTCGGGCTGCCTGGCAGTGCTTCAGAAAGCCCTGGCTCTGGTTGTCTGGTGATAAGCCTAAGTGGTAGACTTGGAAGTGGTCCCATTCTTTTTCACCTTCAGCAGCTCCCTTTCAGGAGTCGGTTGCTGCCAGAGCTGAGGCAGACTGATGGTTTGGCATCTAGCACCAAGTGTTGCTTTGGCACTGCTCCACCTCTTATATCGTGCTCAGCACAAAAGAACTTCTGAGTATTTATTGAGCCTCTCTGGGCAGCTGCCTTCATCGCAGGCTGCTGGGTCAGGGCTATTGTTGTAACAGCAGGTTCTACTTTCTTACCCGAGAGCATGGCCATGCTGTTCAGCTCCTGGGAACCTTCTGTAGGCTGGTGGTTGGTCAGGTCTCAAGCCACTTCAGCTCTTTATGAAGCACCGCTGTCAGTCTGCTTGATCACGTTGCCAAGGCTGTATGCTCAGTCTTGGGTAATTTCCCACTTTCCCTTCAGGGAATGAGACAACCGCACATAACTTTTGAGAAGAATTTAGAAGAGTGATTGCCCATGAAATGTCCCTTGTGGATCTAGATCAGTGGTCTCCAAGGTGGGTGGGATATGCAAGACAGGCCACTGGAGCAGAGGGAGAAAATATTCTTGTAGAGTTAATAAATTGTTAAAATTTAAACTAATGCTGATTTCATCCTTATACTTTTTAAATTCCTATTGTGTGTGTTTTAGAGTAGTACATAGATATCATTTTATAAGTGCACACATCTGGGGTGTTTATGCTTAATTTCTTTTTTACTCACAGGGTGCTCAAACAAAAAACTTTGAGACCACTGACCTAGATCATCAGAGAAAGATGAGGATGATGGCCATGGCACAAAGGTCTTTCACAAAGAGAATCCTAAAGGCTGACATTAACCTTTTAAGAGGGAGTATAATGTAAAGATAAAAAGGAATGAAAAAACCCCAGGCAGTGCTGTCGGGAGCTCTGTGCTCCCTGTATTGCTGTGGAAGTGCAGGAACTCATGTACACGAGGGTGTGTTTTAGCCTCACCTAACTCTGCAACTGCTCCATGGTGAAGTGACACAATAAATCCTGCCTGGTCTTCCCAGTGTCCTGTCTCTGCTGGGTCCGAGCCACGGGTGTGCTGCCATGCTCGCCCGCAGCCTGGCTTCCCGTATTTACCCGGCTTCCCTTATTTATCTGGTTTTGCATGGAATCTCCAGGCTGAGTTTTGAGTGAAGCAGCTGCAAGTTCTGGAGCCTTCATCATCAGCAAAGGGACAAAGTACTGCAGGTTCCATCAAGGGCTGGCTGGTACCTGCAGCCACAACCTGTTCAGTCATTAAAACCTTACAGCAGGTGGAAGTTTGGCTTTGCATCTGTGGCCCTGGACTTGTCTAGAGTGCCACTGCCACGGCTCAGGTGAGATGGGATGTACTACATGAGGGACCATGGCATCACTTCCTAAACCATCAAGTCTCTGACTGGGTCTTCCTCTGTGGCTAATGCCACAGCCAGACCTAAGCAGCTCCTCCTGCTCGGCGCAGTCGCGTGTACCTGTTGCCAAAGCTGTGTGCTGCCAGATTTCAAACCTCCCTTCCAAATTAAGATGTTGGAGCTTTCCTCACCTATGATAAGTCATTAAATATCACTCAATTATCCTTGTATTGAGCCTTTTTTTTTAAACCCAAGCTTACTGTACTGAAAGGTATCCTGTCTTGATTTGAAGATATTAGAAGATGAAGAATCCTCCTTCCTTTGATAGGGTAGGGCTTTTTAATGTCTAATCATTCTCACTATAAAACTGTGCCTTATTTCTAATTTAAACTGGTCTGGCTTCAGCTTCCAGCAATTGGTTCTTGTTATGCCTTTCTCAGCTAGATTAAAGAGCCCTTTAGGACCTGGTATTTTCTCCCTTTGAAGGTACTTATACATCGTAATCAAGCCATCTCTTGATCTTTTTAATAAACTAAACAGATTGAGCTCCTTAAGTCTCTCGTTCTGAGGCAGTTACTTCAGTTCTCAAATAATTTTTATGACTCTGCACTGTCTCCAGTTTTCCTGCGCCCTTTTAACAATGCGTCACCTGAAGCAAAGGCACTTGGGGCACTGTTTGTCCATCTTCCCTAAACCCTTTAGGTTCTCTTGTCTCCATTGCATGGTTTCCCCAGTCTTAGGGACTCCTAAGAAACTGTGACTGCTACCATCACTTGCACCAGGCAAGCCAGAAGTGCTCTGAGACAGGTAATGTAGCACCAAAAAACCATAATCCTTATAAAAATTGTTGTCCCATTGTGGCTTTATTGTAACTTGAATTATCTCATCTCAAAGACAAGGGATGAAATTTATGTTCTTGGACATCCTGTTAAAAGTGTCTGTCTTGACCACGAGCTGCTTACTTCCACCACTCATTCTGGGGCTGCAGCAGAGAAGTGGTGCCTTTTCCCTGACCCTCTAACACAACACGAGCCAGGGAAATCCCATTAGGTGTCACCAGGAGAGGGAATCAGGTTGGAGAAGCCAGAAATGTAACTCATCAACCTGGTACACACAGCACACTCTGTCGAGCTCATGGAAAGCCAGGAGGATTCTCTGCAGACCTCACCCCTTTTGCCCACCCCTGTACCTGCTGTGCAGGACAGAGCCCTGAGGGCCAGTCAGCCTCTCACATGGGTCTGGAGGAGAACGTTCATTCTCGCTCATTTGCTATTGCGGGTTTTTTAAGTACATATGATTGCTCTGCCTTTTCTAGTGTTTGCTATTGGATTTTCCTTCCCCATCCCTTGGTTTAAGTGTGGAGATACGATGCTTAATTTGGGAAATCCTGGGTGCCAAAGGGAGGGAGCCCTTTGAAGCCCCTCTGAGGGGGGACGTGTCTGCTGTCCTGCTGCTCTGTGCTAGGCTGCTTCTGGGCAGGTGGACCCTGGGCACTGGCTGGCACAGCCCCCTGCTCCCACCTGTGTCCTCATGCTGGTTTTGTCCTCTTGTATTGACTGCTTAAATTGTTGGATTTTTGGAACTGGGATCTTTATGTACGTTGCATTCTGAAATGAGAAGAACTGGAGCTGTTTGGGGCCTTCAGAAATTGCTGTATGTTTTTAACTGAGCCTGTTTGGTTTGTCCGAGGAAATGGAGGTTTCTGCAGCGCTCTGTAAGTGATCTAGGGACCAAAACGGCTTTTTGGTTGAGGCAGCGGTTGCAGAAGGTAATACAGGTGGACAGTGGCTAAACTGGAGGGGACAGTTTTGAACTGCTTCTTGTGCCTTAACGAACCCAGAGAGTCGCTTCGTTTTGTACCACATACAGCTCGCGGGACCCGGCTGTCGCTTTGGGGCTTTTCCAGCAGTGATTTTGTGACGGGGTGGTGGGTGGCACCCCCTGGCACCCCGAGAGGAGGAGACGAGGCAGGTGTTGCTTGTGCCGCGGTGTCTGTTGATGTGCCCTCGGTCTCCTGTCCTTCGGGGCTGCTCCCAGCCGTGGCCGTCTCCTGCCGGCGTCGAGGTACACGGGCAGCGCCGGCCGCTCTGCCCTTGTCCGGGCCCGCTCCGGCCGCTGAGGTGTTGTTCGTCCTCACGGTGACCTGCAGGTGCCCAACGGCTCT